>CM067298.1:75553272-76150772 GCA_034231615.1 Meghimatium bilineatum | reverse complement strand
CGTAGATTTCATCTGTTGATATAAGCCACTTTGTAATCTGTGTTTAGTAATCGTGCAATGTTTTTTCCAGGATTTGACGTTAACGAATAAATTAATGTCCGTGTTCTCGGCACAGTTTATTTGTTATCTGTTTGCTTAAAATGTCACTATTGCGTTTTATGTTCAATAATTATTTATGTAGCAATGTTTCTTACACATATATGTCTCAGCAACAGTTCACTAACATTCTTCTGCTTTTGTATGCACGAAGGGCTGGTTGCATTGTTTCCATTTTCATGACATGACAAAACCACCTGGTTTGCTGTCTTTCAATGTAGTCTTGGCTTGAGATAGTCTTTATTTCGTTCCTGATATCTTTATTTTTATGTCGGTCTCTTCTCGTGACATGTGTAACTTTCCTCAAATATCTAATTTCACATACCATAATCTTTCTCGCTGGTGTCTTTGTCAAGGGCCATGTTTACATTAGTAACACAGAGTTGGTGTAACAATACTGCTTATTAATTTCCGTTTTGTAACCATGCAGATTGATGGGTGTTTGAGTATTGGCGACATCTGGTAAGTCACAACATTGTCTTTCTGAGATCTTGTCTCGTTCTCTCTGTCAAATTTGCCATCCTCTTTAAAGATGCTTCCTAAATATTTGAACTCTGAGATCTGCTTTAGTTTTGTACTATTGACAGATACATTTAGCTGACCTGATGTTCTGCTTATCTTCATAGTCCTTGCTTTAGATGTGTTTAGTTGCATGTTGTATCGTTCGCAGGTGGTATAGAGCAGGTGTGTATGTCGCTGTAATTCATCTTCACATTCGTATATTAAACTTTGATGTCTGCAAATAGCGGTTCGTTTAGTGAGCTGTGAGCAGTTGGGTCAGTATGTCTTCTTTCTCACTTGTTCATACTCGGAACAATTCTAGTTTCGGAGGTCTGTTTATCTGTCCACAAGTGCAGAGTAGCATCGCTCATATTCTGTGTATGTTTTTGTTCAGTCTGTTGTATCAATGGAACAAAACTGGACCTTTATCATTTTTATTTACAAACTACATTTTTGCTGTAATTGCGTTAGACTTGATTTGTCTTACCAATTCTGTACCAATCTTTCATAATGGATACAAATGGTCATCCACAAACTATCATCTATATCTTTACTAGGTACTACGATAGCATGACACTTGCAATATTTGATTGATCATTTATGTATATGACACTCCGTTCATAATGCATGAACGAATGATTCTTCCTTAAACTCAAAACGTATAGTCGAAGAATCATACGTATTTCGTAATTTTTTTCGACCTCTTTTGCGCTTACAAGCTTTCAATCTTCATGTATAAGAATATATACCGATGAGGCCAAGAATGTCTATATTCTTGAAACATATGATGATGACAGACTAGGAATATTTTACAATTGTGAAGTAGAACAAATGACACCCAGGAGAGCAATGTCTATGACCCTTGGTCTATCAGTTATGTTCTGCTCTATAGATCAGGACCATGGAACAAAACGAGAATATTCTGGAATTTGAAGTAGTCAGATTATGTGCCAAAAACTCACATTCATTGAAGAAAATCAATAACGAGCGAGAGAAACATCTTTGTTTGCTAATGATACAATTGTCTAGTAGAATCCACCATTTCTGTGCCTATTATCATGGACAGTAAGCATGCAGATTAATTCATGTACTAACTGGCTTGAAATGATCATTGTAATTGATTGAATACTTAGTGTTTCAATATTGATATTTGTAATGTGCTGAAGTTCGAGATTAGTTGTAATAATGCTCATGGCAGTTAAGATATTTGTAATATGTTAGAATTGACGATTGGTTGTAGTAATGTTCATAGCAGCTAAAATATTTGTATTGTGCTGGAGTTCGAGATTGGTTATAGTAATGCTCATGGCAGTAACGTTATATGTAATATGTTAGAAATGGAGATTGGTTGTAGTAATGTTAATGGCAGTTAAAATATTTGTAATATGTGAGAACTGGAGATTGGTTGTAGCAATGCTATTGGCAGTGATAATGATGTTGGATATTGACGCGATGTCAGAACAAAATTAGAGATATATTCAAATTTAGATGAAAGATGGTGTAGATGAATACCTTCAAATACCTCGGATCCAGTATATGCAGCGATGGTAAATGCAAAGCAGAACTAAAAATAAGGCCGGAGATGGCTTTAACGTCCTTGTCAAGGCTAACTGTGATTTGGAAAAGCAACATCAGTGTTGGAGTGAAAATCAAACTGTATAGGTCGCTGGTGCTTTCTGTTGTGTTGTATGGTTGTGAGAGTTGGACACTCACTGCGGACATGGAGAGAAGATTACAGGCTTTCGAGTATAAAAGCTACAGAAGAATTCTACGAATTTCCTATAGGGAACATAAGACCAATGTGTACGTAAGAAATAAAGTAGAGATGTGTGCAGGTGTCCAGGAGCCATTGCTTTCAATAGTGAAACGACGAAAACTAGCATGGTTCGGACATGTATGCAGGCACGATTCCTTGTCAAAAACAATACTGCAGGGAACTGTCGAGGGTGAAAGAAGCAGAGGAGCACAAATAAAGACATGGACAGACAACATCAAGGAATGGACAGGGCTAGATATTTCCACACTCATCCGCATCGCTGAGGATAGAATTCGCTGGAGGACTCTGTGTGCTGAAGCTTCCAATGTGGTACCCCTACGACCCTGAAGGGTTATGGGTTTTATTGATTATTATTGAATGATCGTGTGTGTTTATATGCATTAAAACATTTTAAGATAAGGCAAAATATAGGGGGATTGGTATGGGTGTGTTCAAATCACTTTTACCATCTTAGGAAATCCTAACATCACGTTTTGTATTTGGAAATGTGTCAACGGGTGGATCCCGTCTTACCGCAACCCCTCCTCCTTAAAAAAAACCAATCCTCTGCAAAAATGTTATCAAACATCTAATGAAAAAGGAGGGGTTACAATGAAGATGTTCATATGACCTTTTTAAGGGTAAACCACTCCCATAATAATGAATACGTATCTACGAGCCTATTTTAGATAATAAATATTGTTGTGATTCAGAATTGTCAATTGAATTATCATGAGTATAATTTACCTTTTTATTTGTTCGACAACTGTCATCGCTGAAACTGCAAGAGTTTCTCTCTTTCTCGCTATCTCCCCGCCTTTCCCGTGTTAGGTTAGACAACATGTGAAATTGAATCAATCCATATTATTGAGCCTGATTTACAATTCTATTCGGCATGTGAACTTCCTCTAAGGAGGATTTTCCTGTTCCTCACATGTGTTCATCAGTTAATCAATCAAGGCTTACGTTATTGCACTTGAACGAAACATTTTGAAATGGCGCTTGTTGAGGTCGCATCAAGACGACTTTATATCACTTAATTATATAAAAATCCATGTCAGTATGGGAGGGATGGGGTGTGGGATTTGACCCTCTTTTAGGAAATTGGAGAATGACATCTAATATTAGAAAACAAAAGAGTCCATAAATAAGGAGATGGGGTGGTTCGGAAAGGAGGGGTTTGTTAACCCCTTTCACGAGATTAACGAAATTACCAACAGTAGCGAACAAATTAAATTTTTAGGACACCCTCCTCCTCTCCTCTTACCGAAGACGTAGCCACGGACGGCCTTGGAAACTAGCAAAGTTTATAACCCCCCCCCCCCTACCTTTAAATGTTTGTCCCAAAATGGATAATCGAAAATCCCACAAAAACGAGGCTATTAGCTTTTTTAAAATAGCAAACCCCACACCCACCGAAGACGTGTCAATAACCTTGTACACCTCTATCATATTTCTCATTCATTAACTTGTTACTGTGTTTTCATAACATACACTTTTTACTTCTATGACATACTGCGGCTGGATTAATTAAATAGCATTGTACAGCAGTGGCCAATCTCAACTTTTTTTCACACTCTAGTATAAATGTGCAAATTAATGTTTCCCCCACATTCTAGTTTATATATGCTAATTTATTTCTTTCCACACTCTAGTTTAAATATGCGAATTGTTTTCATACTCTTATTCAAATGTGTAAAATATATACCAATCATATATACATATATACAAATCAACATAATACCCACATTCTATTCTTTAAAAATATGTTTATATGGATATAAATGTAAAGTGACTTATAAAACTTGGAATGCACTTTGGTTTGTTGAGGGAAGGAGGGAGTCTCAATTTCCTTCCCCACCCAGGACTCAAATATAGAGATGTTAAGATTGAACTACTGCTGCAATCGGCATCGCAAAAAAAGTGAGTTCCTTTTAACGTGGGCACAATTTTGATTTCTAAGACATTTCTTTACCTTGATCTAAAAGATTTTGAAACTCAGCCATTAGTGTAATAATTCATATGACGGGTTTGATAGAAAAATTATATTTTCTCTTGAATAATTGAATGTTGTTTCTATTCTTTAAAATTGATTAATAATTAATTCATTTTATATGATAAGGATTTGTTTGTTCTTGAATTATGAACTCTGGCATGTAGTGGGCTTTTTGTAAACATGCAATAGTTAGTTATATTGACGTATATAAGGGCGCCCAATTAAATACTGATACATAGATGGCAGCAGCACACATCAGATCGTAGAAGTATACATCATGATGCATAAATGGCTACAACATACATCAAGATTAATAGTTTGCAGTAGCATACATTATAAGCAGAATAGGACATGCAAAACAGAATTCCATAAAATGACAAATATCCTATACAAGTCCACATCGATTTATACTAGAAAACGTGTCCACAAATGCTACATTGAACCAGTGCTACTCTATGGAATGGAAGCATGGTCAATAAATAAGACATCTAAAAAATAATTGGAGGCAGCGGAGGTGTGGTTTATTTGAATAATGTTACGCATTCCTTGGACAGCAAAGATTACTAATGAAGAATGTCTTAGAAGGATGGATGTGAAAAGATGCATTATAGATAATATAAGAAAACAACAGTCAACATTTATTGAGCACATAATGAGAGGAGGAGACCTTGAGAATATAGTGACAACAGGAAAGACAGAAGGGAAAAGATCAAGGGGAACACCCAGAGAAAAGATATTGGACAGTTTGACTAAATGGCTTCGATTGACGACACAGAGATGATGACATATATGGGAGATCGATGTACATGGAGAGGAGTGATCGTCAACGCCATTCGGCACGGCACTTGATGATGAGGATGAGCATACATCAATATACACAGATGGCAACAGCATACATAGAGATAAATAGATGACAAAAACATACATCAAGAAATACACAGATGCCACGAGCACGGTAAATATCTGCTCTTTGTAGCAAAGTATATCTACTCAGCATGAAATGCAATGTCACTATTTCTGTATCTCTGTGTATCTGTGCACCAGGGCAGACAAGAACCATCATCTATCAATCAATCAATCAATAAAACCCATAACCCTACAGGGTCGTAGGGGTACCACATTGGAAGCTTCAGCACACAGAGTCCTCCAGCGAATTCTATCCTCAGCGATGCGGATGAGTGTGGAAATATCTAGCCCTGTCCATTCCTTGATGTTGTCTGTCCATGTTCCCTGAGTGTGATTATCCATTGTAGTATTTCAGTGGGCAAAAGGTTTAGCTAGTGGTGCCCATCTCCTCTCCAGCTGTCCTTCTGATGTGGTTATATGGATGTGTTTTCTCTCTCCATCTCCATTGCACTTTTCTGATGTTGACACTACATCACATTTGAACTTCGCGCTGAGCGCATCGCTACCATTTCACTAGGTCACAACCTTACTTCGTACGCATCCACATTAAGACTTCTAAACTTGATAATACCTTCACTATGTTGTTATCTTTTAATCCATTAACGAATAACCTTCAAGATATTATCCCGAATTGATATATTTTTACTGCACACTAATTCACTGAATATAATACATAACATAGATCCCTGCTTTACAGAATGAAAACACAACGCCATATTGTCGTGATGATATTGAAGATCACTGGAAGCAGAGAATACTAGAAGATATAGTATCTGGATAAGAGTTGGAAAATAAGCCTATCAAATTTAAAGCTTCCATTGAAGTTATAATCACTCTTTCCAGAAGACATGACAGTAAAATTCCAGTGCATACATATTCAGAAGTGCATGTTCTATCTAATCAGTCATAATTCCTCAGATGGGAATCGTATTGTCTATACTTGTGGGTATGTGGCTCAGCACGACCGCAGGGCTTATGCATTCACGGCTCAATGCAGAGGAAACTGTATTAGGGAAGAAAGTGCCACTGTTTCTATAGCCACTGGTAGTATGACGGGGGTGATGGCAGCGACGAAGGAAATGATATGGCTGTAGTCCCAGAGTGCTACATGTGTCTGTTTACTTACTGATTCTATGAGTATGCTAAGAAAGATTTAGTCGGAAAATCTACGTCGTCAGTGGTTTGAGTCGTTAACGAAATTTGTGCTGGTTGAGGGTAGTTACCTTTATTTCTGTACCTGGACACGTGAGTGTTGAGGGAAATGAAAGAGAAGACAGACTTGCCAGCGTCACCACAGTAACTATTGGCAGTTCAATGGACCATGATGATATTTTGAATTCCATTGTGGAGTTGAAAGATATGGGGTGTTTTTTTTCATATGAATGGCTAGTATGCAGAATCTGGGAGTGAAACGTGATTTTACAAGGAAGGAACGGTTTAAATTTTTAAAAAGAAGAGTTATCAACCAACACAGATCTGGAACAGTTATTTACCACATGCTGAAGGGCATACTGCATATGAGATCGAAAGACCTATGTATGAGTCCGGAATGTCATGGTGATAATCTGACGACTGGCTAAAAAACCAAACAACCTACCAACGAAACAACTAGCCAGCTAGCTCAAACCAACCAACAAATTACCTAACTAACTAGTAACTAACTAACTAATTAATGAACTAAATGACTAACCAACTAATTAACTAGTTAAATAGCTAACTAATTAATTAACTAACGAACTAACTAACTAAATCAAACTAACTAATGAACTAACTAGCTAGCTAACTAACTAGATAACTAACTAACACAGATGGCAGCAGCCTGCATCAAGATAAATATATAGCAGGAAAAAATGTAATAACAAAAGTTATTGCACATTATCTATGTTCTAAACATTATCTAAACAAAACTTGAGGTATAGTAGACTTGTATATTCTACGTCTTCGTTGTCATGGCCTTTTAAAAAAATGTCTGCCATCTAGTGAATTTGCAATATTATCAATTTTATTGTTTCGTCTCGGTTGTCGTCTTTGATAGAGACAAAGCCATCATATAGTGGGGGAGTGGGTTCAAACCCTCCCCCCCCCCTTTCGTAGCTGATAAGGTTAGAACATGACATTTAGTATCAGGAATCCTGCTAAACCTTCGTGCAATTCTCCCCCCCCCCTCTTTAAAAAATGGTTTTCCCCCAAACAATCATTAAAAATCCCATGACAACGAAGACAGTAGCTTTCTTTTTAGGTAGTCAACTTCCCCATATTTTACCGAAGACGTTTCTACTTCCCTGACAAAGTCATGATTGAGGCATCCATTTAGTCTGTATATTGTTAACTATATGTTTTCGTGCCAGTATGTGAACAGTAAAGAGCATTACTTATTTTGGTTGTGTATATAACTATTATACTGGTATACTGTTTTACTTCAGCTTCACCAATTATCAAAAGAAACAGGTAGCAAACATCTAGCAAAGTAACAATAGTATCTCAGCTGTGAAGCATATACTTAGTCTTACATACAGACATCGCCCGTGTGTTGCCGGGGCCCGAAAGGGGAGCAAACAATAGCAACACTGTTTACCTTCCACGCATGTCGTAAAAGGCAACTAAGGAGGTTATGGGATGGAGTTCGCTGTCCCTTCCCATATAGGGGCAATGACCCAAAGCCATGCTGAAGTCGGATGTGTCAGGCCGAAATGCGCAGATATCGCAGCAATGCTGTAAACCATGACACGACGCATTCCGTTCTCCGGACTACATCCTGCCAATCTGCAGGAGTTTGAGAACGAACGCAGAAGAAGAAGAAGAACATACAGACATAGTAACTATATACAAGAGCGAGAGAAACGTCTCTGTGACAGACTTTATATATTATCTTCTTCTTCTTCTGCATTTGTTCTCAAACTCCTGCAGATTATCAGGATGTAGTCCTGAGAACAGAATGAGTTGTGTCATGGTTTAAAGCACTGCTGCGATATCTGTGCCTTTCGATCGGACACATCCGACTTCAGCATGGCTTTGGGTCTCTGACCCAATATGGGATGGGACAGCCAACTCCATCGCATAACCTCCTTAGTCGTCTTTTACGACATGCGGGGAAGGTTAGCAGTGTTGCTATTCTTTGCTCCCCTTTCGGGCCCTTAAACACCACGGCGTATATTATCTAACTTAAAGCAAGCAACTTTCATGCGATCAGAGTTCTTTCTTTGACACGCTTTCTAAAACTTATGGAAACGATTCATGTGTCAATGTTTCGTGTATAGAACTAATAATTGTCAGTATTCGATCTTACGTACTCGTTTGTCGTGAACATACATGTGGTAATTAATTGCTATGACCTCGCTGAGAGAGTCAATAATAACAGCACCGATCTACTGAAGGTGTTGGGCCATGATGTGTTTTCAACTCATTTATTGATCTATTTTTTTCTCCACTAGTGTCAGGCGTTTAGTGCGTTACAAGCGATTAGTCTATTTTAACCAGTCGCTAGCCGCATGTATCAGACCGACTATAAGTCTATTATAGTCGCTAGCCTCTGGCGCGTAATCGACTATGTATTTTATAAATAGTCATTATGTATCACTATTAGGTTTCATCGTCTACCAAAATGCCAACAGGATGGTGGAAAAGTCTGCTGCCAATCGAGCATGCAAATGGAAATAGAGGTAGTAACAGCGAATCTAACTTGATTGACGAAGCACTACTAACACCTACAATGTATGCTACGTAAGATCAGAAAAGAGTGGGCCACTCTTCTCAAAGTATCACATGTATCTTCTCTTCTGGTCATGTGGGCGTCAACTGCAACGAAAGAGCTGACAAATTGGCGGGTAAAGCTTGAGTGAATGGGAGACTGATGAGAAGAAATGAAGCTAAATTAATTAGAGCAATCATGGATACACTACAAAATTATGAAGAGGATGTGGCAAGGGGAGTTATCTTTATAATTTATGGTAAAATGGGTTGTTTCTCAGTTATGACAAGGTGATTTTTTTGTTATTAGTTATAGCAAGGTGAGTTGTTTTTTCAGTTATAAAAAAACACCTCGGCTTGTCATAACTGAAAAAAAATCAACTCACCTTGTCATAATTTATAAAAAACAGCCCACCTTGTCATAAATGAAAAAACTCGCCTTGCTGATTGTTAAAAACTGATGAAAACAACTCACATTGCTATAACTATTTTTTTTTAAAACTGACGAATACACACACGGACACAATCATAACTAACTAATATATGGACAAGGGCACAACCTCCACAAACTAATACACACGGGCACATCCACCACTAGCTAATACACACACGGGCTCTGAGACCACTAACTAATACACATAGGGGCACATCTACCACTAATACACACACGGACACAGCAACCACTAACTAATATATCCAACGATCGGTTTTCTAACCATAATATTCTTCCGAAGACGAATGTGTTGGGTCAATGACGCAAATAAATCGGCGACACACTGCATTTCCATTCTCTAGATTACATCCAACTGAAAATCTTGTAAGAGATTGTCCTGGTACAAGAAAAGCCAGTGGATGTCTGAGAATGAACGCTGAAGAAGAAGAAGAAGAACCGTGAGATATTTGAACAGAATTGTATTTGTGACTAACAGTTGCTTTGTACAAATTTGTGTTTGTGACTAACAGTTGATTTGTACAGATTTGTGTTTGTGACAACAGTTGATTTGTACAGATTTGTGTTTGTGACTAACAGTTTATTTGTACAGATTTGTGTTTGTGACTAACAGTTGATTTGTACAGATTTGTGTTTGTAACTAACAGTTGATTTGTACAGATTTGTGTTTGTAACTAACAGTTGATTTGTACAGATTTGTGTTTGTAACTAACAGTTGATTTGTACAGATTTGTGTTTGTGACTAACAGTTGATTTGTACAGATTTGTGTTTGTAACTAACAGTTGATTTGTACAGATTTGTGTTTGTGACTAACAGTTGATTTGTACAGATTTGTGTTTGTAACTAACAGTTTATTTGTACAGATTTGTGTGTGTGACTAACAGTTGATTTGTACAGATTTGTGTTTGTAACTAACAGTTGATTTGTACAGATTTGTGTTTGTGATTATCAGTTGCTTTGTACAGATTTGCGTTTGTGACTAACAGTGGATTTGTATATAGATGTGTTTGGGACTAACAGTTGATTTTTACAGATTTGTGTTTGTGATTAACAGTTTATTTGTAGAGATGTGTGTTTATGACTAACAGTTGATTTGTATAGATTTATGTTTGTGACTAACAGTTGATTTGTGTATATGTCTTAAAAATTGTGTCAGTTCAAAATGGAATATAAAAAACTATGATCTTTACGGTTGTGCAATATTAGATGCACTGTGGATGGTTGTAAGCTGAAGGTTTGTCTGTGGATGATTGGAATCTAAAGGTTGTCTGTGTATGATTGGAATCTAAAGGTTGTCTGTGGATGATTGGAATCTGAAGGTTGTCGTCTTGGATGGTTGGAAACTGAAGGTTTGTCTGTGGATGATTAGAAACTGAAGATTGTCTGAAGAAACTGTAGTTATTAAGAGGAAGGGGAGGGGGTTGAATGTTTGTTGTTGTGTACATGCGTATGTGTTTGTGAGTCTGTGTGCGTGTCTATATTTCCTGTATTAACAGCCCAATAGTTCAGTCACGCGAACTATGTGAGATCAAATAGACTGAACTCCTTTGCCATTCTACGATCATTGATCTTGAGACTTTGCAGTCGGTAGACAATTGAAATTAACGGAAGGAAATGGAGGTCTTTCACAGAGAACACATTTTCAAAAATTGTGAAAGTTTTAAATGAGGCCGTCAAGCAGATTCATTTTCGTTCATCCATCATGTATATCTTTGTTCATCCTCCCTTCACTATGTAAATGTGTATATCTCTCGCTTCTCTCTTTTATAAATTGTGTTTGTACTTTGCGTTTGCCTGTCTGATTTGTGGTCTGCGGTTGACAAGTAGCCTATTACCTAGACCAGACTTAGGGAAATTGTCTATTTACGTGTTTTATTTGAAGTGTGCCATGCAATCACTGGTAGTGTCTTGCGTGTGGAAGTTCTATATCAAAGTACTTTGGTAAAATTGCTTCATTGAGCAGCATCGTCTAGTTCTTGTGTAGACGATAACTAGAATATATTCAAAGAAATTGCTGGTCATTCTGAGACTGTTGATGTTTTATTTTTAATAGTTTCTACTGTGACTTTATGGGGGATAGGCACATATTTTCACCGATCCTCATATCTAGGATACGTCTCACTTCAACTTTTTGACATTCAATGTTTCAAAATACTGTCGACTGTAGATGAATTAAAAGAACATTACACGCCTGCCTGGCACACTAATAGTGTTTGATTACTTTATTCAGTCAAATATCTTTAGTTAGGAGTTTATATGCTATTGCACAAGAAGATGTTGGTGAAAATAGATTATATCTGAATGCTAGTCTGTGATCAGACTTGATATGTACAGTTTAATTTTGACATTTTTATGCGTGTCTTTTATATGTCTAGTTTCTTGGGTAAACTGTGTGAACTAATGCTCTGGTTGTACTTAACAATATTATTTTGTTAACTTTCAAGCCAATAAGACGGAAGGGACTGAGCACACATGAATGTGTCATGATTTCCAAAACCCTAATCTAGTCACTGTTCCTTTATATTTTAAGTATTTTTTTCGCCTTCTGTGCAATTAGCACGAAGAGTGCTTCAAGAAAACTAGAATAGTACGGCTACAATAAAAGATGTGAATTTACAATAGCAAAGTAGTATAATAATTTAGTTTTGCAATAGTTTATTAGTAAACTAGTTAAAAAGTATAGTAGTATAATACTATAATAGTTTAGAAGTATAGTAGTATAATAGTATAATCGTTTAGAAGTATATTAGTATAAAAGTATAATAGTATAATCGTTTAGAAGTATAGTAGGACAGTAGTATGTATAATAATATAATAATTTAGAAGTATAGTAGTATAATAGTTTAGTATTTAGTAATATAATAGTATAATAGTTTAGAAGTATAGTAGTATAATAGTTTAGTAGTTAGTTGTATAATAGCATAATCGTTTAGAAGTATAATAGGATAATAGTATAATAGTTTAAAAGTATAATAGTATAATAGTTTAGTAGTTAGTAGTATAAAAGTATAACAGTTTAGAAGTATAGTAGTTTAGTGGTATAGTAGAATACTAGTTTAGTAGTTAGTAGTAAAATAGTTTAGTAGTTAGTAGTATAATAGTATCTTCTTCTTCTTCTTCTTTCTGTCCTCATGTACCTTTCGGTGTTGATAACAGTATAATAGTATAGTAGTATAATAGTATAGTAGTATAATAGTTTAGTAGTTAGTAGTATAATAGTTTAGTAGTATAATAGTATAGTAGTATAATAGTTTAGTAGTTAGTAGTATAATAGTTTAGTAGTATAATAGTTTAGTAGTATAATAGTTTAGTAGTTAGTAGTATACTAGTATTGTAGTATAATAGTGTAGTAGCTTGTAGTATAATAGTATAGTAGTTAGTAGTATAATAGTTTATTACTTAGTAGTATACTGGTATAGTAGTTAGCAGTATAATAGTATAGTAGTTAGTAGTATAATAGTTTAGTAGTATAATTGTATAGTAGTATAATAGTTTAGTAGTTAGTAGTATAATAGTATAGTAGTATAATAGTATAGTAGTATAGTAGTATAATAGTATAGTACTTAGTAGTATAATAGTTTAGCACTTAGTAGTATAATAGTATAGTAGTATAGTAGTATAATAGTTTATTACTTAGTAGTATACTAGTATAGTAGTTAGCAGTATAATAGTATAGTAGTTAGTAGTATAATAGTATAGTAGTTAGTAGTATAATAGTATAGTAGTTAGTAGTATAATAGTTTAGTACTTAGTAGTATAATAGTTTAGTAGTATAATTGTATAGTAGTATAATAGTTTAGTAGTTAGTAGTATAATAGTATAGTAGTATAATAGTATAGTAGTTAGTAGTATAATAGTCTAGTACTTAGTAGTATAATAGTTTAGCACTTAGTAGTATAATAGTATAGTAGTATAGTAGTATAATAGTTTAGTACTTAGTAGTATAATAGTTTAGTAGTATAATAGTATAATAGTATAGTACTTAGTAGTATAATAGTTTAGTAGTATAGTAGTATAATAGTTTAGTACTTAGTAGTATAATAGTATAGTAGTATAGTAGTATAATAGTTTAGTACTTAGTAGTATAATAGTTTAGCACTTAGTAGTATAATAGTTTAGTAGTATAATAGTATAGTAGTATAATAGTTTAGTACTTAGTAGTATAATAGTAAAGTAGTTAGTAGTATAATAGTTTAGCACTTAGTAGTATAATAGTTTAGTACTTAGTAGTATAATAGTTTAGTACTTAGTAGTATAATAGTATAGTAGTTAGTAGTATAATAGTTTAGTACTTAGTAGTATAATAGTATAGTAGCATAGTAGTATAATAGTATAGTAGTATAGTAGTATAATAGTATAGTAGTATAATAGTATAGTAGTTAGTAGTATAATAGTATAGTAGTATAATAGTATAGTAGTATAATAGTATAGTAGTTAGTAGTATAATAGTATAGTAGTATAATAGTATAGTAGTATAATAGTATAGTAGTATAATAGTATAGTAGTATAGTAGTATGCTGTTCGTCCGTCGAAGTCGACGATGACAACTAAGCTTAACTGGGATGATGGTGAAGATGATGCTGTCTTTGGTGTGCCCGACTGTGGTCAATGAGTCCTATGCGTGCTTGGGATTGTCTATCACACTCTGGGCATGTGTTAGTGGAGTCTGTGGAACATTGACCAGCTCTTGATTTGTTGTGTCAGTTGATGATGGATGATGATAGTTCAGTACTGACTAGCGCTGAATATTTTGTTTAAAGTGTGGAGAAGTTGCACCATTCGTCGACCACACTCTCTCTTTCTGATTCAGCAGTGGCCTCGTGACAATATAAATCAAGACGACTGGATTACCAGAGTGCTCTACATGTTTCACGAAGCCCTTTGCGTTCCACATCGCTCTGCTGGCAAGTGCCTTCCAGTCCGTTGAACATCAGATGTTTCATCCTCGCTGTCCGGTATATCCAGGCTTCCATGCTTGGCAGACATGCTCTGTGTTGACTTTCGTGCAGGAGAGCGTCGATTACCCTCACCTGGTTTGACGGGCCAGTCAAAACCGTTACCAGGGTGTGACTTTAGCCGCATGCTGGCAACTACTGGGAGCCTCAGGTGAGAGCTGATTGCCAGGTGTGGATCAAGATTGATAGAACAAATCATGAGTATGGCAGCCTCAGCATCAGAGGTACTACCCTTTCCTAACACCCTAGACACTCCTAATAGTAGTACAGTAGTATGCTAGTATAGTAGTACAGTAGTATGCTAGTATAGTAGTACAGTAGTATGCTAGTATAGTAGTACAGTAGTATAGTAGTACAGTAGTATGCTAGTATAGTAGTACAGTAGTATGCTAGTATAGTAGTACAGTAGTATGCTAGTATAGTAGTACAGTAGTATGCTAGTATAGTAGTACAGTAGTATGCTAGTATAGTAGTACAGTAGTATGCTAGTATAGTAGTACAGTAGTATAGTAGTACAGTAGTATGCTAGTATAGTAGTACAGTAGTATGCTAGTATAGTAGTACAGTAGTATGCTAGTATAGTAGTACAGTAGTATGCTAGTATAGTAGTACAATAGTATGCTAGTATAGTAGTACAATAGTATGCTAGTATAGTAGTACAGTAGTATAATAGTATATTAATATAATAACATAATAATATTGTTGTATACTAAATAGCAGTATGATAGTGTAGTAAAATGATAGTATAGTAGTGTAATAGTATAGTAGTGTAATAGTATAGTAGTGTAATAGTATAGTAGCATAATAGAATAATATTATATTAGTATAATAGTATAATAGCATGGTAATATACATAATAATATTGTAGTATGCTAAATGGCAGTATAATAGTATAGTGGTATAGTAGTCTAATTATATAATAGTATAATACAATGTATAGTAGTTTAGTAGTATAGTTGTATTGTAGTATAGTAGTATAATAGAATAATTGTATAGTAGATTAACAGTATAGTGGTATAGTAGTTTAATAGTACAATAGAATAGTAGTATAGTGCTATAATAGTATAGTAATATAATAGTACAATAGCATAGTGATATAATAATATTGTAGGATAATGGTATGGTAATATAATAGTAGAATAGTATAGTGGTATTGTAGTATAACAGAATCAGACATTGAAGTACTGATGAAATAAAAATCTCTAAGTATACACACAATGTTGATGAAGGTACAGAAACGCTGGCCAGGACGCATGGTCCGCATGAAAGATGATGGTCTACCAAAAACATTGTTATATGGAGATGATACACTGAGATGCGGACGAGTGTTCATTTGTTGATTATCCTTGACAATATTTATGTGGTCGTCAGGTTTAATTGGCATCGGCCATCTTCTGAAAGTCTGAAATAGATAGCGCTGAAGTGGATATTGCTAGGACAGCAAGAACACGACAGATCAATAGATAGGACACAGGACATATTCTTTTGCAGGCAGTATTTTTATAAATCTCTACGCAGGAAGTCCCGTTATTTTAAATATACATCGCTATTGCAGAGAGTAAGTTTATATTCGCATATATATTTGATTAAATCTCTGCAGCCCTTGGATAACTATCAATCCTCAATTTATCCAATAGACTCTTGCAGTATGTGTTTAGTTGCACGCGATGCACTTCCACATTGCCATATAGGTGATGTTTTAAGTTTCATTGGAGATATTAAAGACTATATTAACACTCAGAGAAGCGAGACCACTAGCGCAAAATCAGCGAGCTTTCAGAGATGCGTAGATAGCGTCTAGATTCTGTCCAAGATGCGCTGTTGCCTAGAAATAAAAATAATGCTGATGATGTTCAACTAGCGTAAACTGATTGGTCCCGTTCAATCAGATGCATACAAATACCAGGGTTTTATACTGAGAGGCGACGGGCGTGGCATTTTGTAAAGATTTTGGAACTCCAGTATAAGTTATTTGACGTCAACTCTCAGAAATATATGCGAGACTCAAAACTTGAAGTATGAAAAGTATGTGTTGCCGTCGAGTCTATCCATAATTTCTCCTGATCCTAGCAGCTGTTTATTTCTAAGAATTTCTGCTTATCCAGAAAATAAATTGTTCCGATAATTTAGGTCTGCCGTTCACTGGAAGCGACTTCAAGCGAGAACGAGATCACGCTATTATGAGCGTACAGGGTTGTTGTCATGTGACGTATTCCTTCCAGAACGTTGTCTTCCCAATGAACTCTCTGAACCTATCTCTGTCTTGGGCGATGTGGCTTGCATTTTCTAGCGATGTATTCATATCTTTAATGTCGTCAGTCCATCGTCTTCTTGATCTGCCCCTTCTCCTCTTCCCAGGTACTCTTCCCTCCATTATTACAGGGTACGACTAATATTTACTATGATTGCAGAGGGTGCCACGTAACCGCGTCTATTGCAAGCAATATTCAGCAGCCGACTCTTACGCTTGATTCTTATAGTAGCTTCTGCATTTGGATCTATCTTACGTGTACGCTCGTAATTGCGTGATCTCGTCGCTTGAAGTCACTTCCATTGGACGGCAGGCCTTATACATATGGGTGGTTGGGGGGGGGGGGGGGACTTGTGTCGTTCGAAGCACGGAAGTGGATATGACTCTAGCAATTTACAAAGAAACGCACAGAGATTTTTCGTTTTGAAAATTCTACCCATTGTTTCCTGGACCGTTATCGAGTTTTCAGCCTTTAAATACACTAAGTTGAGTGGTACTCTCTAAAAGAAGGATTTCCTCATGATTTATATGTTGCTCAACGAGTACAAATATAGTGTTATATTTATCAAAGGACTGGCATGGTGGCAGGGTGGTTATTTGGGCCTATATCATATAAACAACTTGATAAAACTTGATGTCGCTAGAAATTCGATTGCCAACATTGTATTTGCGGTGAAATTGGATGTATTGGGTGGCAAGATCATCGATAAGAGGGTTGAGGCAGGATTCGAAAGATAAAAATTCTCCATCCACCTTGAAAATTATAATAATACATTTAGTACTAAGAAGCAAGCAAATAATAGAGTAACTTTCTCTCTCTCTCTCTTTCTGTCTCTCTCCATCCCCCATGCTTTATCTCCTAAAAATCAGTAAACATAAAAACGATGAAATTGACTCTTTATTGGGTAACCCGCCACCCCCCCCCCCCCTTGTCACCATGATTAGTGGGCATTAAATCTATAGGAATGTTTGAATATGAGAATATGATTAATCTAGTAAAGTTATAGCAATTCTTGAATATGAGAATATGATTAATCTAGTAAAACTATAGCAATTGTTGATTGAATATGAGAATATGATTAATCTATTAAAACTTTAGCAATGTTTGAATCTTTATAAACCCGTAACCCGTGAAAAGGAATCATCATACATGTCCAAACCATGCTAGTTTTCGTCGTTTCACTATTGAAAGCAAGGATTCTTGTAAACCTGTATACATCTCTTTTTTATTTCTTATGTACAAATGCGCTCTATAGAAGGCTCTTAGAATTCGTCTGTAACATTTGTATTCGAAAGCCTGTAATCGTCTCTCCATGTCCGCAGGGAGTGTCCAACTTTCACAACCATACATCAATACAGAAAGCAACAGTACCTTATACAACTTGATTTTCACACTAAAACTGATGTTACTTGTCCAAATCAGCGTTAGCCTTGATATAGACGCTAAAGCCATCTCCAGCGATATTTTAAATTCTGCTTTGCATTTTCCATCGATGCATATGCAAGATCCTAGGTATTTGAAAGTATTCACCTTCTCACGCTTATATCCATTCATCAAGATGTTGGTCTGTTCTTCTGTGTCTCTTCTGTTAACCAAGATTTTGCTCTTTAAATATAAGATTATGATTCTAAAAAATTAAGAAGTTCTTAAATATGATTCAGCTATTAAAACTTCAGCAATGCTTGAATATAAGAATATGATTCAGCTATTATAATTCCTTATTTACCAATGGAAAGGGGAAGTTTTGAATCCCTTATCCCCATCCCTAGTAAAATATACACGTTATTGCTTACACACGTAGTAGTTACATTTTCTTATATATTCTCTGGTATACATTTCCTGAGACTGGTTCCCCTGAGAGGCACAGCTAAGAGATATCAGCATACCATCATGTCCAGTAACCTGTTTGTATCAGCTCATTGTATCCGGAAATTGTATGCATCCGTGAACTTCAAATTAGAGATAGTATATGATTAACGACTTCACCGTATTCGACCACTTTTTTGGTAATTAACAAACATTAATGTGCGTGACATTTGTAGATTGCGTGTGTGATTTTTTATCGGTTATATGAGCCAGGTGAATGTGCCTGTCCTGTATTGAAATTTCCCCTTAAGTGATATCAGACAATCGGATAGCCAACAAATCAATAATTGACGTGAGTCATGATCCCGTCGTGTTATGTAACGCCTGACATCGCTAATGGATAGTACTAGACCAGTAGGGGTGAGGTAAACATGCAGCGAGAGTGGGGGACAACATTTGAATATGCTTAATTTCAGATGATTGATGAATATCTAGCTGTCTAAATAAAGGAGTATTGACTGATAGAGAAAAGTGTATGTGAAGTATGACTAAAGTGACGAAGTGGAGAGAAGCATACGTGAAGTGTGAGTCAGGTAAAGAAATATTGACTGATAGAGGGAAGCGTGGGTGAAGTATGAGTGCTCGTGTGTCGGCGCCCTTGTGCTGCCGTGGCCCGAAAAGGGAGCAAAGAATAGCAACACTGTTTACCTTCCACGCATGTCGAAAAAGGCGAACAAGGAGGTTATGGGATGGAGTTGGCTGTCCCATCCCATATAGGGTCAGTGACCCAAAGCCATGCTGAAGTCGGATGTGTCAGTCCGAAAGTCGCAGATATCGCAGCAATGCTGTAAACCATGACACAGCGCATTCCGTTCTCCGGACTACATCCTGCTAATCTGCAGGAGTGTGAGATCGAACGCAGAAGAAGAAGAAGAAGTATGAGTCAGGTGTAATGGAGAGAAGCATTGGTGAAGTATCCGTCAGGTGAAGAAAGGGAGAGAAGCATCGGTGACTTGTGAGTCAGGTAAAGAAATATTGACTGATAGAGGGAAGTGTGGGTGAAGTATGAGTTAGGTGAAGAAATGAAGAAAAGCGTTGGTGAAGTGTGAGTCATGTGCAGAAATAATGACAGAGAGGGAAACGTGGATGAAGTATGAGTCAGGTGAATAAATAGAGAGATGCACAAATGAATTGATGATAATGATGATGTTGTTCCTCCTTCGCAAGCGAAGATGAGCATGACATGAAAAACAGTAAACATATGAGACGACAAACGATGAAGAAACGAAACGTTGGTGTTTGATTAACTTGGTATAGATTTGTGAGTTCGTAGATGCCCGAGAAGTCCGATTCGTGTCAGGAAAGATCTATTACAGTGCGTGCATGAGTGCAGAGGGTTCCAAGCAGGACGCGTTTTCAGATCTTTCCTTCCGTTTCTGTCTCTTGTAGATTGTCCGCAGTGTTCTTTCATTTTCACATTTTGTGATGCCACCAGTGATCTGAGTGTACCAAGCTGGGGGATCAAGAGCTGTAGCCACACAGAGGCTAGGATCAATGCTGCAGTGTTTGAGGGATAATTGAAGCGCTTTTCCTGCCCTCTTGGACGTTTACCATCACACAGCTTCACATAGAACAATCTCTTTGGAAGGCGATTGTCTGGCATACAGATGACTTGACCGATCTAGTAGAGCTGGGAATCAACAGGGCATGATTGCTTTGCATACGAATGAACTATGAGTCAGGTTAAGAAATAGTGAAAAGAATGGGTGAAGCATGGGTCTAGTGAAGAAAAGGAGATACGCATCGGTGAAGTATGAGGTGAAGAAATGGAGAGAGGCGCTGGTGAAGCGTGAGTCAGATGAAGCAATTGTGATTGATAAAGAAAATCGTGGGTGAAGTTTGGATCAGATGAAGAAATGGAGAGAATCATAGGTGAAGTTTGGGTGAGATTTAAAAAAATTTTTCTATTTGAAACTCAGTCATCAAGATGTAGTTAACGTTTAAATGAATTACATGCCCTGAGAACTGAGTACAGAAACGAAATGATCATCTGTGCAAATATGATTTGGGGGAGTATTATTGTTTTAATATGATTTGGACAAGCAGTGTGATTGTGTAAATAGGATTTGGGGGGAGTAATATTGTTTTAATATGGCTTGGACAGGGAGTGTGATTGTGTAAATAGTATTTGGGGGGAGTAATATTGTTTTAATATGGCTTGGACAGGGAGTGTGATTGCGTAAATATGGTTTGAAGAAAAGAGTATGATTGTGTAAATATGGTTTGAAGAAAAGAGTGTGAATATGTAAATGTTGTTTGGAGAAGGGCTTTGATTATGTAAACATGGTTAGAAAATGTGTATGATTGCGTTAATGTGGTTGGAGAATGAATGCGATTGTGGAAATATGGTTGAAGAAATAGTGTAGTTGTGTTAATATATGATTTGGAAAAAAAAATGAACTTTAACAAATGAGATTTGAATATTAGGATCTTCAATCATGGTGACTTTCTTCCAACAGCCACGTATTCTCTGATATTTACTTACAAAGAAATATTGCAACATCAGATCATGAAACCTGTAGCATCGGCGACGGTGTAGAATTACATGTTTTAGATAGAATCTTATGTAAATATTTAATTTCCTAAAGCAGCATACTTTACATTTTATAACTTTGATACACAAACGGGTATTTTTATTTATAACGTTTTTAAATTTATAAATTGTTCATTTATAGCTACCAATGGTTATTCGGGCTTGATCGATATTTGGAAACATAGTTCCAGGAAGTCACTTAAAGAAATACACACATAATCAAGATTTTCATTTGTATTTTCAAGACTTGTATTGACAAGGCCAATAGGGTCAAAAACAAAAATGTCGCCTGTCATGTAGTTTTTAAGAATCAAACCCATATATGGGGAGGGGGAATTTGGAGGTTTAAACCCCCCCCCCCCCCCTCCTTTCTTAGGAAATTAGAACGCGACTTTTAGTACTGAGAACCTAGTCGAAAGGTGGGTTCGCCCCACCTCCCACTCCAAACCCCCTTAACGAATAATTTTCTGCAAAAAGGTCATCAAAATCTAAGTAAAAGAGTACATTGTAATCTTCTTCTTCTGCGTTCATTCTCTTATGACCACAACAAATAAATCACATGATTTCCACCGAGGAACGTGAAGTACGTTGTACTACTAGTTCCTGCCACAGTTCAAATGTGTTATTTTGCATTGTAATAAAAAAGGAGAACTATCTTTTATTAGATAATCCCCTTATTGAAGGCGTATTTACGTCCCTGGTAAGAAGTTGTTATGAAGGCTTGGGAGAGGTTTCTCAGTCTCATCCATTATAAATTCGAAGCGCTCTAAAATCTGTGTGTAATTTGGATGTAGCTGGCGAAGAAGCAGTGGTAGTTCAACCAAACTTTTAATCCCCACGCAAAATATTATGTATACACATTACACCCTGATATGCTAGGGTTTGACTCAGTTACAGAGAAAACGCAGAAGAACAATCATAATTTTACTTTTCATAACGATGACGTTTTCTCCACATACCAAGAACAGCGTAAAGTCGTATCTCTGAATATCCGATCAGTGTGACCATGCAATGGATCCCTGGTCATATCGATATAGCAGGACACGAAGTAGCAGCCAGACTTGCAAAAAGAGGCGCCTCAAAAAAAACAAAAGCAAAGATCTTGTAGTATGGGAACAGTCAAACGGATTCTCAGAAATAACGCCATATACATCTAGCTAAACAGATGGATGAATGGGCTGACATGTCCTAATGTATTTAGTGAAAAATACGGTCAAAGGGCAATGACAACATAAACAAATTCCGCAGGAGAAACCAATCCATTATCTTTCAGTTTCGAACAGGACATGCAAGGATCAATAGCCATTTAAACTATATCAAACCCCAGCAACTACCTACTTGTAGACACTGCTCTCATCCCAATGAAACAGTGGAACACATCCGTATTGACTGCCCTTACCTTTCAACTGCCAGGAAAAAAAACTTCTACAGACATCCTTAACAGTCACTAACTTACTATATGGATAAACTAAGTCAACTTCAGAAGACCTGCATTTTTTTAAGAATGGCATTGTGCTGGCAAGAGGTACTCATCAGCATTTGGATATCGACAACAACAACAATGACTTTTCCTTTATCATTAACTGTCAAAGCTGACATTCTAATATTTCAGTGCACAATAAACATGAACGTTGCTATGTGAATGACAGGAAGAATACGACTCTAATACCGTATTGTTTTTGTTATAAGTTGTCCCAAGACTGAAATATTACACATAATAATAGTAACTCTATTCTCTAATCAACAGGCAGTTTCACAAGTTTGCTATCTTTAAAATCAACCCATGACATATCATATGTGATTTTTTTTCAACGCGATCAATGATGTTTGACATTTACTTTTCCTTTTTTTTTTCTTGCATTCGCCAGACACGTTTTTGACATCGGTTTCCATTATACCGAGCCTACACTTTATCGAGCCGTTTATCAAAACTAAGCAGGGCTATGACATTTACAAAAATGTGTTTAGGTAAAAGTTAGTTTACGTTAATATTTCTGAAATATAATGTTTCTCATCTTTAAAAAAGTGCAATTGTATGCCTAAATGTGCAAGTTTAAAGGAATTTAAAATTAAATCACACGTAACTATCTACTAATACCACGTTAATCTATCTAAGATCTCACACAGCTGTCTGGGTAAGAACACACACACCTGTCTGACTAAAATAACACATAATTGTCACTAAGACCACACACAGATGTCTGACTAACATCCCACTAAACTATCAGAGACCTCACACAACTGTCTAATTAAGACAGCACTTAAACTATCCCGGACAACACAAAACTATCCCGGACTACACACAACTATCTAAGACAACACACAATTATCTAAGACTACACACAACTATCTAAGACTACACATAACTATCTAAGACAACACACAATTATCTAAGATAACACACAACTATCTAAGACTACACACAACTATCTAAGACTACACACAACTATCTAAGACTACACACAACTATCTAAGACTACACACAACTATCTAAGACAACACACAATTATCTAAGATAACACACAACTATCTAAGACTACACACAACTATCTAAGACTACACACAACTATCTAAGACTACACACAACTATCTAAGAATACATACAACTATCTAAGACAACAAACAACTATCTAAGACAACACACAATTATCTAAGAACACAAACAAAAATTGTGTACTAAGAACATATTTGTGGCGGACAACACAACCTCATTTACATGATTATTTAGCGAGTTTGTTTCCGGTATAGGAAGCTCGCCAGTAGAGTCGGGCCAGGGCAGCCTTCGTTGTCCCGTTTGTGCCTGAGCCATTGGGGTACGGAACCCTTTCTCTCTGCGAGCATGTTTCCGGTATTGGAACGTTCGACATTAGAGTTGGACCAGGTCTCCTTTCTTTGCCGGGCGCCCACGATTGGGTGTGGGTCTCTGCCCAAATGGAACTCGGGTAACTAGAAGCTTCTTGATTCTTGATTCTTGATTAGAAACTGGCCTCACAGCACGTGGGGCATTCCCATAAGTGCTCCGCCCTCTGTTCCAGCAGCCATCCGACTCGATGGTGTTTCAAGTCTAATGCCGTTGAAACAGACGTCGCCATCAGGGCACTATTTTGGCCCTTGCGACAGGTTTCTTTGTTGTTCCGCCCACCCACGACGTGCTCGTAACTAGTTCAAGCACAACAACGGTCTGCCCGAACAACATGGTAACTGTGTTCGAAGGTTACGACTACTGTTACGACCGTAGTCGTAACTAGAAGCTTACCTCGAACTAACAGAGCTTATAATTCCGATTTCCTTGTAACTCGTTTTCACTTTTTATTTGCAGTTGGCGCTGCCCTCTGGCGCTGTCCTGCCCTTTCATTGTACTCAGTGTGTAGTCTTTTTGTCTCTTACTAAGCATCTGCCTTTTCGTATCATTTCATTGGTCGCCCCTCCAATGCTCGGACTGGACTTATTTACGTCACTGTGTGTCGACAGTGCCACTGTATGTGTTGGCGCTAGTAGTGCCGGAGATATTGTCTGTCTCTTATGCAGTCATATCTCTTTCCATCTGCTACCTCCAAATTCACGAATACGATCCCCAAATGATTTAGCCAGAATCAGCGCGAACCGCTGTGTTTCTGTTACCAGAGTACAACACGAGGATCATTTGGGATCTTAGTTATCTACTAACCCTGGATCCGCCGAGAGCAGTGCGTTCCCTTTGCACCCCTCAGTTAAATAAATATGATTATATTCGTGATGGGGTGGATACAACACAATCTTAGTTACATGAATATGGTTATATGCATGATTGAGTGGATACACTACAATCTCAGTTACACGAATATGGTTATATTCATGACTGAGTAGATGCAACACAATCTCAGTTACATTCTTCTTCTTCTTCTTGTGCGTTCGTTCTAAAACTCCTGCAGATTAGCAGGATGTAGTCCGTAGCACGGAATGCGTTGTGTCATGGTTTACAGCATTGCTGCGATATCTGCGCCGTTCGGCCCGACACATCCGACTTCAGATTGGCTTTGGGTCGCTGACCCTATATGAGATGTGACAGCCAACTCCATCCCATAACCTCCTTAGTCGCCTTTTACGACATGGTTGGAAGGTAAACAGTGTTGCTATTCTTTGCTCCCCTTTCGGGCCCGGCAACACACATGCGCTTAGTTACATAAATATGGTTATATGCATGAATGAGTGGATACAACACAATCTCAGTTACATACATATAGTTATATTCGTGACTGAGTGGATGCACCACAATCTCAGTTACATAAATATGAGCACTCGTGAAGGTTATTCTCATTTCTTCTTCTTATTTCGTTGACCGTTTCAGTCAATTCGTAAGTTACGAAAATGTCTGAAAAATTAATGCTGCATCTGTGTGACTTTTATCATTTGTAGTCAGTATGTCAGATGTTTACTGCATTGAATGTTTCACTTACGTTTTCTCATTGTCTACTAATTTCTGCCCATATCCTCTCCTTTCTTCCTCTTCTTTCTCCACTATTATTTTCTGTGTTCCATTATGATTAACTTTATTTCTCTTCGAGGACAAGCTTTGATAAATGTAACTCTGTGTGTGTGTGTGTTCAGCAGGTCCGTAAAGAAGACTACGTTCTGGAAAGAATATGTCACACGATGATGATAAGTATATGTATATCTTGTATTCTAATTCGCCCGCATATCTTCTGGTACAAAATGATGTACATAATGTCATAACGTCAACAGACTAGAACTACATAATGGTATCAATATATCTGCATTCAATTTTCTTTCAATCTGTAATTCATTCCCTTCAGTTGTTCTAGCTAAACGCTTAAGCGATATAGCTCGTGTATAGAAACTCCTGCATATTTTCAGAAAGTTTTAACAGCTTTATCAGTCTAGATTGTTTATTATATTCATACTTATTTATCTAATTTGTATGCATATTTATACTTATTTGTCATATTCAGACTTATGTATGTTATATTTAAACTTAATTATGTGATATTTAAAATTATTTATGTCATATTTAAACTTAACTGGGGCCTATGTCATATTTAAACGTATTTATGTCATATTTAGGGGTAAGACAAGGATGCATTTTATCACCAAGCCTATTTAATATCTACACAGAGAATATCTTTAAAAATATAGAAGAAATACCAGGACTCAAGATCAATGGGAAAATAATAAACAACATTAGATATGCAGATGACACTGTTCTTTTGGCAGAAAGTGAACATGAACTACAAAGACTAATAGATCAAGTCAATAAATCAAGTAATGAATATGGAATGGAAATAAACATTCAAAAAACAAAAACTATGATAATCAGCAAAGACACAGAAGAACAGAAGATAAACATACAGGGAGAGAAACTACAACAAGTAAAACATTATCAATATCTTGGACACATAGTCACAAATGATGACAGATGTGAAACAGAAGTTAAAAGGAGAATAGGAATGGCTAAAAGTACCTTCAATGGTATGAGGAAATTATTAATATCTAAACAAATTACAAACAAGTTAAAAATGAGAATTATAAAATGCTACATCTATTCCATATTAATGTATGGCTCAGAAACATGGACACTAAATAAACAATTAGAAGACAAAATTGATGCCTTTGAGATGTGGGTATATAGAAGAATAGGGAAAACATCATGGAAATAGAAGAAAACAAATAAAGAGGTGCTAAAGACATTTAATATGAAGAAAGAACTACTAAGAGAAATAAAGATCAGGCAAATAAAATACTTTGGACACATTAAAAGACATGACACCTTATTGAAGACCTTACTTGAGGGTTAAAGTCAAAGGGAGGCGAGCAAGAGGTGGGCAGAGATACAAGTGGGAGAGTAACATTACACGATGGACAGGTTACAGTCTAGCAGAGTGTACCACCAAAACAAGAGACAGGAGATGTTGGAGATACGTTGCAGCCAACCTTCGTTGCGGAGACGGCACTTGATGATGATGATGATGTCATATTTATTTATACTTATTTATGTCACTGTAAAACTTTTTATATCATGTTTAGACATAATTTTTGGCATGATAAATAGATAATTTTCTCTTAGGTAAATGAACATGGTTTTATTTGTATTATACTATCAATGTCTTACAAATTGCATATCTTGCAGTTCTATCTCGCACATATCTTATGAAAATGATCACATGGACTTCTGAAATAAACTGTCGCCTAGAGGCTTAGAGGTAACTGTAAGCGCTCTTCTGCTAGCAGTTTTGACTTGGTTGTAATTGAAAGGGATGGAGACCGAGCCTCGATATTATTGAACTTTCATGTTTAAATTCTTTTTTTAAAAGTTTATATTCTTTCATTTCTTTCAAAGAAATATTTCATATTCTTTCGCAAATAAAGTCATCGTCAAACATTTTTAATTCATAATTTTTAAAAAAATATAGCGTCTGTCTTCTAATTCATTCTATATTTATTTGTGATTTATTTAATGATATATTGTTGCACATTGTATTTATAATTGTTACTTATCATGTCTGAGAGATGTTCGTTTGCATCTTCAGAATACGTAGTAATCTAAATTGATTCTTTAAACTTGTGCTACTATTCCACGTTTTTTATTTTACCAGGACATCTTGTACAAACGATTTCTCTTCACTGCTAGTTTGTCAATATAACGAGATATTCTATGAGGTTGACATAGTTATATGTTTACTCTGGGAGAGAATATGATTTCATTTACAGTTTGGTTACGGAACCCATACGTTTGTTTATCTAATTTTTACTAGTCTTTCTTTGTTTGTTTGGTTATATGACATCTATTCATAGTCCGTTTTTTTGGGGTTCTAAAATGTATCAAAATAATTCATTTTTTCCGCCATGTGTTTGTTTTTAGATTGATTTAGTAATAACATTTTAACCTATTTTATAGCACTGTTGTATTTTTTTTCTTGTTATAACATTTTAACCTATTTTATAGCACTGTTGTATTTTTTTCTTGTTATAACATTTTAATTTAATTTATAGAAATGTATTTTTTTTCCTGTTGTTGAAATTTTGTTATATTTCGCGTTATTATTTTATACCATTCTGTGAGAATCGTATTTACTTCTGGTTTGTTTGTTTGTTTTGCGTTCGCTCCATTGTAACCATCACGGGTGTCCGTGCGCTTTCCGCCGGGAGCGTGATTACGTTGTGCCACCGTTATGCGCCTTGTAGGCCTAGCACATCCGATTTCGGCATGCCTTGACAATTCGGGTGGGCTACCCTTAGCCTGTGACAGCCTCTATATCTGTCTCCAGGCACGCGTAGTGGCGACTCTTCGCCCAGACGATTTTTTGCTCTCGTCTGACTCGAACGAGGTGTTCCACTGTCTATGAACTTGCCTCGTGTAATTGGACATGCTGTGCCTGTGCCCATTGGGTAATGAACCGTTTCTCATCCGTGAGCCTGGTTCCTTAATGGGAAGAACTCAACAGAGGAGTTGGACCCTGGCTCTTTCGCCCTCTTAGCCGAGGTGTCATTCACCGACATCGTGTACCCCTTGTCCAAGTTCGAGTCTCACACCACGTGTTTGAGAGCAAGGCGTTCTCGATCTGAGCGTCCTTATCCCAATAGCGCCTGAGCCCATCAGGTACTGAACCCTTTCTCTCTTCAAGTGTATTTCCGGTGTAGGAAAACATGACAGTAGAGTTGGGCCAGGGCTAAATCGTTGTCCATTTTGTGCCTGAGCGCATCGAGTACGGAACCCTTTCTCTCTTCAAGTGTACTTCCGGTATAGGAAACCTTGACAGTAGAGTTAAGCCAGGACTACCATCGTTGTCCCTTTCTTGCCTAAGCCCATCGGGTACAGAACCCTTTCTCTTCGCGAGCATATTTCCGGTTTAGGAAGGCTCGACATTAGAGTTGGATTAGGTCTTCTTGCTTTACCAAACGCCAATGAATGGGTCTGGGTCTCTGCCTGTAAGAAACACAGGTAACTAGAAGCTCGTCTCGAGCTGACGGAGCTTGTAGTTCCCCTTTCCTAGGAACTTTTCATTTTCTATTTGCAGTTCGCGCTGCCCTCTATCGCTGTTCTGCCCTTTCATTGTTTCATTGTACTCGGTATGAAACATATTTCTCTCTCGCCATGCATCTACCTTTACGTGCATTTTACATTGGCCGCCCCTCCAATGTTCGGACTGGACTGACTAGCTTCACTGTATGTCGACAGTGTCGCTATATGTGGTGCTGCTGGTGGTGTCGGAGATATTGTCTGTCTCTTGTGCAGTCAAATCTCTTTCCATCTGCTACCTCCACATTCTCGGACACGATCCCCAAAAGATTTGGCCAGAATCAGCTCGAGCTGCTGTATTTCTGTTTCCAGGGTGCACCGCGTGGAGGTATATTTTGGATCTTGGTTATCTGCTAACCCTGGGTCCGCCTAGAGCAATGCGTTCCCTTTGCACCCCTTACTTCTGGTAATTTATGGCCATAGATGACCACAATGTTACTCAATCTCTTCCCGTGCATGGGCATGATATTTGTATTAACCATCAAATAGTATTCTATCTTGCATCCTTATTCTTCTTCTTTTGCCGTCGTTATGTTAAACTCTTGTAGATTCTGAAGAACGAAATATATGATACAGTGCATGTTTTGTATTACGTTCTCCTGACTACATCCAGCTAATCTGTAAGAATTTGGGAATTAAAGAATTCGAAGAAAAAACAGAAAAAAATGGGTTAAAGGTAAAAATAATTGTACTCAGTTTGTCCAGCTTGATTATTCGTATCTGTAAATATGCAATGAAGATCAATCACATCTTATAATATTACTGGAAGTTCGCTTGCAATGTCTTGTAAGTTTCCTGCCAGATTTTGATGCACATATTCCAATCCTACACATTATTTTCCTTGCCCTGAGATTGATCACTGATCTTCCATTAGCTGGCTTTCATTAGTTGTCATTGCGTGTCCAAGTTGAGAGGATTCTTTCGGTGTAAGCCTTGCAGTTTCAGGGAATGGGGTCTGGATCTATTTTCTGTATAATTACTGTGTTTATGTGTTTGTAGCGTGACTCTTGTCAATAGCAGACATACGAGAAGAATCAAAACAACTCTCATACGTGAGGATTTCGATTATTGCAATCATTTTTGTTGGTCTCTATTTATATACTTTGTGTCTCTTGCCAACGCCTAACAAAAATATGCTCGGAAATAATTGAAAAGATAACGTAAGAAGGCTTGTTTTGATCCTGCTAGCATGTCTTCTATTCGCAAGAGTCAGTTTGCAGTGTTCGTTGTTAACATAAACAATAACCGAAGAGCGAGATTGTTCTGATCTCATCCCAATTGACCAATTTATATTACCTATGTTTGTTAGGAGCAAGAACTTCCATGTGAACGGCCGTATTGTAGTGTATAAGACACTGGCCAGCCCACCTAGTGACCCAAGTTTTCAGTTCACTCATCAATCATGATTTGTTCGTAAACAAAACTCATGTAGTGACGCATCCATCAGACAATGAATGTCAAGGCTCATGTTCCGGAAGGTTGAATAACAGTTTCCGTTCATCCATTAGCTATGTCGGCGGCGAGAAACCGTTTTTGTGCCAAGAGCCATTTGTAAATTTGTTACATCATTCGTGGAAGTTACAAAATTATAAATTAAAAATTTTTTCTTGTAAATATTTGCTCAAACATTGAAGTAATGCACCCCTAATGTGAGGGCTGGAACTGCTTCTCTTTGGTCGGGTGTGTGAAGTTGTGGGTGACGTTGTTCATCGCAAAACGTCACGCTACATGCAAGGCACGTAGATTTTCCTTTGACTTTAACAAACAAATAATAATTCGTCCAAAATATCTCTTGGAAAGATCGACCACTTCATAAACATTTTCTTTTATTTATAGACGCCATTTGTATAATGCCATATCACTTTCTATATTATTGTTTTTCTTCTGTATTCTGTCACGATCTGATATTTATACATTTCAAGACTTGGTTATAGCATGTACTTTAACTCCAAATCGTTTGCAGGTCTCACACAGATGCTTTCAGTGGCATCCACCATTTCCTTACCCCCCTCCCCATCAAATTAGGAAACTACTATTAGGAAACTGAAACAATGACGTGACAACGCGCCGAATTTTCATTCAAGATTTTCCGTTTTCCCAATTTGTGATTTTTATGTTTTGACACCTGGTTGTTTCTCATAGAAATTGCGCATTTGACACGCAACCACACCGCGTATATGTCACAACTTACAGTGACGATGTCACTATCACTTCCTCCACCCCCCCCCCCCACTTCCTCCGCTATATTTTGTTAAAATTTATATGGTTTTCCTCACCTCTAGACTATGATTATTGACACCACGTGCTCAATTAATTGCATATGTCACGCATCAGCGCGATGTTAGCTTTTACTGACCAGAAGTGTACGTTATTTTTGTTGCGATGTCTATAACAATTTGTATGAAACATATGTATGCAAGCAACAAGGACATATGCTGTGTATAATTTAATTTTAATGTCCAACCAAAGTAAGGCGGATTTGATGTACGTTTTTATTATGATTCACTATAAATGTATTGTGCTATAGAACAAGATCAAAGCTTTATTGAATGATTAGCTTTATTAAAGTTGTGTCTCAGTGTCTGATGATTTAACTGTCTCGGTGTCTGCTGATTCGACTGTATCTCTATGCCGATTTAGGATTATCTTCATCCCCGACTGCAGGTTGCTGACATGGAACATACCTTCACATTTACCTATCATGCTGATTTAACTGTGTCTCTATGTCTGGTGATTTAATTGTTTCAGAGTATGCTGATTTAACTGTGTCTCAGGATATATATGCATATGCGGATTTAGTTGTGTACAGTAAATGCTGATTTAAATGTTTCCGAGTGCCTACAGTGATAACTGTCTCAGTGCCTTCCAAATTAACTGTGCATCAGTGTACTCTGCTTTAGCTGTGTCTCAGTGTCAGCTGATCTAACTATCTCTGCTGATTTAACTATATTTCAGCGTCTGATAATTTAACTCTATCAGTGTCTGCTGACTTAACGCTCTCAGTGTCTGCTGATTTAACTCTCTCAATGTCTGCTGATTTAACTCTCTCAGTGTCTGCTGATTTAACTGTGTCTCAGTATCTGCTGATTTAACTGTGTCTGCTGACTTAACGCTCTCAGTGTCAGCTGATTTAACGCTCTCAGTGTCTGCTGATTTAACTCTCTCAGTGTCTGCTGATTTAACCGTGTCTCAGTGTCTGCTGATTTAACCGTGTCTCAGTGTCTGCTGATTTAACTGTGTCTGCTGATTTAACTGTGTCTCAGTGACTGCTCATCTAAATGGCTAAGTACCTACTGATTTAACTGTGGCTCTTAATTGTTCTGCTACTAGTGGATTGTACTTCCGTTTTGGTGACAATCCCATGACACATAAATCATTCATGACCTATGCCTCTAAACAGTTACCGCAAATATATTCTCCAGGCCTGAGATCAATCAATACACTCGGAACAGGTTGGCTGGCCATCGATCGCCTTGGCATAATACAAAGGTTCTTACATTCATTCTCCCCGTGAGACAGGCATGAATGGTTGTATATACCAGGACAGAACGACATCAATTGGGAAGATGATAAATGTCTGTAATAAGATGTCTGGAATTTTTTTAAGCTGTCAACAGAGTTCCTTTATATTCTAGTCTGTGGCTGTCAAAATGATTAGAGAAAGTAAACTATTCGACACACAAAAGCGGATAAACGTTACTTCTTGGAATCACAATGAGAGTTCGACTTTTCAATAAAATCTATTCATTAGGAAAGATGTATGTTTATACGGCAGATCACATGACTTAATGTTTTGGGAAATGAAATTCATACTTTTATATACATTGTATCACTTTTACAACAAAAATGATTATATTTGATTTCAACCGATACAGTACAGAGAAATAAATAATTTTTGGAAGGTTTAATATAAAGTTTGGAAGGTTTGGAAGACATAGTCCAGCATTTTTGTACATAACAAATAAACAAGTTTCTTTTCATTTCTCAGTTCACTAGTATTAGTCTGTCAACATCTAATTACTTTGCTTTACAACCAGCATGAATGATATGGGGTTATCGTTGTATTTGTTTTGTTTACTACGCGTTTATTGTTTGCGCGTGTACTCTCCATTAATCATCTAGATTCTTCGTGTGGTTTGAGACGGAGTGCATCAATACGTTGTGCTACGAATTAAACTGAACAAACACTATAGGCCTAGTACATCAATTATCGCTATGCCTGTGATTCAGTGGGAGTTTTTAGCATATGGTATGGATTTACTGCGGCGTGGGTACAAAGCGCGTATGTGACAGTCATGTCATTGGGTTCCGATCCTGTCGCAAGCAATTGTGCATCCCTAATGTTCAGAAAGCAATGGTAAACTGGTAAACGTATTTATATTGCCTAGAAAAGCACTAGTAAAAAATTACTGGGTTGCTGACACATCCTGAATAGAATATTCTTCCAATTTGTCCTTACATATGACAACCTCATAATCCCTGGAAAGGCGTGGGATCTGTATTGATTCTCTGAGATAACGAACGACAGCATTAACCTCTGTGCCCTTGGACTTCAGATAACCATAATGTCATAGGCAGTTTATGGGGTGGAAATGGTATGCAGGGTACATTGACTACCTATAACTGCTACGAGGCTATTCGCTAACTATAACCTCATCTTATGTAATTGTGGAGACAGCTCACCCGAGAACTTGCCTGTGTCAGTAGATATGTAATCGTTCACCATATGAAAGCTGGTGTCAGTATATGAAAATATATTAGACTATGCTCAATTGGACTATGGTTGGTTTATTGTCTATTGTCTTTCCCCATGTGGTTTGATATCTACTCTTGCCGTTAAGCGGAGGGCGAAATTAGAGCTTGAGCTTTTGTTCCAAGGCCAGATGTGTGGTCTTGTTGTGCTATGACCGTGTTTGTTGAGGATGTCCCTGACGTTTTCTATCCATCTTTTTCGTAGTCTTCTTCTGGCTTTGTACCATGGACTCATTTTGTTATATGCCTGTACGGGCAACTTGTCGTGATGCATAATGTGGCCATACAACTTGATCTACTGCTTTCTATGTATTATGTCCAATATGTTATACCTTTTCTTTCGCTGATGTCTTCATTTCGTAATGTATCGAGACTGGTGACCCCTGCTGCTTTCCCTCAAGCATTTTATCTCACATGTCACTATCTTTCTGTAATGTGAAGATAAGAGAAACCAAGTTAAGCACAGGTAACACGGTGTTGGTAGGAAAATACTATTATTCTCTTATTGGAAGTAGCGAAATAAGGCTCGTTTAATGAATACACTATTTACAGTAAATCCCTGTTAGATAATGTAGTGAAAGAAAGAAAGAAAGTGAAAACAATGGCCTCAGTTTAAACAAGATGAAAATAGAAATAATGGTTGTCTCGAAGAGACATACACCACCAAGATGCAATATAATAATTAACGTCACAAAATTAACACAAGATGAAAAAGTGAAATATCTTGGCACCCTGTTAACATCAGAAGGTAGATGCTCAAGTGAGATAAAGAGCCGAACAGCACAAGCCAAATCAGCATTCCAAAAAATTAGAACCATTTTGTGCAACGGTTGACTATCAATACAGACCCGAATTCAAGTGCTGAGATGTTATATCGAACCAATTCTTTTTTATGGATGTGAAGCATGGACTGTAAACAAAAAAATTCAAAGCGAATTAGAAGCTACAGAAATGTGGTTTCTGAGAAGAACGATGAAAATACTATGGACAGCTACGAAAACTAATGCAGAGGTTCTCATTGATGCTGGCGTAAAAATATAAATCATATCAAACATTAGGGGCAGACAGTCAAGGTTTCTAGGGCATGTGCTAAGAAGAACACAGCTTGAACACTTAATAACCACTGGAAATATCAAGGGGAAAAGAGATAGGGGTCAACAAAGAGAAAAGTTGCTAGACGGACTAGTATTGTGGCACGGTAGAAGTTCACCAACCGAGATTATTAACAACTCAAGAGACAGAGTCGTGGAGAAACATGATCGCCTACGCCATTCGGCATGGCATTTAATTTATTGATATACAGTAAATACAATATAGCCATAAAGGGCAGAGCTTAATGCAAGTGACAACGAAAGGCTGAAGCCATGGCGAAGACACAAAACAATGGCCTAAAACAAATGTATAATCATCTGCCAGAAACACATAACGTAGAAAATTATAGGAAACGAAATCGTTCCAGTCGAAATAAAACTATATTGAGAAACTCTAAATTGAGCAAGGTGTTCATGATTTTAGTAAACGAAACTTCAGATAAGAGGGCGAACCAACCATAGTAAAGTTTTTTCACGTTACGTGCTTCTGGAAGATGATTAGAATTTTTTTTGGGGCCATTGCTTTGGGTCTTCGCCATGGCTTCAGCATTTGGTTGTCACTTGCATTAAGCTCTGCCTTTTATGGCAATATTGTAATTACTGTATATACTGTATTCAATAAACGAGTCTTACTTCGCTTCTTCAGAGATCATCATCATCAATTTAATTATCTCGTGATATATGACCTGACAATACAAACCAACTGTTGTCGTATAGAATTTTATGCTGCAACATTATTAGATATGGGGACCCATCTCGTGATATATGACCTGCCAACCTGACTATACAAACCAACTGTTGTCGTATAGAATTTTATGCTGCAACATTATTAGATATGGGGACCCATCTCGTGATATATGACCTGACAACCTGACAACCTGACTATACAAACCAACTGTTGTCGTATAGAATTTTATGCTGCAACATTATTAGATATGGGGACCCATCTCGTGATATATGACCTGACAACCTGACTATACAAACCAACTGTTGTCATATAGAATTTTATGCTGCAACATTATTAGATATGGGGACCCATCTCGTATGACCTGCCAACCTGACTATACAAACCAACTGTTGTCGTATAGAATTTTATGCTGCAACATTATTAGATATGGGGACCAATCTCGTGGTATATGACCTGACAACCTGACTATACAAACCAACTGTTGTCGTATAGAATTTTATGCTGCAACATTATTAGATATGGGGACCAAGAGGATCTGATACATTGTTTGTTTTGTGTAGAATCAATTCCAATTTCAACTAAGTGTGCACAGTCTGAGTCAACACCAAAAGTGTTGGCGAGGTGTTTCGCGCGAGCTGCAAAACTACATATTGCACGGATACACCACGATAAGGTACTTACGTCTTGTGTATCGGCTAACCCTGAAAATCACAAAAAATCATTGGAAAACCCATTGCATGTCTCAGTATGTCACAAGTTAAGTGGCATAATTAATGAAAGATAATGAATCAAAGAAATGGACACAATAACAGTTTTACTAAAAGTAAATATATGTGTTATATTTCTTACTTCTCTGCGCCTTCTCATAGTATATTTTACATTATTTTATGGTTATTTATTTCCACTATTGATTGTTGCGAGGTTTTTACGCGATAAACAACCTATCATTTTATGATGGCGTAGGCGATCATTTTCGTTCCTCGTTGCATTTTAATCTTTATATTGTGGACTCCTGCAGTATTTAAAAAAAAATTATATTTAAAACAAATTGTTTTATATATTTGGATACTACACAATCACGAATATAGAACATAATTATTTAGATGCAATTTTATTTGTTGAGTTTCCAGTCGGTCAACTAAAAATGAATAGGGCCTAACATTATTTCTTAATTTTAATATTTAAAAGAACTAAAATTAATCACTTGGGCTGCTGTGAAAGTGGTCTTCCAATGAGAGTTTTAAGGTGAAACAGATCGATGAAGTATTGAGTCGACCTTAGTACGCAAATTTCGATTTGTAACAATGTGTCAACTTCTTTGTTTTATAGATCGATATATTTTTATGTAATATTTTCCGTTTTGTCATGGTGTCCTGGAACTATGACGAATTATCAAGACATGTTTGTCAAGTGTAATTACGAGTTCATGTTATTTGTTGACATCACATCGCTATAGATTGTTGAAAATTGTTTGTTCCTTTCGTGCCGCCGGCGGCAAATAGGGCAGAGGTTTTGATTCTCTTTGTGTTGTGGACTGCTGCTTGCAGTTTTAGTTCTTGTATGGTCTTACAGCCTGTAATTTCCCCTTCTTTAAGTATGGTGTATTTAAATGTTGGTTTAGGTCTTCCTAGTATTCTTTACCCTCAGGTGCCCACGTAATGTTGACATCAACGTGCAATAATAATCTCTGTTATTTCTGATCAGCGGCAAATGCTTTCATTGCTGAAATAACATTTTTTGCACCAGGGCATAATGATGTGATCAACCTGATCTCTACCATTTTTTGCCCTTGAAATATTGTGCATTTCACAAAAAGCATACCCAAATACCCAAAATTGGGGGAAACGTCTAGGCCAATCAGCTTGCGAGATTCCCGAATCGGGAGGGATATTAAATGGTGGGATGCTAGTCAGCCAATCAGATACGTGTATTTTGAATATTGTGGGCACTCCCTGCCTTCTGCTGGCAACTTTCGCGCCATAATTCCTTAATTTTGAAATTTTGATGAATATTTTTGAAGAATCCACGATGCACTGAGACCGCGATAAATGAACCGCGAAGTAGCGAGGGATGACTGTAGTTCATTACTCTGGTTCTTTCAAGAGTGTCCCAACACAAAGTAACAATCGGCCCTGATGTATTTACGATGTGATTATTCAGACGGCGCAGAACACAGTTAACAATGTAATGGAAACGATTTTTGCATGGAAATTGTCTTTTCAGCTAGAGAGTAACAAGTTGTTACCATCAGCGTTCGGTGGGTACCATCCTAACAAGCAGATCTGCTGTAATACTGATATCGTTGCGAATGATGTGTTTGAAGATTTCGACTCACGGAGGGAGACATATGCTGCAGAAATTGACTAATAAAACTCAGTAAGCTTATTTATTGATAGTTGGGTTACTGCTGTTCTGCTTTAAACAAGTTGCTCTTAAATGTGGTAGTAGGGCATTCACCACCAACCAGCATAAGCCCTGGACTTCCACAAGGTTCTTCATTATTCCCAATATTGTTTAATGTGTACACAGTTCAAATTACAGGCGAACAGATCACAGGGATTGGTAAAACTATATATATATATATATATATATATATATATATCATATGCTGACGACATTTTCGTGTATAGGCAGAGTAGAGATCGACAGTTATGTGTCAAGAAATTACAATGTGAGCTAGATGGCATAGGAGAGTGGTATAGTCATTCAGGTGCTTTAGTTAAGCCGTCTATAACGTGGTACTCTCTTTCTAGTAATTCAGTGTTTATAATAATTTTAATAATAATAATAATAAAATAATAATAATAATGGTTTTTCTATACAAAATTTTATCAAGTAAATCAAAATAAAATTTAAAGAAAACTTATAGGAATGAAATACAGCTGTTGGTTATCTAAACGACACACCCGATTGGTAACGTCACAAATCCTTAGATAAAGTATTGTCTTTCTCTAAAGCTGATGTTAAATGTAAGTTTGATCTCAATTTCCCCATTAATGACAAAGAGATGCAAGCAAACGGACATTTCACATTTGTTCTTCTGTGATAGACTCTCAGGAGGCAGGAATGTCAGATATACCATCAAATAAGTTGGGTCAAGAAATACGACAAAAAGAACTTTGAAACAGTTGACCAGAAGAAATACGACAAAAAGAACTATAAAACAGTTGACCATAAGTATATGATACAGTCTTGGCAGTAAATGACAATCCTGGGAAACTGCAGCGCTGAAATTCCCTCAGTTTCGGCACCAAACATACATCCATAAACACAGTCTTGGCAGTACGTGACAGTCCTAGGAAACTGCAGCGCTTAAATTCCTCCAGTTTCGGCACCAAACATGTATCCATAAACACAATCCATCCTTTGAGACAACGAACCTTACAGCCAGAAAGGTTACGGGATATCAACAGCTACCTCGCCCGTGGATTGCCGGGGCTCTAAAGGAGAGCAAAGAATAGCAACACTGTTTACCTTCCACTCATGTCGTAAAAGGCGACTAAGGAGGTTATGGGATGGAGTTGGCTGTCCCATCCCATATAGGGTCAGTGACCCAAAGCCATGCTGAAGTCGGATATGTCAGGCCGAAAGGTGCAGATATCGCAGCAATGCCGTAAACCATGACACAACGCATTCCGTTCTCCGGACTACATCCTGCTAATCTTCAGGAGTTTGATAACGAACGCAGAAGAAGAAGTAGAAGAATGCATCCATAAACACAATCCATCCTTTAAGACAACGAACATTACAGCCATAAAGGTTACGGAATATCAACAGCTACCTGCCCACAGCTAAACGGATTACTAATCATCACCGGCAATATCATCTTCATAATTATATGATTATTAAAGGCAACTATTTGCTTTTTTTTTTATTTCAGGATTATTCTTCTTCGCCTACTATACACTATTAGTACTTGTGTGTGTTCCAGTGTGTTATGTACAGATCAAGTTGGGTGCCATGTACAAGACTGGTTTAGTCGGTCTGTTTTCACATTTGGTGCCTGTTCTTAAAGGTATGTCTACTGAAAACTACTGTGGGTGGGGTTTAGGTAGGTAGATAGATAGATATAAATATATAGATAGATTAGACAGAATGATAGATGGCTAGCTAGATAGATTGATTAGATTAAATAAGATAGATAGATAGATAGATAGATAGATAGATAGATAGATAGATAGATAGATTAGATAGATAGATAGATAGATAGATAGATAGATAGATAGATAGATAGATAGATAGATAGATAGATAGATAGATAGATAGATAGATAGATAGATAGATAGATAGATATATAGATAGATATATAGATAGATAGATAGATAGATAGATAGATAGATAGATAGATAGATAGATAGATAGATAGATATATAGATAGATAGATAGATAGATAGATAGATAGAATAGCAAGGAAGTCAGGAAAGACGCTAGTTTTATCTGCATAGAATGACCGATTACTGACCGGTTTTTGTACCCGCTCGCAGGGGTTGCAATGGCGCTATTGATCATGACCTACTTTCGATCAATAACTCACGCACTTGAGATCACCTATGGCGTCTACTACATGTTCGCTTCCTGCAAACAACCATTTCCATGGCGGGAAGAAACACATGTAAACTTGTCATCACAGTAAGTGGTACTTTACATCATTTTAGAATTCAACTAATTGTTTATTTAGTTAATTGTGTGTTTGAGTTGCACATGATGCACGTGTGATTTGCTATGCAGCTCATCTAATAATGGTGTTCAGTCCCACAATGAAATAGCTAACAGGTTCAGTCCATTTTTTTATCAAATTCAGCGTCAACAGGAGTTTTTTGAATTCAAATTCCTATCCAATTTTTTGGAAAGTGTAGTAGAATAATGTTGATAGTTTCACATTTATCGAAAAGGTGCAGAGACTGCAAGCTTAACAACAGTATAAGACACCGCCATAGTCTCCATGGTCATACTACTCGTAGTGACCGCAAAAGCACCACTTTCCTCCTTGATCGTTTTACCTGCGCACTGAGCTGTAACGGCCAAAGCACTGCGAACATGCCTAATTACAGATCCATCAGTGTATATAATCACATCCCATTCTTTCGTATTCTTTGGTGACCAAGGCATTTGAGTGGCTACGCACACAGAAGGTAACGCAGGTCTGCATCTTGAGTGACTCTATGAGTATGATTAAGAAGGTACAAGTGGGTCTCGTTCGCGAACAGTGGATTGAGGCCTTGAGAAATGCGAGCTTGAAAGCGGTTACATTTATTTTCGTGCCGGGACATGTGGGCGTTCGAGGCAATGAAAGAGCGGATCAACTGGCATCGTGTGCGATTGTGGCACAGGGCGATGGGGCAATGGATCGCGCTGACGTTTTGAACTCCTTAAGAGATATAACACACGAGAGTGAGACTAATGTGGATGATGATTCCTTTTCAATGGCTAGGATTAAAGATCAGGGATTGAAATGCGGTGTTGCTAGAGGTGAACATTTTGTAGGGCGCATAAGAATGATGGTCAACCAGCATAGGACCGGTACTGTCAGCAGAAGTGTGATGGCGGATACACTCAAGGAGAGATCGGGGCAACTATGGATGTGTCCAGTTTTCAGTGATGATGATCCGACGACTAACTAACTAACTAACTAGTATAAGACAACTCACTAGACAAGATCTTGTATCTCATCCCACGGGGATATCTTATGCAGGGCCGTATCAGGTTATGGAAGTAAGGGTGGGAGTCCATAGTGAAACCCGCATGGAAAAGAAAAATATAAATATCTGTGACGATGAGCATATATACATCTATAGTAATATTCTTTTGTTCAGATGTGATAATCGGACAGCTACAACGGACATGGAGAGAAAAGTACGTACTTTTCTGGGGGAAAAAATGCTACGTGGTCGTTTACTTATGCATTCACTGTACAGAACATGAAACCAACATATACGAGATGCAAAATAAATACTCTTAAATAATAACAAGAACATCTCTTGTCAGTGGTGAAACGTCTCAAATATATGTGATTTGGGCACGTGGTGAGATATCATTCCCTTTGCCATACTATCCAACATGGTACATTTGAAGCGGGGAGAAAAAGCGGTGGATAAAGGAAAGTATGAATTGATAATATTAAGAACTGTACAGGATTAGAATTTTCTAGTTATATAAATGATTTGGGCGTGGAAAGGTAGGCGGGATTATTTAGTTGATGTTTTCAATGTCACCCACACGTTGAGATGTAGGCAGGATTATTTAATTGATGTTTTCACTATGTCACACACACGTTGAGAGGTAGGCAGGATTATTTAATTGATGTTTTCACTATGTCTCCCACACGTTGAGAGGTAGGCAGGATTATTTAATTGATGTTTTCACTATGTCACCCACACGTTGAGAGGTAGTCAGGATTATTTAATTGATGTTTTCACTATGTCACCCACACGTTGAGAGGTAGTCAGGATTATTTAATTGATGTTTTCACTATGTCACCCACACGTTGAGAGGTAGTCAGGATTATTTAATTGATGTTTTCACTATGTCACCCACACGTTGAGAGGTAGTCAGGATTATTTAATTGATGTTTTCACTATGTCACCCACACGTTGAGAGGTAGTCAGGATTATTTAATTGATGTTTTCACTATGTCACCCACACGACCCTAAAATATCATGGGATTGAGCATGTGATGTTTCAGTTTTGTTCACATGAAAACCGGGATACCATCAATTTGTGTGTTTCCCTCCTCCTACACGTCTCTGTCACGCAAAGTCGTAGCCTGGATCTGATACACGTGTCAAATGTGCACATTTTATGATGCACTGATTCTTATTGTATGATAACTATGAAGTTATGCATGTTGTATGTGTACGCGTACGTACCCGTGTATATGTGCGAATGTATGAACACAACGTGTACATACACATTCAATACTTGTGATCACATGAAAAAAAACAACACATCATACGTAAAATGTGAACAGACCCACTGAAAAAGAGGACCATAAATCATATTCTGAAGTAAACACACTCGTTACGGGAACAATATCTGTGAGAGGCTACATCAATGAACTGGTTTGCGTGGCATATCTGTGAGAGGCTACATCAATGAACTGGTTTGTGTGGCATATCTGTGAGAGGCTACATCACTGAACTCGTTTGCGTGGCATATCTGTGAGAGGCTACATCAATGAATTGGTGTGTTTAACAGAAAATCTTGGAAGTTTATGTTAACAGTAAGCAGTAAATGAATTTTAGATTACATGTTAGGTTTAATTTTTTTTTAAATTTTTTGATTTCTAATCTCTTATAGTTTTTCAACATTGATGGTTAATGAGGAAAACAGGAGATTCGAAAAAAATTCATAGATGGTACTGATCATAGCACGTAAAATCGTTATCTTTGTTATCCGCTCAATCCTTGCAAATCGTTCGATGTTTGAGTTCATTGCTTCGAAATGTATAAGAAGTTTATTCAGTAATGATAAACCTTCTGATAATCCCTTAGTGGTGAACTTAGTTTGAACGCAATTTGCTGTACCGAGTCTGGGATTACAGTTGAAATAGTGCACGCGGATCTATCAGTGCTACTGAAAGCAAGTCAGCACTGCAGTACGCCCGCTGAGTAACACAGTTCAAATCACAATATGCGCAGTTCAAAACACGTTCACATTTTCCAACTCTGAAGAACTCTGCAATCAACAATCTTTTACCGCGCTTGGGGAAGTCAATGGACCTAGGGTTATTGAATTGTGATCGTGTTATTTCTTATAAATTGATGACGCCGGCTAGCATAATAGCATCATCATAGCATCATGCCTCCCTTTCCTTAGTTAACGACCGCAAATGATAGCAGACAACGTCGCTCGACTGATAATTGAGGCAGAAATAAATCTGAAATCTAATACATGTATGACTAGTGATTGTGGTCGTAAAGTCGAATGGTCGTAATTGCATAGGTCGTAAGTCGAGCACTACCTGTACCAATCGGAAAATCAAGAAAAGGCAGCACCACAGTCTCCAACTACTGACCAATCAGTCTGCCAAGGTGTCTATGCAAAACTATGGAACATCAACCAAAGGCTGCAGACCTAAATTGAAAGCAAAAACATTCTTGTATCACATCAGGCAAGCTTCAGGAAATGCTACTCTACTGAAGATCAGGCAATATTACTTCTTTCAAGAGGTAGAATATGTATTTAAAAATAAGAAATTGGTCATAGCAGCCAGGATAAACCTGAGAAAAACGTTTAATAAGATTTGGAAATGATGACTTCTAAAGACATTGCAAAGTGAACGGTAGGATGTATGAATGTATAAACGCATACCTACATAACATAAGAACTATAGTACAACTTCTTATATATTTCAAAGCAATGAACCCATCATTGACATATGGATGTGAAAGTTGGAAATCTAACGCAATAATGGATAAGAAGTTAGTTGACTTCGAGAATAGATGCCTCAGAAAAATCACAAATACTAATTGGAAAGACTTCAAATCAAACGACATACTAAGAGAGGAGACAAAACAAGAATACGTGACGAACATCATTAGGAAACGCCGCTGGACATACATCGACCACGTACTTAGAATGAAAGAAGACAGAATTCCACGACATGCCTTCATGTGTACACCAGACGGGAAAGAAAACAGGGAAGACCAAAAACAACGCTCAGAAGAACATTTATGAATGAATTAAAATCAACAGGCATAAATGCACAAGACCTGCAATCCCTAGCAACTGACCGACAGGCATAGAGAACTATGACATCCGTCCTATGTGCCAAACTTGGCAAAAGAGGAACTGACTGACTATAGTACAACTAGATAGTTATAAATTCAAAGAAAATCCTACTGCTGCATTGACTACCACTTGGAGTTGGTATAACTAAAAAGTAGTGGGATTACATCTCTTCGCTATACTTTACTTGCAGATGCACCACATAGATTAGTACTGCATTCAAATGTTCACTTTGTATCTCTAACACGAGGGTGTTCTTTTTAATTTTGTGGCAGACAAGTTTCGCATACCGTGACCAAACTAAAACGCTTTACATTATGGAATACTCTTGGATATCACTATATGTATCTTTAAAAAATATGGATGTTTTCTCTATCTTTGTCCGGCTGGTTTCATTGTTATCAACCAGATCTCAAACGTTTCCAAATAAATATATTACATATCAATAAAATGTTATTGAATTTATGAACGACTTCTTATCTATTATGTCGTACTAGTAATATTTTCTTGTCGTATGTTTTCTAGCGAAGCTAAAATCACCATATTTGATAACATTAAGACAACATCAGAGGACAGTTACTTTGTGTAAGTACGTTTACGCCATCATTGTTTTCTTAATCAGCTCAACTTTTGTCTTCTTTGCTTGAATTGTTCTAAAAATTCTTGAGACTAACGGGAGTTGAACCAGTCCGTTGAACGAACTGGTTCAGCTCTCGTTAGTCTCAAGAATTTTTTTTTAATGTCCTCTGGCTTCATACTTAAATTTACCTGAATTGTTCCACAAGATCTTCAATGTTTTCTGGACTATATGTGTTGTGTGTATGTGTGTGTGTTGGTGTGTGTGGATGTGTGTGTGTGTACTACGATTATATATATATATATATATATATATATATATATATATATATATATATATATACGAGGCGTGTTCAAATGAAAACGGGACTTGTGGATTTATTTAAAAAGTATCATACGCAATTTAATATTTTCAACGGAATTGAACAAAGCAACCATTTGTGAATAAGAATGCACCTGGGTTCATCAGAAAAAATCTCCGTATGCATTTAGGCAAGCATCCCACTGTTTAGGTAGACGTCGAATGCCGTCCGAGAAAAAGTTGCGTGGCTGTTCTCTGAACCATGTGGTCACCGCTGTCTTCACGTCTGCGTCGCTGTTGAATCGCTGTCCCTTTAGTGCTTTCTTCAACGGTCCGAACAAATGGAAATCACACGGGGATAAATCGGGACTATAGGCTGGGTGATGAAGAACTTCCCAATTCTTCTTTGCCAATGTTTCCTGCACAATTTTTGCGATGTGCGGACGAGCGTTGTCGTGGAGAAGAATCACACCTTGAGAAAGTCTGCCTGGTCGCTTAGCCTTGATGGCCTTATGCAGCTTGTCTAAAGTGTCTTTATAATGGGCGGCATTGATGTTGACACCAGGTTCCTTAAAATCAGTCAACAATAGCCCTTCATGGTCAAAAAATGCAGTCACCATAACCATCCCAGCAGAAACCTCCGTCTTTAAACATACGCACCCACTCCATCACTCTGGTCCTCGACAAACATTTGTCACCATATGCTGCCTTCATTCTCCGATGAATGTCTACTGCTTGACATCCTTCAAATGAAAGAAACTGGATCACAGCACGCTGATTCACTTTGGACGGGTTCGGAATCACACCCGCCATATTGTTAACAGTCTTCTGCAGCACATATGCATGCTGGGAAGATGAACACGTGACCGTATGTAAATTATTGGATACTCATTACTAGTGCAAAATGTCATCAATATCAGTGCGCTCTATCACGCGTGGTGTAACAAGTCCCGTTTTCATTTGAACACGCCTCGTATATATATATATATATATATATATATATATATATATATATATATATATATATATATATATATATATATATATAGGTCTATATTACATCTGTATGTATTATGAAATTGTATATATATAATGTACTTAAATATGTATATACATATACATTCTTTTAATGCTGTGAAAGATAGAATTTGTATATAATGATTGACACATGACACGGCAATGAATAATAATGCAGTTTCGGCAGAGATGAGGTTCTTGTCTAGTAAATCGGAAGGAAAATGGTTGTGAACAGAAGTTATTGTATTCTGATGAAAAGATTGTGCTCCGCAATCCAAGTAGATGTTTATCCTAATAGGCCCTATGGCTTATAGCTTCACACACACTTTCCGCATTCTGCTCATCCTAAGTTTCCAGTCTCATTTTTGTACGGACTTTTTTTGATCGAAGCCTAGATGAGTCGCCAGTTGCTGCGTCGATATCTAACAGACACTGACTAATTTCAGCAAATCTACCTTATTATTAATTCTCTAGTTATGGGTGCATTGTGAGCAAGTCTATCTACTCTCCATACTTCCAATATGTCCAGGGCAGTGTATATATGTGATGCTCAGAAGGCTGGAAGTGGAACTGTGATGCTAAAAAAGTTAAACGTAAATATATGTGATGCTTCGAAGGTCGGAAGTAGATCTTTGTGATGCTCAGAAAGTTGGAGGTAGATCTATGTGATTCTCAGAAAGTTGGACATAGATCAATGTGATGCTTCTAAGGTCTGGGGGTAGATCTATGTCGTACTCAGAAAGTTGGAAGTAGATTTATGTAATGCTAAGAAAGTAGGAAATATATCTATTTCATGCTTGGAAGGCTGGAAATAGATCTATGTGATTTTTAAAAGATCTGAAGTAGATCTATGTCACGCTCAGAAAGTTGGAACTAGTGATGCTCAGACATTTAAACGTAGATATAAGTATCATCCACTCATTTTTCAGACCAGACAATATTTTCAGTGTGCATGTGTAGCAACCCAACCAATTTTTCCAAAATTCCCCGCCTTAAAAAAAGTTTACTTTTACACATGTGTACTTAGACGGTAAGATTGTATCTTTCACATTTTTAAATATCAGTAAGAACAGAATAGAAATCCAGGAATCATTGGAACTAACAATGTATGATCCGATATTGTACACGTGGTATCTATTGCTGGCAAAGATCACGCGAGGTTATTTTTAGACACTTTCTGAAGACAACCTAATAGCAGTACTTGGCCCGTTATCGAACACTTACCATTACTGAATTTCTCCAGAATTCTGGTTGTTAAAATTACAGTAATTTTGTTAACATATCGAGATTGCGGGAAAGATTTGGTGAATGGATAGAATGTCTAACTGGTAAGTTATTACTGACAAGGGTGCACATTTATTGATAGTTCGATCATCATCAACTATTCTACGATTCTTTCTCTTTCTGATGTTTTTGGAGAGAAAATATTCTTCTTCTTATAATGTTCTTAAACGGAAACTTGTAACGTTGACAGTGTGACTGGGATATGTGGATCTTGCGACACACTACATTCGTTTTAAGCAAAATGGCTACATTCCCTTTCCAGTATCTAGCCGAACCTTGTCATTATTGTACATAATTTTGTCATTACTAGTAGGTAACAGAGGGGCGCGGTAGCCTAGTGGATAGTGAGCTTGCTTGCTTGCTTGCTATCGTCTGGTTACAGCGTGCCAGGTTCGAAACCACGTCCGGACATTAAAAAAAATAAAATCCGGGTTTGATTTCTCACTTGACACGACCACTCCTCCAGTCGACTCAGCTGTAAATGAGTACCTGACGCATTAGTTAGGGAAGGTAAAAAACAGCAAGGAAGGGAACTGGCCACCCCACCTAATAGTTGCTGCGGCTTAGTACATGAAGAGTTATCTTCATCCCCGACGGCAGATGCCATGGGACCTACCTTTACCTTTAGTAGGTAATAACTTGCATCATAACTGTAATCTAAAAGGCGAAACTTGAAACAGGATAATGCAGTTATACTAATCACTGGTAACAAGCAAATACAATTCGACGTTCTACCAAGAGGTATTTATGAACATCACATTCACAACATAAATATTACAAGTAAGAACTGTCCACGTTCACATGTCAATCATCTATGTATTCTATCCCAGCTGTTCTGAGCATTGTGGTGTTCAAATTCCGGTACAGTCGATTCTCTATCCATCATATGAAGGAAACTGGACTTGATTCTCTAACCATCATATGAAGGAAACTGGACTTGATTCTCTAACCATCATGTGAAGAAGACTGGACTTGATTCTCTATCCATCATATGAAGGAAACTGGACTTGATTCTCTATCCATCATATGAAGGAAACTGGACTTGATTCTCTATCCATCATATGAAGGAAACTGGACTTGATTCTCTAACCATCATATGAAGGAAACTGGACTTGATTCTCTATCCATCATATGAAGGAAACTGGGCTTGATTCTCTAACCATCATATGAAGGAAACTCATGAAAAACTTTGGAAAACCATTATTCGTTTCCGAAGCTACCGTGCAAGTGATTTATAGTGAAGGTTGCCCTTAGTGCGTAGTCATCGATTTTATACATCTGTCTCTGTGACTGATAGAGTTATTAGCTCCCATTGACATAATTTATTTATTCTGATCAGGATAGCCATTTTTTGTCATTGTAATTTCTTCACACCGTGTCTTCTTGATTAGAAACTTCCATCATAGCCTAGGAGGTATTCCCATAAGTACTTCAATCTCCCTGCTATACCCGCCACTCAAGTGTGTTTTTCTCTGTATCCTTCATACCACAAATTTGATGTTGCAAAAGCAAGGATACTGATTTGTGCTGTCTTAAAGCTCATGAATGTTGCTTCCCTAATTTCAAATACTACACACAGCTACATGCAACTTTTCATTGTGTAAATAATGCTAAGATTTGGAGTACAACATTGATTCTTTAAACAACCAGCATCGATAATATTTGATATTGTGTGATTGATCGCTTACAGTTGTAATCATTGTGCTCTATAAAATCCATAAGTGCACAAACTGTCCAACCAGGAGTAGAAAGGCAATGAGAGTTCTATGGCTCGCTGCTTGAAAACACTACTCAATCTGCCTCGCAGGTGTCAAGTTCTACTTGTGCCAAACTGAATACTTCTTCTTTGTTCTCCTGTCGGGGTCATACGCTGATAAAGATTTCTTCAGTGAACTAAACTGTGTTTGAAAGCTTCGATACAGACTGTAGAGTTCATCCGTCAGATTATGACCACTGTTTTCTTCGTGTAATGTGGTACAGTTGGCAGTTCTGTAAAATATGTTATGCATTTTCTGCAAATTTTCCACAGGGGCACATGTAGGTGTCGCCAATGACAACATGTGTTTTTTTGAGTCTTTTGTTGCCTGCTTTCAATCTAAGATTGATTGTTTGTTCCGTTCTTCAAAGCTTGTGGACAACATCATCTTTTTATTTGCTCACATGCCTGGGTGAACTGAGTTCTATTAACTGTTGATGATGGATTTTTTTTTTAAGCGAATCATTAATCTGTTACTGCTGACAGTGACTTCCTGTTTTGGCTAACTGATCAGCGTTCTCGTTTCTCCTGATTTGGGAATGACATGAAATCTATTGGAGAACTAATTATTTTGCTTGGTTGTTTAAATAAATAACCAAAAATAACCAGAGAAAAAGTTTCCATTTCAGACATAACCATGAAGCTGGTGGAAGAAAGAAGAAATATTGTGAGTCAAGGAAAGACGCAGAAAGTAAGACAATATATACAGAACTCACAAGAGCAATTAAAAATCAAGTTGAACAACAATATATAACCAACACTTGTAAAGAAATAGAACTACACGAACAAGGTAAAAGCAAAGATATGTTCTTTGCTGCAAAAAATATACGGAATAAAGTTTTCAAACCATCATTACGAATCATAACAGATAGTAAAGATAATACTTTAACGGAACAAAAGGATATTCTCCATAGATGGAACGAGTACTGTCAATAAATGCACACTGAAACTACACATATTTACACAAAAGACATCAACATACTTAGAAACGAAGATCAAGAACCATATCCAACACAGGAGGAGATCAGAAACTCAATTCACAATTTTTAAAAAGGCAAATCTCCAGGATGCAATGAGATAACAACAGAAATTATACAGGCTGGCGGAGAATAAAGTGTCCTTATACACCATAGCATATGTTGCAAGATCAGGAAAACTGATCTATGGCCAAAGGGCTGGAAAAGATCAGTTTATATCTCTTTATAAAAAATGACAACCTACAATTATGCACTAACTACACAACTATCATTTTGATAAGCTAAGCTAGTAAAATACTATTACATATAATAACGAAGAGAATGCAAAATAAGATAGAAACAGAAATTCATCAGGTACATGCAGGTTTAAGACCGACAGAGGCACCAGAGACCGTATCTTCAACATGAGAATCATTATGGAAAAATTCAGGGAATTCAATATATACCTATACCCATGATTCATCGAATACACCAAGGCGTTATATTTGTGTATGACATCACCAATTCTGAAAAAATTATGGTTGTCATGGGAATGTCAAAACATCTCACATATTTAATCTCATTACTGTTCCACGAACAAAAGGCAGAAGTAAACGCGGACGGAACAAATTCTGAATGGTTTAATGTACAGAAATGAGTTAGACAAGGATGCACACTATCACCGTACCTATTCAACATCTATGTTGAAAATATAATGCGAAGCGTAAAAGACGACGTGACATATGTTAGTTAGTTAGTCGTTGGATCATCGCCACTGTACTCCGGACAAGTGCATAGGTGCTCAGATCTCTCCTTGAGTGTATCCGCCATTTCACGTTGACTGCTGTCCCCGCACGTTGTTGATTGACCATCATTCTTCCTCGCCCTCAAATTAATTCCTTTCTAGTGACACCACATTTGAAACCAAGCTCCCTTATTCTAGTCATGGAACAAGAGCCATCGTCACTTATAAAATCACTTTTTCGTGCGTTTTCCCGTAGGACGTTCAAAATGTCTGCCCGATCCATAACAGTAACAGCCGTAGTAGTCGCGTGTGCTGCCAAACTATCTGCTCTTTCATTACCCAATCTTCCGCATGTTCCGGCAGAGAAATAAAAGTCACTTTACGCACATAGGAATTCTTCACCGCATCCAACCACTGTTCCTGAATGCACCCCGCTTGCACTTTCACAATCATGCTCATCGAGTCACTGAGTATGCAGGCATGTGTCGCATTCCTGCGAGCACACCCATTTCAAAGCTTTGTTTACTGCCAAAATCTCCATTGTCATGCTGTTTGTCGTCTGAGGGAAAGAACCACACTCTTCTTTGATGGTCTTCTCCACCTTTTATACGTGAAGGCCCTTGCACATCTGAGTGCCTCTCAATCTACCTACCTGTATATATAATTATATCACTTTTCCTGGAATTATCACAGATCAGAGGCTGCACTCCGACTCCCCAACAGTCTGACACCATTCTATGCATTCTCTATTGAGTATTATTAGTACTTTGAAGGCTGTCGGACACTAATGGTGCCTGACTCCACTTTTCACCACGTAGCACATCCTCCAACCTTCACACACTTTGTATAATGTTCTTTGAGCCCCCCCCCCCCAATCCACGACTTCCTCTCTTAAGTCGACTGCCTTTCACTTTGAGAATTTCAAGGTGTAGAGGGTGCTCTTTATCAGAGGTGATGTGTTGGTATTTCACGCCCTACACAATTGTATACTTTGCTCTGCATTTGGGCAATCAAGTAAGTTTCACATAGCCCGTATCGACGTATCTCTCGTACACCCAAGTATGATTCGAATTGCTACAGAAGAATTTTATGTATACCATTGACAGCTAAAAGGACAAGAAGTGTGAAGATCAATAAACGTCGAAGAGGGCTGGCTCCTTAACAACATCTTAATAAGAAAGATGTGTTTATTCGTTTTTTTCTTTGTTATATAATGAGATAGAACAGTATGGAAAGATTAATAGCGGAAGACCGAATTAACGACAACAGGGGAAGAGGGACCAAGACGACAATGGTACAGTGATATATCAGATTGCTTAAACATGTCTCTGGCTGCAGCAGGTCAACTCGTCAAGAATCGAGAAGTGTTCAGAGAATCCATAAGGAAGACCACGTTCTGCAAAGAATATGTCACATGATGAGATTAAATGAAGTAGTAATTGTTTTAAGTCGTTTCGATGCACTGTGGTTAGTTTCCGAAGGGCATACGGGGCAGATTTGTCATCGGTTAGAATCACTAGTTTGGTTATCCTCCCCCCTCTCCCCAACCCAGATGTGAGGATTGCAGAAGCAAATGTGTTGATTCTTCGATAACTACGTACACTGACTTGAAATGTGTAGAAGGAACACCAGTAGCCATTGATGTCTAAAACTGTCTATCATTGGACCATACTATTTACTAAGTACCCCAATCACATCTGAGATCGTAACCTACTGTCATGTTGTCATGTCCACATTGAACATGTGCTCGCCAAGCAACTTCACCCCCCCCCCCAATCCGTCTTCATTTCACCGGTTACAGGTTCGGCTATTGATAAGCAAGATTGAGCTACCATGTAATATTGATAGAACGTTGAACTTTCTAATTTGTATATCTTTTTTTCACTTTCTTCTTTTCTTCCTTTCACCTGTAACATCTTTCTCTGCAGAGTCTTATATAAACTGAATGATTCTTTTCACGTCTGTGATGATCAACTTAACACTCCCAGGAATTCTTACATTTTACAACAGTAACGTAGACTGGGGCTTGTAGTCAAGCCTACTTTAGCAAACTGAATCACTCACACACATAGTTTTAAACAATACCAATGTATTTCAGAAACAATTTCTTGCAAAGATCCATGCATATTGGTAGCTGGTGCCCCATGGTGTGGTATCTAGTGATTTCTGCGTTTATTGTCTGGGCATTGGTCTACCTACTGATACTGAAAGGATCTGCTGGATTCGTTAAGGTAAGAGTTTTCTTTAGCGTGTTGACGGGGTTCGAAAGGGAATCAAAGAATAGCAGCACTGCTACCTGCTATGCATGTCATAAGATGCCACTAGCTCTGTGGCGAAGTGGTACAGAGCATGTCTGTGATGGCCAAGGTACCGAGTTCGATCCCTGCCACAGACATTTAAGCATCCGGACTGTTCAGAAAGCAATGGCAAACTACTGAAAGTATTTCTATTTCCTAGAAAATCACTACAGCCAAAAAATGCTTGGTTGATCATCACTCCCTGAATAGCATACGCTACAATTTATTTTAAGGAGGTTATGGGGTTGGAGCTGGCTAACCCATCCCATATAGAATCAAAGTGACCAAGAAGCGATGCTGAATCGCATGTGTCTGGTCGAAAGGCGCAGACATCGTAACCAAGATGTAAATAATGACTCATCGCATTCCCTTCTCCGGACAACATTCTGCTAATCTGCAGGAGTTTAAGAACCAATGAAGAACTTCATTATTATTATTTTTAACCGATGTTTCAGTTATGACTGCAGGTTATCATCTGCCCCAACGGACAAGTCCATAGTTGTTCCGATCTCCGTCTCCAGTAAATCCATCAGAGTGTAGCAGCTGACAGTTCCAGTTCGGTTTTGATTTATCGGTCTTTTCGTATATCTATTATGTTTCTCTTTACGAGTTGTTTCGATCTTTACACCAGCAAGTCTTACGCAGTCTTCGGAGCTACTAAATCTTCTGAGCGGAGGAGTTCCCTTAACGTATTAACTATGTCATATAGATCCGTAAATGTACCTATTAAAACTGTGGCCTTGCTCAACAGTGCTCCCTTATTACCCTCAATACTCGCATGTCCTGGCACGAATGTAAAGGTAATCTTTCTGATCATTGATTTTATCAATAATTTCACTCATTGACGGCGAACGACTTTCACTTCAACTTTGCGGAACATGTTCATTGAGTCATTAAGTATGCATCAGCAATAACATATTATAACTAAGCGCACGAAGACATTATTACTGAAATTAAAATGTTGAAAACCAAAGATAGGAGCATATCCCAATCTGGACTTAAGGATCAACTGAGAACATTTGATTTGACAATCACATAAAGTACGGAGCATATCCAAATCAGGACGTAGCGACCACCTGAGCACGTTTGAATTGATGACCAGATACATTTAGGAATATATTCTAAACTGGACGTAGCGATCAATCGAGAACGTTTGAATTGATAGCCAAATGAAGTAAGGAGCATATTCCGTTCTTATTTTCTTCATCAGCGTTCATAATCAAATTTCCACTGGATATCTCTTGTAGCAGGATAATGGTCCTACAAGATTTCCAGTTGGATGTAGTCCAGAAAATGGAAATGCGTTGTTCCGCTGTTTTGTTTGCACCAATGGTCCGTCTTCGGTGGTATATTCCATTTAGGGTACAGCGATCAACTGAGAACGTTTGAATTGATAACCAGATAAAGTTAGGAGTATATTTTGTTCAGGATATAGCGATCAAATATAAACATGTCGTTTGTCTTCGGCGTAACCTTTACTATGCAAGATGTGCAGTGTATCTTACCGTCAGATACTGAAGAAGAATTAATTTAACTAATGATAATTACATAACAAAGAACCAATACTAAAATTAAAAAAAACAAAGATACCAATACTAAAGCAAAACAAAAATACCAATACTAAAATTAAAATAATAGATAGCAGTCTAAAATTAAAATAACAAATCTAGCAAACTAAAATTAAAATAACACAGATAGTAATATTAAAATTAAAATTAAAGTTATCAAACTAAAATTAAAACAACAAGTTATCATTACTAAAATTAAAATAATTTAGTTGCCAATACTAAAATTTTTTAAAAGAAGTTGCCAATACTACAATTAAAATACAAACATGTAGTAATACTAAAATTAAAATAACAAAAGTTGTCAATACTAAATTAAAATAACAACAGTTGCCAGTCCTAAAATTAAAATAATAAAGTTGCTGATACTAAAATTAAAATAACACAGGTAGCAATACTAAAATTAAAATAATAAAAGTTGTCAATACTCAAATTTAAAAAAAAATGTTGTCAATACTCAAATTAAAATAACACAGGTCGCAATACTCAAATAAAAATAAAACAGGCAGCAATACTAAAATTACAATAACACAGGTAACAATACTAAATTTAAAATTACGAAGTTGCCAATACTAAAATAAAATTTAAAACGTTGCCATTACTAAAATTAAAATAACAAAAGTTGTCAATACTAAAATTAAAATACTGGACATAAATTACAATTAAAATTATTATTATTCAGATAAAATATTCGTTCCAGAACTTATTGACGCTCTGAATTTAGGATACTAACGATTTGACATACTGCAGACAAAGATTTATCTAAAAATTCTGAAATGTCTCATGTCCATCGTTGTCTTGGATGGCTCATTCCCCTGTTACCAGTAACCATGTCTTCCATTATTATTCTTCTATGTTGTTGTTATGTCTCTTTATATGACAAAAAATATCATCCTTCATATTGCAGTGCATATCAGTGTTAAGATCGCTCTTAATGTTAACAGGACCGTTAAAATCTTTATGTTGTTTTTTTCATTTTACCTTTAAAAATGTCATTCGTGTGTTTTCGCGTGTAAGACCTACCTTTTGCTGAATAATTTGATGGTGACCTTTTTTGTAAAATATCGCTAGGGGGAGGGGTATTTTTATTTTGCCTTTTACTCGCCTTTTAGTGAAGTTCCTAATAATAAAAGTCATGTTCCGATTTGATAGAGGTGGGGTGTTAAACACCCCAAGTCCTCCAAGTCGAGCCTGAATGTCAAATTATTTTTGTGTGCAGCATTTTCTTGACATGTAACTTTTATTCATATTATTTATTTACTATTTCTTATATGCAAATATGTCAGTTTACAACACAGTTGTCTTCCAAGATGTCTTCGCCCGCCTTGTTGCTCTATTCTGTGATTACATGTCCCTTTCTTAATCATGACTTATTTGGTCGAAACGTCGATACAGTGTATTATTTTTAGAATGTTACTCTACTCATCATATATTGTTTTTCCTTATATTTATTTACCAAACAGTTTAACCGGAGTCTCTGTTCATTCATTCCATAACGGAGCATTAGTAGGCACATATTTTTTTATATTTTAAACTGTAGGCCTATCACTAAAAAAATAGAAACGTGTCAGCGATCACCTTACTCAGTCTGCTCTAAGCAGCTTAAAAGTGTCATGCAATCTCATATTTAAATCTCATTCTGTTTTAAGCATCTTAAAAGGTTCATTCAGTCTCATATTGAAGTCTCATTCTGATCTAAGCATCTTAAAAGGTTCATTCAAAGTTTCATACTTCAGTCGATTATACTGGATTACCTTTGGCATGCTTTAACAAAGAAAACTGAACACGGAGACATGAATCCATATCTTTTAGAATCTATGACACACTTCTGTAAAGTCTTCTGAATATTTCTATACACCGATATGCTAAACAGCATCACTCATCGTGGATGTTGTAACTGATTATTGGTTACTTTGTATATAATTTATGTTTCCAGCCAATGAGCAGCACCAGAAAAAGTCGGATCAGCCAAGATAAGAGACGCTGTTTGCAATCTGCGCATAAACCCATTCTGTATAATGACTTGCTTCTGAAGAAGTATTTTGAGAAATCTTTGCATTATACGTCAAGCCATTACATTTAGATCAATAGAAGATGACGTTCTGACAAAAGAAAATGTCATCTGTATGAAACGCATCAATCATAGTTCTCAACAACAAACCATAGAAATGATTTCTATTACTATAATGCAACTGTCACTGAATCGTGATGGTTGGAGAGGGATTGTTCAAACGTCGTCGAGCGATCATCAAGTTTTCGAGTGTGAAGATACTTTTATTTATAGAAGTATGAATAGCAGAACAACATAATCAAATTATACAACATTTCAAAACGTTTGTCTATGCACGACAATCGTAGGTATAGGGGACATGTCAACTAAAACTTAAACATTAACTAGTTTCCGATTTACATGAAATCTTTTGGTTGCCGTAGCTATTTTTTGGCATTTTTGACTCCAAGTGTGTAAATCTCGACCAATTAAAAGCCCAACAATAGTCAAAAACGTAACGAACGGTATCAAAATTAATTCAGCCAGAACGCCTGTCTAGATCCACGACCTATGTTTAAACTTGCAACCAAGTCAGGAGTTATCAGTTAGGGAGGTGGGGTTTAACTCATCGAAGCCTCCTTTATACCTCCCCCAAAGAATAATAAAATAGTACATTCAAAATTGCAGAAAGGTAAGAAAAGACGATTCACCCATTCACACCTTTGGTTTCTCCAAATTTACAAAAAATTGTCATGAACAACCAAATGATAAGTTGTTTTTTTTTCCAAAGAAACACCATCATTGAGCACAAAAAAAAGGAACTGTGGTTACACCCAAATTATAGTGAATATTCACACACTTAACTTCACATGCTTCGTTAGTTTCTTGTTGAAAGCGTCACTAGAAATACACGACATTCCACACGGTGGCGGTGAATATTAAATAAGTAAAGATATATATAATTAATTACTACTTGTAAATGCATTACAGTACACGTCAATATACATTGTTACAACTTCATTTGAGTGAAAATTATTGATACGTTTGTATTTGTTATTCGATAATTAAATATTTGTAAATTCAAGCAGCACTTTCGACAAATTGTACTCAAATGTGTACGACAATCAATATAAATGTGTAAAATTCAGATACCTAGATGTGTAGATTCATATACCTAGGTAGTACGTTATCACAAAATGGCAACGTTGATGATGAAATTATACAAGGATCGCCAAGGCAAGCAGCACTTTCGGCAAATTGTACGCAAATGTTTGGCGTAGAAATGGCATTAACCTGCAAACTAAGCTGAAAGTTTACAGAGCCGTGGTACTTCTAGTGCTGTTATTTCAATATCATGTGAAGTTTTCTTTCCAGAACGTTGTCTTCCCAATGAACTCTCTGAACCCCTTCTGTCTTGGGCGATGCAGCTTGCATTTTCCAACGATGTATTCATGTTATATTTAATGGTCATTCCATCGTCTTCTTAATCTGCCCTTTCTCCACTTCCCAGGTACACTTTTCTCCATTATTTGTCTTTCTACAGTTGTGTCTCTTTCATATAACCAAACAAGTGTAGTTTTCTTTTTGCTATTGTGTTTATTAACCAACTCTCTGGAATCTTCAATGTGTTTATAATATCTGAGTTTCTCTTTTTTTCCTTCCATGTTATTCTAAGTATCTTTCTATAGCATTTAATCTCAAAGGAATTGATATTTGTTTCCTATGACTTTCTTAGGGTCTCTGTTTCACAGCCGTATATTGAAACCTTAAAATAAAAGTTCGTAACATTAGCAATTTCGTTTCTATTTTGCTGTTTTTCCATATGTTTTTCAACCGTGTTTTTTTACAATATGCTATTGCCGATCTTTTCCTTATTTCTGCCATGCAGTCTCCTGCACCGTTGATATTTGCTCCTAAGTATTCGACTTTATCCACACATTCTATCTCGGTATTGTCTATTCTGATTTTTGGTTGTTGTGTTGTCATATCTGTTGACATGATTTTTGTTTTTTGCGTGTTTAAATGTAAACACGATTTGTGATTCGCTATATTACTCTGTGTTCTTGATTATTTGTTCCAATCCCTTTATATCATTTGAAAGAAGCACAGTGTCGTCTGCGTTGTGTAGTTCAGGGATTTCGAAGCCACCGATGTTTAAAGCGTGGTAGTCAGTGTATGTCTTCTCTCACATTCCTCAGTATATTTTATGCGTAGATTTTGAACCGGTATGGGGAGAGTGTACACCCCTGCCTTACTCCACTCATAAAAAAGTTAGATTAACCCATTGGAAATTTCTAGGCACAATTTTCCCATAGGTTGCCATTACTTTCGAGAAGGAACACCCCCTAATCGAACACCGTAAAGAGAACACATTCGTTCTCGACGGCCATATTCGCGGAAGTCCACAAGTTTTAATATGGTGAAATATGGACTATGTATGAACGGCATGCGAAGAAAATCAACCATTTTCCCACAATTTGTCTCAGAAAAGTTATGAATATCACATGACAAGACAGATTCAGGATGTAACTGTCCTTGACAGATCTGGTATCCCTAGCATTGACACTATTCTGATGCAAACACAGATTTGTTGGGCAGAATATCCGGTACGTATGCCAGATCATCGCCTGTCAATGATACTTTTCTATGGTGAGCTGGAGAAAGGTACACGATCTCAAGGTGGTCAAAAGAAGCGCTACAAGACCTCAATGAAAGCCCTTGAAATAGACCAAGATGCATGTGAAGAACTTGCACAAAATAGACCATGGCGCTGTACAGTCAAAATGGGCGTATCATCTTTTGAAAAGATGAGATATGCATCAGATCATCTGCGGAGAGCAGGTAGAATGTCACGAATAAATCAAAACTATAGTGTACAGTGGTCATTCCATGTTGGACATTCGGACTGTCTATGGACATTCGCGGCTCGAAGATGGCTTATTAGCCATGTATGAACCAATAGGCATGGACATAACTGAATTTCAAAAGTGGATGTAACAAAAGGTCATCATCACGTGTGATGGACGAACAACAACATTTGTAAATTAAATTGTGTAGGGATAAAATATTACTAACATATATATACATCACAGGGAAAAAGTAATACAATTGTAAATACAATTAATAACAGCGTAATATTAGTTTGAACAAACATAATGAAGTGTAAAAATGTAAGATCACAAGCAAAATACAATTGTAAAAATAATATTATTGCGAGGACTGGTTACAGAAAAATTAAATTCGTTTTAACGGGAAACAGCCACACTATAGAATTAAAATACTTAATACTAGCGTGAGAATTAAGAGTTTAACACTACTTTCCAAAAAATAAACTATGGGCATTGTTTTAATAGATGAAAGCTAACTTACTAAAGAACATTTGGGGAATATTCAATATAGGTGAAGCCATAAACCCATACTTTTTTTGACTTTAGTGATTTTTCGTTAGTGTTTACTTTCAGTAGTTTGCTATTACTTTTTGAATCACTAGGAAGGACAACTTTTTTGCGGCGGCAGTTGGACCTGGTAACGTGCAGTCACAGATGCGGTCTGTACATCTCCGACACAGAGCCCGGTACACAACGTTAAATAATGCCAACATTCTTTAAATGGCAAGATCAAGTTTATAGCATCTTATTAAAAAATATATACTGAAGCACATCTAAAACACACCACCGGTATTATCCAGAAACAGAGTCTGAAATGTAAATATAAGTGTTTACAAGTTTACATATTTAGAATATTTATTTCCTAGGAATCCATGCTAGTCATTCATTCTTGCATTTGATTCTTATGCAATACATTGCATGCTTTGCAGCAATGGAGAAAACCAAAATGACAACACATAATAAAAAATATTTCACACTAACTTCAGTATGTGGTATGCCTACCATGTGCTTGCAAACAAGTTTGGCAGTGGCTCATCATGAAAAGCACACATCTCTAGAGGAAATTCCGAGGAACCATGCCCCATTTACGTGCAAGAGCAGCTTCGAGTTCTTGCAATTTTGCTGGAGAACTTTGCTTGTAAATTCTGCGTCCAAGCTCGTCCCGCAGATGTTCTATAGGGGCCATGATTGGTGATAGAGCAGGCCAATCAATCGTCACAGTGTTCTGCTACTCTTGATATTGCTGTGTAATGCATGCGGTCTGCGCACGTGCGTTATTCTGCTGAAGAAGCAGCAAGTCTGGATAATTTGTGAACGCAGGAACAGCCAATTCATCCAGAACTTCATCTCTATATTTCACAGCATTAACATTGTCACGGTAGACGTGTAGAGGCAATCGACGGCGACAACTGAATTATCCCCAAATGTGAATATTGCCACCTTCAAATCGGTTTTGTTAACGAACACAGCAATCTGCAAAGCGCTTTCCACACCGTCGCCAAATCCGCATACGTCCATACGACAAAGGAGAGGTTAAATATACTCTCGTCTGTGAATAGGACAACATTCCACTGCAGTTTAGTCCATCTAACATGTTGCTCTGTCCATTGTAGGCGCTGCTGACGTTGTCTGTGAGTCAAGTTTGGCCCACATAAGGTGGTCTTGCAGTAAGGCCTGTATCTCTGGGTCTTCGCATAGCTGTCATTCGAGAGACTCTTGTCCACGTCTACTCATTATTACGCATGCTGTTTGACTTGCCGAGAGGGTACGATTCCTTAGGTAACTCAGCACAATATGACGATCTTGCAGAGGGTAGTAATAGTGGTTGGCCACTCCGGAGTCTATCCCGGGCACTGCCAGTGGTTCCGTAACGTTCATTGATGTGTACAATAGTGTTGTGGTGATAATTCATAATCCTGGCAATGGCCCGCGAGCTCATTCCGGTCTCCAACATACCAATGGATTGTAGGTGGTCGTTTTCAAATAGTCGTGGCATTTAAAGCACACTTACTGGGTGTTTTGTGTTAATGACCTTTTTATAGCGAGTATGCTGCGACAACTCTTACCCATTTTCATGGTCATAGCTGCCGGCAATCGTGTTGTACGTGTAATATTCATTGTTTTCGTGTAGTCTGTACACAAACCCGCGGGTTGACTTATGCACTTTTCATTCCAGTAGCCATTCGCTCTCTACCTCATTACAAACACGGAGAAAATTCTCACACTTTTTTCCCACCCAGCTTCTCGACAATAGTCTATACAGTGATGCTTTTTTAATATGCTTCAGTATATATTTTAAAATAGCATGATAAAAATGCAAGTCATTTGTGGTTATAGGCACATAAAAATATATAATCTTATTAAAGACATTACATAATAAATAATTGAAGGATATCGGTCAAGAAAAAAGGAAAAGATATAAATGATCTTGATATCAAGAAATATACACATCGCCGTTTGTCACAGTGAACTACTACGGCATGAGGCTAACGGACTGGTTCAATGCCCAGTCTCAAGAATTTTTAATTTATCCTCTTACTTCCTACTTGAATTTACTTGTACAAGTCAAGAGGCAGAATACGTGAGAACCAAAATATGGCCCCAAGAGATAGATCTGAAGGTGAAGCTGTGGGGCAACCGTGAGGACCTCCTGCTGACGACTGAATTCATGGAGGCGGCCCAACTTCCTGTATAGACTTATGAGCATAGGAAACTGATCGCAGAAGAAGAAGAAGAAGAGGCAGAATGTGTTAAGAATTTATTACGAAGAAATACGCCATATGTCCTTAATTGAAATGAAGAGTTGACCGATAATAGGTAACATGGAACTGACATGAATCAACGGTTTCAACATTAGCCTATGCCTAATAATGATGACATGTGACGAATCGTTAAAATTGCTATCACTTTTCATACGTGAAAAGATGTACTAAATATCATTAATTGAAATAAGTTTTATTAAATTTAAGTCTTCATTAAATCACATTTAGAGACCTGGCTACTTGAGTATAATTCAATGCAAATCTATAGACAAGCTACTTGAGAATACTTTTAAATACATCTATAAACCTGCTACTTCAGAATACCACAATGTAAATCTATAAACCTGCTACTTGAAAATACTGTACTTCTATGTACATCTATAAACCTGCTACTGGAGAAAACTTAAATGCACATCTATAGACCTGGGCTACTTGAAAATACTTCAGTGCACATCTTCTTCTTCTTCTTCAGCGTTCATTCTCAAACTTCCGCTGGATCTCCTTTGTAGCACAACCGTTGTCCTACTAGATTTCCAGAAGGATGTAGTCCAGAGAATGGAAATGCGATGTGTCGCCGCTTTATTTGAACACATCCATCTTCGGCGAAATGTACATCTATAGACCTGCTATTTGAGAATACTTCTATGTACATCTATAGACCTAACTTCTTTGAGAATACTTAAATGTTGGGAAATGCAGTCAAATATATTTATTAAGTGAATGAGTTGGCGCATCTGTCTGATCCTGCATATCTATTTTGCACTGTATTCTGTAAATCATAATCACTTCCAGTCTACAGTTAATTTTTCTGCCATTCATTTCAAATTTACGAAAAATTCCTAACTGAACAGGGTTCGTTACGTACATTGAGAAATTCTGTCGCTACGCCTCTCTGTGACCAGATATTACGGTAAAGGGCAATCAACTCTGTTCACATTTTCTTCCAACCGACAACATTTCTACCCTCACCCTTCTGCTTACGAATGCAGAATCCAAAAAGTTCGCCTGCGTGATGACTCACCCATGTCTTGTCTCTAGCGATCCTGCCCTCTATTTCTATGAATTTCCTAACGATTTTCTGACACACTACTCATATCTGACGAACTCGAGAACCCACAGACTGCAATCGTTGGTGCGGGGCAATTCTTTGTAGAAAATGATGAAATTAGAAGCGCTAGCAGCTGGGGTCTGAAATAACTGATTCGAGTGATTCTTTCTTGAGAAATCGATTATTGATCTTCAAATTATATAAATGTACAAATGACACTGATTGGCCGAGGAACAAGATCATATGTTAACCCTCAATTTAATATCAAGAGTCTGAGCAATATTCAACTCATTCACTCTTGTGTTCAGACTAAGTCAACACAGTTTGCTATCTCTTGACTTATCTTAACACACGAGCATGGTCGCATCTGGTGGGAGGTGGAGGGGGGGGGGCTGGTTTGTATGGTTAACCTCTCAGCCTAGGTTCTCATCCTTTGTGTGGGCAATATATTAACTATAACACACCATCATTATCACAGATGATTAAGTAGAACGGGGACTATTGAGGGTTTCGCAATGATATTCTGCACAGATCGGGGCAAAATTTACCAAGACACTAATGAAGTAAGAGGAGTTATCAAAATTGGACTAAAGTCCGTGGTTGCAAGGAGCGAGATAATAATTGAAAGAAATAAAGACAAATCGTCATTCATCTCTACTAATTTCTTAGTGACGATTTTGAAAGATAATTACTTTGTTCCGGTCACTTTACAGCAAAATGTAGAAAACGTGAAGAAAGGTGTTGCTGTATTTGTTCATGTTTTGTGTTCTACGTACTGTCCATTATCGTGTTATATTGTCCAAAGTTAAGCCCTTCAATCACATCATCCACACGTACCCATAGACTTGCCACGGATGCTGAGATCGTTCTTTAATATGAACTAACAGCACAAATTGCGACTGATGAGATAATATAAACTAGTCTAAATAGTAGTCTTCTTCGTCTTCTTCTGCGTTCTTTCTCAAACTCTTGCAGATTAGCAGGATGTAGCCCGGAGAACGGAATGCGTTGTGTCATAGTTTACAGCACTGCTGCGATATCTGCGCCTTTCGGTCCGACACATCCAACTTCAGCATGGCTTTGGGTCACTGACCCTATATGGGATGGAACAGCCAACTCCATCCCATAACCTCCTTAGTCGCATTTTACGACATGCGTGGAAGGTAAACAGTGTTGCTTTTCTTTCCTCCCCTTTCGGGCCCCGGCAACACACGGGCGAAATAGTAGTCTAAACAAACCAACAAAGTTAACTTATGAACAGATTCCAAGAACTATATACAGATGAATATGATGTGTTTGTTCTTCAGGTTCTCAGTATACTTGCACCTGTGACCTCATTGATGGTGATGGTGGTACTGGTCTATGGTTATCTGGCTGTTCCTAACTCCAACGAGTCATTGTACACGTTTCTCACACACGCTAGCAAGTTTGTAGTCCAGAATGAGGGTATTGATGAACTCCAGAGCAGCACTGTCGGACATTTTCTGAGCCGTCCCAAGGTAAACGATTTCTCCTGATAGAAGTAATTAAGTTAACTTAATTTCAAACTAATATCGTTTGAAGTTAAAAGTAATTTCAAACAAATATTTGCATTCAAGTGTTATGCCAAACAAATATTTTCAATCAAATATTTACAATCAAGTGATATCTCAATCAAATATTTGCAGTCAAGTGTAATTTCAAACAAATATTTGCAGTCAAGTGTAATTTCAAACAAATATTTGCAGTCAAGTGTAATATCAAACAAATATTTGTAATCAAGTGTTATGTCAAACAAATATTTGTAATCAAGTGTTATGTCAAACAAATATTTGTAATCAAGTGTTATGTCAAACAAATATTTACATTCAAGTGTAATTTCAAAAAAATATGTGCAATCAAGTGTAACTTAATTTCAAACAAATATTTACAATCAAGTGTAACTTAATTTCAAACAAATATTTACAATCAAGTGTAACTTAATTTCAAAAAAATATTTGCAATCAAGTGTAACTTAATTTCCAAAAAATATTTGCAATCAAGTATAACTTAATTTCAAACACATATCACTTGAAATCAAAAGCAGTTTAACTTAAAACTGATATCATCGAAACAATTTTTGCATTCGTTTTCAAACTACCTCCGGATCTCTCTTATTCTAGACTAGTTGTCTTACAAGATCTCCGGCAGGATGAGGGTCAGAGAACGAAATAGCGTTGTGCCGCAGTTTTATTTGCACAATAAGCCGACACATCCAACTTCTGCATTGTCATGTATAGTCAGTAGTAACTTAATTTCAAACATATATTATAATCTCAAAAGATTATGATATTCCTCTCTCAATTTTTTTAATCCAACTTGTTTTATCTCATGAAACTAATGTCTGCTCAAAAGGCGAACAGAGTACTTCATTGTACTTGGGTTTTCCATTATGTGCTCTCCTCTCTCAGCAAAGCAGCTCACAGACTGCCGATAATATCACTCATAGCACGTAATTCCGTAGCTTAAATCAATAATTCACAGGAATTTGCGAACAAATGCTCGTACACAAGGTGGCATTACTTGGAATGGAATCTGCGACCTTGTGTACATTAAGCACCGCCGAAGATGGGTGTGTTGAGCCGTTGGTGCGAATAAAACAGTGCTACAACGCATTTCAATTCTCTGGACTACATTTTGCTGGAAATCAAGTAGGATCATTGCCCTGCTACAAGAGAGATCCAGCAAGAGATTGAAACTAAAAACGCTGAAGAAGAAGCAGACGCCATTTAAGCTTCTTCTTCTGCGTTCGTTCTAAACTCCTGCAGATTAGCAGGATGTAGTCCGGAAAACGGAATGCGTTGTGCCATGGTTTACAGCATTGCTGCGATATATGCGCCTTTCGGCCTGACACATCCGACTTCAGCATGGCTTTGGGTCACTGAACCTATATGGGATGGGACAGCCAACTCCATCCCATAACCTCCTTAGTCGCCTTTTGCGACATGCGTAGAAGGTAAACAGTGTTGCTATTCTTTGTTCCCCTTTTGGGCCCCGGCAACACACGGGCGGCCAACTAAGCAATTTAAATCACCACTTCGCCAGAAGAACCGCTAATACCTGCACATTGACATCACCAATACGCCAGAAGATACTCTAAATACCTACACATTGACATCACCAATACGCCAGAAGATACTCTAATACCTGCACATTGGCATCACCAATAGGTCAGAAGGTACTCTAATACCTGCACATTGACATCACCAATACGTCAGAAGATACTCTAATGTCTGCACATTGACATCGCCAATACGTCAGAAGATACTCTAATATCTGCACATTGACATCACCAATAAGTCAGAAGATACTCTAATATCTTACATTGACATCACCAGTACGTCATAAGATACTCTAATGTCTGCACATTGACATCACCAACACGTCAGAAGCTACTCTAATACCTGAACATTGACATCACCAATACGTGATGGCTTAAAAAAGAAACATGTTTTGAATGGTCCAAACCTCCCTTCAATTGGATATAAAGTCTTGTATGATATATTCTTTTAGAATCTACTTTATTTTGTTAATATTGCTCAAGTTTTAAATGGGCGAATCTTTGTTTCAGATTTGGCTGGACTCTCTAGATCTGCACATTTATGGATTAGGATTGTGGTCAGGCACCTTGCCTTTTTTGGGTGCTCACATCACGTGCAAGAAGAAAGTTGTTAATGCGTGAGTATTTCTTAAACTCGCTCACATAATAGTGTATGCTTTTGAGACTATCATATAGTATGATATACTCTCACATAATATCATGGCCGTGTGGTTAGAACGCCGTACTCAGACCCATGAGATCCCGGGTTCAATCCACCGTTGGGATAAGGTGTCCTCCTTTCGGAGGTACAATCAAAATCCTTCTTGTGCATGTCATGGTGTCTGCTATGGCAAAGCGGCCTTTATTTTCACAGCCCATAGAAGCCTCCCTGCAAACATGCAGAAAAATATGCAGTAATGAAAGTTTATATAATATGTTGCCACTCGTGTTTGTCAGACTCCCTCACATAATATGTGTTGCCATGCATGTCTTTCAGAAATCTCAAACATTTTGTGTGTGCAAATATTCAAACAGATAATTAATTTAGTTATACAAACTTTTTTTTTGGATTGTGTCAGATGGCGAACTAGTGTTATGTTTTTGTCGGATTTTATGTTATTATATATAATGGTGGAAAGCGTGGCCGTATGGCTAGAAAGATGGTCTCAGAACACTAATGTCCCGTGTTCAATCCACGGTTGGGACAATGATCTTTGTCTTTCGGATGTGCAATACAAAATCCTTTCTGTACATATCGCGGCGATAGCTAAAGTTCTTTTTTTCAAGCAACGACTTATCGATTACTTTCAGAGGTAAACATAAACACTGCCACACACGATCACTGAGTTCACGTCATCTCTCGCTTTATCGATTTATCTCCGATAAAACTAAACACGACTTAACGTGTGGAAAAAAAAGTCGAATATTGTCCTTGTCTGAATTGTTTAACAGATGATTCGAACCCAGATCCTGTGTGTTAGGAGCCAGCTGTTATACATCACAGATAGTACCATTTACAAAAATAAATTCACAAATTAACATGAAGTGTTCCTCTTCCAGTGTTTCTGCCTCGTGTAATTAAACGTATTGTCTCTGTACCACTCGGGTACTGAACCTTTTCTCATTTGTGAGCATAATTCCAGTATAGGAAGAAAAAAAACCACAGTGGAGTTGGACCCAGGTTCGTTCGTCCTTTTAGCCAAGATTCACCGACATCGGGAACCCCTCGCCAAAGTCTTAGTCTTTACAATATTTAGGACTACCGGGACCATGAAGCTTATTCTCGAGCTGTACTGTACTTTAGTTCCGGTTTCGATGTAGCGTTTTCTCCATTCTTTTTTCACGTGATACCGTCCTCTGGCACGGTGCTGCTATCCCTTTATACTCATTTGTTATCCTTGCGTGTACGGAGACTTGCGCACGACTCTCAATATTCGTGACATCTGCCCATATCGGTACATCGACATGATCGCTCCTTCAATGCATCTGCATTTCGGCTCACCGAACCAGAATGCTTGCGTCACTGTGTGTCGACGTCTCGCTGTATATGTTGCCGAGGTGTCCGAGATATTGTTTGTCTTTACATCCAATACTCATTCCATCTGCAATCTTTGCATCCACGCACATGACCTTAAAAGTGTTGTCCGGGAACACAGCATGAGATGCTGTATGTCTGTTTCCAGAGTGAATATCGAGGACGTACTTTTAGGATCTTGGTTATCTGTTAACCCTGGGTCCGTACGAGAGGAATGTGGCATCCTGCACCCCACATATGCTTACAACAGTGGGCACATACACACAAGAGTCAGACACATTTGTTTATAACAAAATCAAATCGTTAAACTGTTTCTATACAAAATAGTCATTAAAGAGTATCCAAATGTTGTCTGCATACAAAGGTGCCAAGCATTCTTAATACAACTTCCTTAATACAACTTCCTTTAATGCAACTTGCTTAATACTTCTTCTTCTTCAGCGTTCATTCTCAAACTCCCACTGGATCTCCCTTGTAGCAGGACAATTGTCCTACCAGATTTCCAGCAGGATGTAGTCCAGAGAATGGAAATGCGTTGTGTCGCCGTTTTATTTGCGCCAATGGCCCAACACATCCGTCTTCGCCGGGTCCTTAATACAACTTTCTGCATGCTTCTCAAGTATTTCATGTGTTTTTGAGGCTATGGAAATAAAGGCCGCTTTGCTATGGCAGTCACCACTACGTGTACAGTTTTTATGTTTACACTTGAAAAAAGAAAATCCAGACCATGATGTAAACACTAGTTATCACGATTGTGAGACCATTCAGCCTCTCTCTCCGTCGACATTCTTCGGTACTGTGATTTTTTTTAAATAAAAGAAGATTGAAGGCAATCCCCAAAGTAGTTAAAGCTAAAAATAGAAAGAAGTTATGGTATAGTAAATATCAGACGTCGTGAATACTAGTACAAGGAGAGCCACGATCGCAGTGATTAGTAGTGCGCTGACTTTCAGGGTACTATTCTTTGTTGAGCTGGAATTGTTTTCGATTACAAACGGTCCCAATGTTGATCTGCCTTCAGGAAATAAGTACCAGAAAAAAGATAAAACTAATGGAAGCCGGCCTGATTATAATTACATCACACTGAGAGTGGCGCTGGTCATTTAAAAGCAAACCAGACCTAACACGTTATTGTCCATAATCCTTACTATTGTAAGGAAAATTGTCTAATTTACTATAACAAGGCAGAAACTTGCTCAACATTTTTGGGACTGAACCTTTACTATAAAGATGGCATTTGATCATAATGATACTCTAACTTCTAAGATAGGTTTCATTTATTCCAAAAGGAACTATAGCTGGCAGAAGTGTTACAGCAACAATAGAGTGTCTTTATATAGCTATTGTAAACTTGTATCTTGTATGACTTGACGTGTAGCGCAGTGGTTAACGCACTGGCTTCGTATATGAGTGGTGCTGGGTTGAGGCAGAATTGTTTTTCAGATCGCAACGGATCCCAGGTCGACCCAGCCTTAAATGGGTACCGGATTAATCCGGGAAGTAAAGACTGCGAGGGAGAGGAGATGGCTACCGCCCTCATTTGCAGAGCCTCTGAAATGTGAGATCGCTAACATCTCACACCCCTACGGCATTAATAAATGCTATGGGTTACTTCACTTTTTTTATGACTTGACGAGAATGTTTATCTTTAACGACGTGTATATGTGTATGTTCACAACTTTCACAATTATAACTTTCAAAATATCAGAACCTGGATTGTGTATCTGTCTCTCTACTGTTTGGTCCCTCATCTGCTACTCGTGATGATAGTGCCATATATAGACCCCAGCTACCCAGGCGGTACCTTGGATTATGAAGTTGGAATTAAACCAGGTATGCTCTTGTTAACATTGCAGACATTTCGTGAACGTCATTTGCTATAAGATACATCGTAGCAGAAACTAACTTTGCTTTTATCAGCATACATGTTCACAGTGACAATATACGGATGTGAATCATGGACAATCACAATATCAACACAATATCAACATTTGAAACAAAATGTTAAAGAAATTTCCTGGGTATAACATGGTACAAAAAGATCACTAATATGGACATCATAAGAGAATTGAATGTATAATAGAACAGACTAAACAATAATGTTCTCCTATACACATTATATTTGGCCATATCAAACACTACGACAGCCTAGAAAAGACCACAATGGAGGAGATGATGTCGGGGCAACGAAAAAAGGGGTAGATCATAAAGAAGTATTGTTGTTGTTGTTGTTGTTCGTATATCCTTGTCGATGATGACTATTCAGCTCTACTGGGATGATGATGATGGTGATGTCGTCCGGTTATAAAGAGAATAGGATGATAAATAAATAACGATAGTTGAGTTGTGACTAGAGTAGCGACATTCGTCACCCACACTCTCTCTCTCTCTCTCTCTCTCTCTCTCTTCCTGATCCAATTGTATTCCAGTTGTAAGATAAATCAAAACGACTAGAGCTGTACCAGGATGCAGTGGATGACCGGAGTGTTCTGCCTGTCTCACAAAGCACTTTGCGTAGATGTACACAAGATATAACACCAGAATATAACTCTCAGTAGCAAGAAGATTAACTCCCGATTGGCAGGAGTTTCGAAAGGTTGTGATACCTGCGATATCTTGTCCAGGATATTATCATCATCATCATCATCATCATCATCGTCAGGTGACATGCCGCTGTATAAGGCGATCATGAATCTTCACAGCTCTCTATGTGCTAATAGAAAGAGAAAATGTTCCAATGAAATCGGAACTACAACTTCTGTCAGCTTGAGATAGGCTTCTAGTTACCGGTGCTCCTTACGGGTAGAGACCCAATCGTGAAAGAAACATTGGACAAAGAAAGCAGCCCTGGCCATACTCTACTGTCGAGCTTTCCTATACCGGAAACATGCTCGCAGAAGAAAAGAGCTCAGTACCCGATGGGCTCAGACAAAAAAATGGGACACTGTCGTTTAGCTCGAGAACACGCTTTGCTCCTAAACACGTGGTGAGACTCAGACTCGGACGAGGGGTTCACGATGTCGGTGAACGCACCTCGACAAAGAAGCCGAAAGAGCCCGGCTGCAACTCTTCTGTCGAGTTCTTCCCAAACCAGAACCAGGTTCGTGGATGAGAAAGGGTTCAGCACCCGATGCCACAGGAATTATTAACGTCTAATTACACAGTAATTATAAACGTCTAATTACACGAGGCAAATTCACTGGGTGCAGAACGCCTCATGCGAAATAGAGACGAATGACAATCGTCCTGTCGAAGAGTCATTACACACCCGCCGCCTGTCGACAGTTAGGCAGACTGTCAGAGGTGAGCGAAGCTCACTATCCGAACTGAAGGTATGACGAAAACGGATGCGCTGGGTCTCGGATGTTCGGGCCACAGTGTGAGCCAACCGAAGTGCAAATAACACAGTTCTACTGTGGAACTAGCAGTACAACGTACTTCATGCTTCCCGGTGGAAACCACAAGATATATTCTCAGTTGTTATCAGAGAGCGAACGGTGAAGAAGAAGAAAAAGTCATAGTTTATTTTGTTCGAATTCATATTTTATGCCAGTTTGTTTTTTTACTTGTTGTGGTTAGAGATAATAATAACCTAAACTCGCCGAACTTAGCTCTCATTCCACGCAGAGAAAATCATTCAGTTTCAGGCAATATTGGCAATACAAGTGATACATTCTTCTTCAGTGTTTATTCTCAAACTCCCATTGGATCTCTCTTATATCTGAACAATGGTCCAACTAGATTTCCAGCAAGATGTAGTCCAGAAAATAAATTTGCGTTGTGTCGCCGTTTTATCTGTGCGAATGGCCCGACACATTCGTCTTCAGTGGGAAAAAGTGTGATATAAAAGTCATCAATAATTAATGAAATAGCGATGTCGCGTTTAAGATACTCTTCAATTAATTTATGATTTATTCATTTGTACATTTATTTTAAGATTTAATAATGTGTTGTCTTTACTTTATTATGAATATACTTTCTTATTTAGGTGTACTTCTGTGTTTTTTAATAAAGTTAATGTACGACATAATTCAATTTTTATCATAATATCTATGTTTAATTATTCAAGATTGGTTCTTAATTATGTTTGTTTATTTTTATCTCAAGGCATGTCCTACCTGTTCGTCTCCATCCCTCACATGTTCAACAAACATCAACTGTCGCCAACCATAGCTTTTCTTCTGTATGCAACGTATATTCTAGTCGGCATTCAACACTTGGTAATAACTGTCTTCTGTGTCTATATGTTGTGTTGGTGTCATCACAAGATAACTATCTTATGTTGTCTCTATGTTGAGTTTGTATCATCACAAGATAGCTGTTGTTTATTGAAAACCTTATCTTGTAAATGAATGAACGTGAACGAATAAATGCTTTTCTAACAGTAATTATCAGTGTACCCCTTTGTGAGTTTTTTTTCTGAAAGCGGTCAGCATGAAGTTGAAGTACATTCCAAACCGGAGCAATCATCAATTCGTGAAAAGACGATGGAAATAATTGGGACAACCAGCAAAATCAATCTGGTCGGGACAGAAAACGAGGAAATGAGAGGGAGACAGATGGAAGAGAGAGAGAGGGAGAGAGAGAGGGAGAGAGAGAGAGAGAGTTATGCACAGAATCATAACACAGAAAGATGTTAGTATTATTTATAATCCCGAGAAAGTTGTGAGTATTTTATTCTGGTTTGTATTTTTCCTGACATTCTTTTTTTGTCCGAGTCTCTAGATCTTTTTTAATCAATAAATATTGTTTGGTTCAATGTGGCTGTAAGGTGCAGTGTGGCTGTAAAGTGCACTGTGACTGTCAGGTGCACTTACAGCAAACTAACGCATTTTATACAGCACGTACATCTGACTCTACTGTACATAACCATAAGATGGTCAACAATACTGTCAAAACTCTCATCCGCAATAACAACCTTACACCACTGGTGAAGCTCACTGCATCGATGAAAGCTGTTTAGGCAGACCAGTCTTCTATATGCTGCCTAAAATTAACAAGGAATCTAATCCTGATAGATCCATTGTCTCTGCTTGCTTTTGTGCTACTGAACGTATATCCCATTTCCTTGACAGTATTGTCTAATCCTTAGTAGAACCGCTGCATTCATTCTCAAAAGACACCAAACATGTATTAACTATATTTTCTTCTGTTCAGTTATCATCTGGCCGTACTTATCGTCTGTTCTTACTTGATGTTTGTTCTCTGTATACTTATATAGCTCATGTTGATGGTCTTAGGGCTCTGCAGTTTTTTTCTCGGTAAGAGTCCCCATCCTTCTGTATCCACTCCCACTCTTATTCGCCTTGCTGAATTGGTGCTTACACTCAACTCTTTTTAATTTGATGGACACTTTTCCGATCAGATCAGTACCTTCGCTATGGGCACTCAGATGGAACCCAGTTATGCTTGTCTTTTCATGGAGCATTTTGAAAATAAGGTTCGGGAGCCCTATGATGACTTTTTTTCCATTTCTTTCTCACCGATATATTGATGGTGGTAATAGGTCTGAGACAGAATTGTCTCGCTTTATCACCTCCATCAACAATTTCAACCCAGTTATTCAATTTTACATCTCTACTACTTCAGTTAATTTTCTTGACATTATTTTCACTATTTATCCCCCTTACCTCAGAACATCTGTTTACTATAAACCTACTGATGCACATGGTTTTCTTCTTTCCACTTCTCATCCTCCTGCTCGTCGCAACTTTCTGTCATTCTCCTAGTTTTTTCGTCTTCGTCGTTTATGTAGTGGTGATGATGACTCTTTTGATACATCCTCTGAGATGATTGACTTCTATCGTAGACGCTCATTCCCTGACAGTGTCCTCTGATCGGCTTGGCTTCGTGTCCGCAAGTCATCTCGCTTTGATACCTTGACTAATACCGAAGGTTCGTCCTCCGTCTCGGATAGAGTTTGAACTTGCTTTCACCTTTCATCCCCATAACTCTACTGTCCATGGTATCTTGTTCAAGCACTATTCCCTTCTTCAGTCTGATCCTCACACTCGTGCCGATTTCCAGGATTTCCTATTGGTTGCTTATAGGCGTGACAAAAATCTTTATGGCATCTTTGGCCACAGTCACCTTAGACCTTCTGTTACTCACCATTTTGTCACTGTCCAATGCCCAAGCGTCCGTTGTTACACATGTCCCTATGTCGTTCAAATGTGCTCTGTTTCATTTTCCAAGGCCATTTTCACTATCGATGAGACATTTACATGTGAATCTCGTAATGTCATTTACGTTATAATATGTAAATGCTTTGGCAATCAGTATATAGCTTCTGACCGCTTCTGTAGATATCTTCATGCCATCAAAAATCAATTCCTGTTATCATCCACTTCAATTGTGATGACCGTCGTTGTGCCCTCGATATCCAAATCACGGCCTTCAGATCCTGCACCACCGATGATAGATTTAGGTATGCTCTTGAAAATCGGTTTAATTTTAAGTGTGGTACCCTCAATCCTTTTGTACTTAATTCCGATAATTCATTTGTTTAGTTTGTGATTTGTGTGGTCCTTGTTTTGATAATTTTGTTTCATAATTCCCGTCATCTCTGTTTGTCTCGTTTCCACATGTATTTGCCTTTTTTTTATATTTCTGGTTCCTTATTTGTCCTTTATATGTCCGAAATATTTAAGTTTGTCTTTTGTGAATGTTTTTTGAAGATCCAACATTCTTCTATGATCAGATCTTTGCTGACAACTGCGTTAGTTCTTTTTACTGTCCATGATATTCTTAGGACCCTTCTATAGTATTTCATTTCGAATGCAAATAATTTATTTTCCGTTGTCGATTACACGATCCACGCCTCACAACCGTATGTTGCCACTGGAAAGATATAGCTTCTTAGTAGTTGTAACTGTTGTTTTTTGTTTTTTTGTTTGCTTATTTCTATAGATTTTTCATCTGCAATGTTTTTTGCAGTACCATTGCTAATCTCATTCTTATCTATGTCAAGCAATCTCCTGTGGTGTTGATGGTTGATCCTAGATATTTAAAGTTATTCACATTTTCTAGTTGCTTTTTGTCAATGACTATTAAATGTGTAATTTCGTCTGTTTACATGCATTATTTTTGTCTTTTTTGCATTGAGAAAAAGGTTTTGTGCCACGCTGTGATGTATGCCTGACATAATCATATGTTCTAAATCTGTGAGGTTCCTTGATATTTGTTATGGTGTTATCTGCGTAACTAATTTCTGGGATTTCATGTCCTCCTATATTAAGGGGTTGAAACTGTTCATAACGTGGGTCTTCTCGTTCATTTCGAATGATGGCTTTCAGCATAAATGTTGAACAGGTGTAGTGAGAGGATGCATCTCTGTTTGCCTCCTTTTTTGGATCTCAAACCAGTCAGATGTTTCTCCGTCGAGACGAACAGAAGCCGGTTGTTTCTGATAAGCATTTTAATGAGCGATATGAGATGGTGTGAGAAGCCCATGTTTCACGTTGTGTTATTAATAATTTCTGGTGTGTTACGCAGACAAATACTTTTGAGTAGTCAATGAAACACGTGTATATGTCTGCATTAAACTCTCTGCATTTCTCTGTTATATTTCTCATCTTGAAGATGTGATCCCTGGTGCCAGTTTTCTCTAAAAACCTGCCTAAACTATATTTATTTCTCTGTTCATATTTTGTTCCATTCTTTTCATGATTATCTTAAGAATTATATTGCTTTCATGATTGATCAATGCAATTGTTCTATAATTCGTGCAGTTTCAAATTGCCCTTCTTTGGGAGTGGTATATATACTGTTATTTTTCAATCTTTTTACCAGATTTCGCTTTTCCAGATCGTAACACATTAAGAATGGTAGATATGACACTGTGTTTTCCTGCTTGTATCAATTCAGCTACCAATTCGTCGCACCCTGGTGACTTGTCAGTTTTTAAGTTCTTAATTGCCCAGCATACTTCTTCTATGATGGGTTCTGGCTCAAGTTCTGTGTTTCTATTTGTGTCTGAGTCTGTGTCTATATATGAATCTTCGTACATTTCCCTACAGTATTCCGCCCACCTGTTAAGAATATATTTATTTGCTGCTAGAGTATTTCCTGACTTGACTTCAATTGCTCGAGTGGCTAGCTGAAATTTTGCTGTTAGCGTTTTTGCTTCTGTAAATATTTTTCTTCTCAATATTCCCTCTCTCGAAAAATATAATAACGTCTTTAGTACTAATAAACTGATAAATCATAGCCGCCGCCCCCCTCCACTACTAAATATTAGAGTACACCACCCACCATTTCTTTGCAACTTTCTCACACACAAAAAACATCATATCAAAGCAACAAAAACAAATTAATCAACTTTCCTATAATTATACTTCATTTTTCTTTTAAAGTGAAACCCCCTCTTACCAAAGTAATATCGTTGGCCCTAAATGAGTCCTACTTCTCCGAACGAGTCATCTCTGTATGTACGACCTTGGAGAATTTCTTATTGGGTAGAGAGATTAAAACCTTTTTTATTCAGTAAAGCACGTCTTGTCAACTGAATACACTTAAGATTATATCAAGAAACAGGGAGTATAACCAACTAAAGTTTGCTGAATTAGTACTCATTGCAAGCTCTTAGATAAGGGCTGGGTGTTTTGAACACCCCACTATAGGAAATCAGAAAATGACTTTTAATATTAAGAAATCAGAAAATGACTTTTAATATTAAGAAATCAGAGCATGACATGACTTTTAATACTACGAATTATGGCAAAAGACGAATTAACCCCCCCCCCCCCATTTTCTGGTCAAACATTTTCCAAAATAAATGTCTGCAGAAATGTGATTAAGATGAAAAAATTGCACAGGAAAATGTACGTGTTGTCATTTTACATGCGTAAAATCACACACGTTCATAGATTACTCCAACAATGTTTTGCCAATGTTTTACCCCTTCCCCCTCCCCTCCTAGGTAAACAACTATAAAGAATTCTTTACTGCTTTATTGTATCATCAAATGCCACGCTTAAGCCTAAAAATATTTTTCATGTTTTATATAAGATTGTTTTAAATTCAAATAAGTTCATTTTCGTACAAAAACCGTATCGTTGGGGTCAACTTTTGTCAAACCTATCTCCCCCCTCCCCTTTCAAAAACTGTCTTATGTGTTCATACCTATGAGGACACATATTTCTGACTTACTGCTAGGAGTTTTTATTTCATAGAGCATGTTTTTATTGTCCCATTTTGAAAAATTAAACTTCCAATTAATTTGATTACATCGGCATACATGGTAATATATTTATTGTCTGTGTTGATGATAAGTCGCTTCCAAATGTGTTCGATAAATGTCGAGTCTAGGGAACAGTCAAATGTGTTCGATAAATGTCGAGTCTAGGGAACAGTCAAGTATGCATTAGTGTTTCTCGTGAGCTTGTATTATGTACGAACTTTTATCAATGTAATTGCAAGGGGAAGGGAGCGATAGAACAGAAAAAAACTACATAAATTACACAGAGAAAGTACGAGTAACCCTCTGATTTTTTCCTAAAATAAATGCTTCTAAACTTCAAATATCGACACATTAAAATGTAGTAAGATGGAAAGCCTGAATCTCAGATCTGATCTCATGTTGAATAAGAGAACACTTTTCTATAAGACAACTATTCCTGTGCGCAGATTGTTCCTAGTTAAACTTCATAAAACTTAGAATCTCTTTTCCATTTCTGTCTAAATGCAAATTGAGTTTTCTCTTAAATTCTCAATCATTGTTCATTTCTCGCCCATTCTCTCTTATCTGTGCACAATTTCCTATTGTTTAAGGATAATTCTGAAATTACTTGTCCAAATCTGCACATTTCTTTCTTGTTTCTTAAATTTCATTCGTTCTTAAATTATCCAAGCTGGAGAGGAATGGTGTTAGAATATTTTGCTTGGCTATGAATATGAATATTCTTGTTGTTCCATTGTCCCGACATTGTTATCCATAAAAATCCCTGAACTTGATACAATAATAATGTTAATTCTCTTGACCCGAAAGGTGAGCAAAGAATAGCGACTCTATCACATGCCATGTATGTTGTAAGCGGCGACTATGGGTGTTTTGAAGTGGGATTAGTTGTTCGATCCCACTTGGAAGGGCAACTTACCCAGAGGTCATAGAGAAGTGGGGTGTAACGGACAGAAAGGTGTATAAATCTCAGATAGGTTGTAAATCATGAAGCAGCGCATTCCGTTCTCCGGACCACATCCCACTATTGTGCAGGAGTTTGAGAACGAACACGAAGTACTGTTACAAACATAAACTTTATTATTTATGTTGCTTTTGGTAGATTGGTTACAGAATGGCAAATGCTGTCTTGCAATTTTTCCCAGGGATAATTAATCTCCATTTTATCATTACTAGACTACCAAGATGTTCCTGTTTTACATTCTCTCTAATGTTTGGTTTTCTGGAAGCACTATTTGTAACTGTTTCAAACATTTGAGTTTTATGTTGTATTTGCCTGATGCTCTATTGATCTTACATTGCTGCCTAATTAATTTTTGCGGAACATGTTCTTATTTGAGAGACGAAAACAATGGTTTTTTTACAAAGTCAAGATACCAATTTAATACTAATACGATCTTTATATAGATGGACTAGTCTTGAAAATGTATATCCAAGATAAAAAAGAGCATAAATTGCAATTTTTGTACACATTAAAAGCATAACTTGCGCTCAAATAGTACATATCACAAAGTGAAATATAGTAAAGTTTGAAGAAGAACATATCACAAAGTAAAATATAGTAAAATCAGAAGAAGATCTGGTGAAGAAAATTTCAAGTTTTTGAATGCCATTTTTATTGTTTCATTGTTTTTGCAGAGTTTCCACACTTTGATGATTTGGGAGAATGTTTGGCCTAGCCTTCCAAAGCTAGTCATAACTTTTTTCAAGAGGATTCAATTCCTGCTTGCTGCTTTTTGCTTCTCGTCATTTCTGCTGACTTCTCCATATCTCTCACAGGTAAGCCATTCACGTAGTTAGTGGTTATTATCATCATTTCGCTCAGAACGAGCCAACAAGTGACCGACCTCTTATTGAATGTATCTATCAGCACTAGGTAACTAACTGTTCAAGTTGTGCTGGTTCATGGCATTCAAGAGATCAAACTCCGGTGTAGGGAAATAACCCCATAATAGAAATACGAGGGATGAGGTAATATAAGCCATTTATACTTAAACTGAATACTTAATTTAAACTTAATAATGTTCAGAAAAAAACATATTCTATGCTCTCCGACACTAACGAAGAATTCTAGATTAAATTTGAGGACCATATATGAAAGTGGATGAAGAATATTGGCAGAAAGATGGCTTACACTTCATTCAACCCATTACCTTTATCTATCTTCACTATTCATCGGATTCTGAATGAAACAAGAAGTGGGGAAATTGTTGATAAAACAAATTATATTATAAACAACAACTCAGAAGAATAATTATTCCTATTACACAATTTTCACGCACAATTGGAACCAGAAAGAAATGGAATATAAGGATGATTTGGATAGCTCGGATATGAAATAAACAAGAAAACATGCAATAACTACAGAATAATTAAAATGTGTATTCAGAAAAACTTATTTAAACACATTCGTCACGCACATAGATACCCAAGTTTATGCCTGGTACAAGTATAACTATTTAATCTGCAGAAGCCCGACAATATTTATATTAACAAGAAGAACTAACAAAACAGAAGTAATATAATATACTCAAGAGCCATACCAAACATGTGTGTAGACAATGATAATAAAACAGTAAAAGTAGCTGTAAAATCAAATTTAAAAAGAAAGAGGACAGACATATGAAATCGGAGGCAGACTTTGAAAAAGAAAATCACAGATATGAAGCTCACAAGAGCACGTAAGAAGGAATTCTGCAGAGAACATTTCTACTTGTAACAACGAAAGTTAAACAAGGACCATAACATATAGATAGAGAGATATAGATAGACAATAAAAATGATTATAAACGAATACTAGGGATAAACGAGAAGAAATTGAATTTTGATAACATCAATGTAATAGAGAACATATTAAAACAACGCAGTCAATCTGAGATAAATCAAACTGAAAGGTTTCTGATAAGAGGTGAAAAACGAAAGATCTAGACTGATAATATTAAATGCTGGACAAGTATAATTTTCTCTGAATTGTAGAATGCACTAAAAAAAATGGTTCGTCGAAGATTTCGGAAAAAACAACATTAGTACTGAGATAGATCATACTAGGACAAATATGATGATGATGATGGCAAGTACAGTGTTCGTTGTTTATTTTAAATTCACAAGTTCGTAAATAATAATACAATTTCATGAACGTTCACTATTAACTATATATCTCGTTGCATATATTCTCATTGCAACGAAAGAAAAATATTATTCATTATTCTCGAAATATCTCATTTTTACCCAAGCTATGAAATATGTACGATACGCCTATACATGCAATTACTGTAAACTTTATTTTCCACATACAGTAAATTCGTTACTACCTAAAAAACGACATTCGTAGCGACTGCTGCTATAAATCCGCTCAATATAGATAATAAAAAATCATAAATCTGTAACGTGGTTATGAAATGATGCTCTCATGCAAAATATGAAGTCTATACGCTCAGTAATTACAGAGAAAAATGTAAATATCGGTGGACAACTATTTATGAACCCACATGGACACATAATCACAAATGATGGCAGATGTGAAACAGAAGTTAAAATGAGAATGGCTAAAGATAATTTCAATGACATGAGGAAAATATTAATTTCTAAATAAATAACAAACGATCTAAAAATTAGAAGTATGAAATGCTACATCTATTATATATTAAATGTATCAATCATAAGCATGGACAATAAACAAATAATTAGAGGACAGAATTTATACCTTTGAGATGTGAATATATAGAAAAGTAAGGAGAAAATCATGGAAAGAGAAGAAAACAAACATAAAGGTTCTAACACTTCGTATGAAGGAAGAACTATTAAAGGAAATAAAGGTCAAGCAAATAAATTATTTTTAACATATTAAATGACACATTCTTGTCAAAGTATAACAACAACTATCGTCTATAGTTATATATATATATATATATATATATATATATATATATATATATATATTTAAAACAAGAAATATAAAACCCTTGTTGTAGACCTTATGTGAAGGTAAAGTCGAGGGAATCGAGCAAGAAGAAATACAAGTGGGCAAGTAACATCGCGAGATGGACAGGTTACAGTCTAGTAGAGTGCACCATCAAGATAAGAGTCATGGTTATTGGAGGTCTGTTGCAGCCAAACCTCATTGCGAAGACGGTACTTAATGATGATGATAGCCGCCTTCCTTATTGTCTCTATGATACCATCATGTCCGTTCACTGACATGTCCGACTCTTTACATACCTAAACCACGTCATGGTTGCTTCGTTTGATCGCAATATTTGTGCCTTTCGATATGGCTGCACTCTTCCGTCTTCCTATCCGACCCTACTCTCTGCATCACTTTGATCCTCTATGGACCCTGTATACCTACTCTCTGCATCACTTTGATCCTCTATGGACCCTGTATACCTACTCTCTGCATCTTTGATCCTCTATGGACCCTGTATACCTACTCTCTGCATCACTTTGATCCTCTATGGATCCTGTATACCTACTCTCTGTATCACTTTGATCCTCTATGGACCCTGTATACCTACTCTCTGCATCACTTTGATCCTCTATGGACCCAGTATACCTACTCTCTGCATCACTTTGATCCTCTATGGACCCTGTATACCTACTCTTTGCCCCCCCCCCCCAACCCATCTACCAGGCTTGCCAGACGTGCGATTATAATTATTCTTTACTGTCCTCTGGCCCAAAGCGATAATCTTTTTATGTTCGGACTTCAGTATTTGTCTTTTATCCACATTCGATCTTCTCGGTCCATCATGTGATTTTTGAAACATCGCACCTTTGTACTGTCATAGTGCTTACTGTCATATATAGCCTTTGGCAGCACCGGGATATTTCTCATGTGAACATTAGATGTTTGCTAAGACTACTGTCACAACGCTACCGTTATGCATGTCACTGCAGACCAGAGGCACCCACTATATAGGAACACATATGATCTAAAGGTAAAGAGAATCAAACGTAGCATGTCGTGGATGACACATACTCAAATGACAGAAGGAAAAGTGACAACAGTTGCAACATTGCAAAATATAGAAGAATGACGTCCGATTGATGATGCAATAGTAGACAAAGTCGTAATGATGATTGGTGGGGAAGGTGCACGATGTTTCCACAAAAACAAGAGTTCTAAATTAACCAATTGGTAGCTGAAAACATCAGTGATAGGTAGCTATGTCGTTGTCATAAACCTTGCAGGGATGCTATATTTATTGCTGGTAAAAACATCGCTGAACACAGAAGTGCATCCAAGACAACTTAGTATACTTTGAAAATAAAGATTGAGGCCGTTCTTGTCACCCTCCAATGGCTTTCCAAGTCGTTTTTACTATTGTAGTTATCATATCTATATCTCAGTCTATGCCTTGAAAGATTAAAAACGTCAGTATCGTTATGAGTAGGTGTCATCTAAATCTTAGTTATTTCCTACTTCTCCTTTCAACCTCTGCGTTATCACATGGACCTACTGCTCAGAATCACATACTTAGATTTGTATATACGAATCTGTGAAATCTGTGACCACACGCTGACTTTCGTGGTAAGGAGATATCAGACATGATTGGATAAAAAGCACATATAGCTGATTAGTTGAGGAAGTAAACTGTTTAATGATCGCATGTTTAATGATCGACTGTTTAATAATCGCCTGTTTAATGACTGTTTAATGATCAACTGTTTAACGATATACTGTTTAATGATAGACTGTTTAATGATAGACTGTTTAATGATAGACTGTTTAATGATAGACTGTTTAATGATAGACTGTTTAATGATAGACTGTTTAATGATCAACTGTTTAATGATAGACTGTTTAATGATAGACTGTTTAATGATCAACTGTTTAATGATAGACTGTTTAATGATAGACTGTTTAATGATCAACTGTTTAATGATAGACTGTTTAATGATAGACTGTTTAATGATAGACTGTTTAATGATCAACTGTTTAACGATATACTGTTTAATGATAGACTGTTTAATGATAGACTGTTTAATGATTGACTGTTTAATGATCAACTGTTTAATGATATACTGTTTAATGATAGACTGTTTAATGATAGACTGTTTAATGATCAACTGTTTAACGATATACTGTTTAATGATAGACTGTTTAATGATAGACTGTTTAATGATAGACTGTTTAATGATCGACTGTTTAATGATAGACTGTTTAATGATAGACTGATTAATGATAGACTGTTTAATGATCGACTGTTTAACGATATACTGTTTAATGATAGACTGTTTAATGATAGACTGTTTAATGATCAACTGTTTAACGATATACTGTTTAATGATAGACTGTTTAATGATCGACTGTTTAATGATAGACTGTTTAATGATAGACTGTTTAATGATAGACTGTTTAATGATCGACTGTTTAATGATAGACTGTTTAATGATAGACTGTTTAATGATCAACTGTTTAATGATAGACTGTTTAATGATAGACTGTTTAATGATAGACTGTTTAATGATCAACTGTTTAACGATATACTGTTTAATGATAGACTGTTTAATGATAGACTGTTTAATGATAGACTGTTTAATGATCGACTGTTTAATGATAGACTGTTTAATGATAGACTGTTTAATGATAGACTGTTTAATGATAGACTGTTTAATGATCGACTGTTTAACGATATACTGTTTAATGATAGACTGTTTAATGATAGACTGTTTAATGATCAACTGTTTAACGATATACTGTTTAATGATAGACTGTTTAATGATCGACTGTTTAATGATAGACTGTTTAATGATAGACTGTTTAATGATAGACTGTTTAATGATCGACTGTTTAATGATAGACTGTTTAATGATAGACTGTTTAATGATCAACTGTTTAATGATAGACTGTTTAATGATAGACTGTTTAATGATAGACTGTTTAATGATCAACTGTTTAACGATATACTGTTTAATGATAGACTGTTTAATGATCGACTGTTTAATGATAGACTGTTTAATGATCGACTGTTTAATGATAGACTGTTTAATGATAGACTGTTTAATGATAGACTGTTTAATGATAGACTGTTTAATGATCGACTGTTTAATGATAGACTGTTTAATGATAGACTGTTTAATGATAGACTGTTTAATGATAGACTGTTTAATGATCAACTGTTTAATGATAGACTGTTTAATGATCGACTGTTTAATGATAGACTGTTTAATGATCGACTGTTTAATGATAGACTGTTTAATGATAGACTGTTTAATGATAGACTGTTTAATGATAGACTGTTTAATGATCGATTGTTTAATGATAGACTGTTTAATGATAGACTGTTTAATGATAGACTGTTTAATGATCGACTGTTTAATGATAGACTGTTTAATGATCGACTGTTTAATGATCAACTGTTTAATGATAGACTGTTTAATGATAGACTGTTTAATGATAGACTGTTTAATGATAGACTGTTTAATGATCAACTGTTTAACGATATACTGTTTAATGATAGACTGTTTAATGATCGACTGTTTAATGATAGACTGTTTAATGATAGACTGTTTAATGATAGACTGTTTAATGATAGACTGTTTAATGATCAACTGTTTAACGATATACTGTTTAATGATAGACTGTTTAATGATCGACTGTTTAATGATAGACTGTTTAATGATCAACTGTTTAATGATATACTGTTTAATGATAGACTGTTTAATGATAGACTGTTTAATGATCGACTGTTTAACGATATACTGTTTAATGATAGACTGTTTAATGATCGACTGTTTAATGATAGACTGTTTAATGATAGACTGTTTAATGATAGACTGTTTAATGATCGACTGTTTAATGATAGACTGTTTAATGATAGACTGTTTAATGATCAACTGTTTAATGAACGACTGTTTAACGATCGACTGTTTTACGATAGACTGTTTAATGATCGACTGTTATATGTTGACAAATCTATTTAGTGATTATGGGACATTAAATATGAAACATTTTATTGAGATAAAGCAAAACTGACAGGCCACAGGAACTATAAGCTGGAGTGTATTCATGAACATCTGCTGAAAGTGACTGAGCACATATGGATTTCTCTAGAATGTAATGCCGTCGACTTAACCAAAACACTCTATGCAGGTAATCCGATTCGTGGGCAGTAGGCTACATTAATTGAGACTTAGACATTTTGTTACATGTAACTATTAAATGCCATTCTCTGTCAATACCATGCTCCTTTGTGATTATGTAGATAATCAGCATTTACTAATAAATCAATACAACATTGCTTCTCTACTTTTGACAGTGTGGAATTTACCTATATCAGATCATTAGATTCTACGTGGATCGTCTTCTCTTTGCTCTCATCATCTTCAGCATGGTCCCTTTCGTGATTGGATTCAGTAAGTCAAAAATCCGTGACGTCGGATAGTTAAAAATGTAAACAGTGGGCTATTTATAGCACAGTGAAGACTTATTCCGTAGTTTAACCAAAATATGTAAATTTGAATAAAAACAGATTATGCATAAGTTCGTCTGTATTTACAGTTGAACGTAGAGATTGTAGGATGTGACGTCACGGCATCCATTAATATTAATGTTGTTACACGGAAATCCGTGACGTCGGCTAGTTGATCTATTAGTCTTTGTAGTTCATGTTCACTTTTTGCTAAAAGAACAGTGTCATCTGCATGTCTAAAGTTGTTTATTATTTTCCCATTGATCTTGAGTCCTGGTATTTCTTCGATATTTTTTAAGATATTCTCTGTGTAGATATTAAATAGGCTTGGTGATAAAATGAATCCTTGTCCTTGATAAAATTATCCCTCTTCTTATTTCTATGTATAGTGAGTAGCTGTTTTCACACTTTATTGATGCAGTTTGTTCCCAATATATATTTCTTATCAGTCTGATTTCTTATCAGTTCCATATATACCTACTTCTTGAAGACATTTTATTAATTTTTCATGTTTTACTCTGTCAAAGGCCTTGCTGTAGTCTATGAAGCAAATATAGATACTGTTTTGACTTCTATATATTTATCTATCACTAGTTGGATACTCAGTATAGCTTCTCTGGTTCCTTTGTTTTTCCTAAAACCGAATTGCTCTTCACCGGCCTCCGTATCTATCTTGTTCTTAATTTTTTCATATATTATCTTGAGGAGTATTTTAGCCTTGAACAAACATGGACTAAATGCAACCATGGCTATATATGTGGTCTTGGAACAACAGCTTAAGCTCCCACCTCTTCGCTTAACGGCAAGTGTGAATAAGATCAACCATCATTCACCTGGAGAGAGACAATAAACAATGGGGAGCGGGTGGGGGTGTAGGTAGCTTGTTTAAAAACTCACTGTGCCGGAAACATGATATATCCTTATTGAAAAAAAGGAAGAGAGTTCGCTGAAAGCATAGGCCATAAGAAAAATTGGTAGCATATCCTATTCAGGACATAACCATCAACCCAGCATTTTTTTTTCTGTAGTGATTTCAGTCTAGGCCATACTAACCTTAAATTAGCCTAAGTCTTGACTGATTTAAAGATAAACGTTAAATTATTGTGAAAGTATATGTAATTTCGGTTACAACGCACATGTTTGATCAGACCCTTCCAATTCGTTATAACGGAATTCCACTGTATATTCTAAAGAATTATTTACAACGTGAACAAATGTCAGCTTGAACCAACATCCTTTTCAGAACTATGACCCGACTGCTTCTCTCCAATTACAACAGCTGGAAAAGCTGGGTTAAATTCTAGACAGATTGATAATCTATAAAATTTGCCTTACCACTTTAAGGGTTGACTGTGCACAAAATGCTTTGAATTCCTTTACAGTAGACGATATACATTTTCTATCTACCTTTTGAAATATTGCCTATTCTGAATATCAACAAATATAAGATTAATTGGGAATCATCCTTCTAATGCGACACTGACTTTTCCAATGATCTTCATTGGCTGCCAAAGCAAGGTGACCAAACCAATCAAAATCTTGGAAAAAGTATAATTCGTCACTTTAGAAGGACGATTCTCAATGAGTTAACAGATCTTATATATTTTTGATGGTTATATCAGTTGTATTGTACCGAAAATATATAAATAAACTCATAGTACAGGTATTGTAAAGGAACTGCCAGAAATGTGTCTGATTACAACCAAACATAGATCGCGAGTATATTCATATATCCTTGGTTGAATCCAGTGCAGGTTTTACCTATAGGCATAAGCTAAACAAGCTATAGCTTAGTGCCCCCACTTTCTTGCCTCCCCCCCCCCAAAAAAAAAATAATTTATATTTGGCACTGACAAGGGCCCCATATCTCAAATAGGTTAGGGCCTTATAAAGTCTAAATCCAGTGCTTGTTAACTCTGCATATTTTTGTGATTACAGCCATCACAGATTTCAAGTATATTCTGAGAGATTTGGTTAAATATCTACACACTTTTGTGATTACAACCAACCATCATAGATTTCGAGTGTATTCTGATATCTTTGGTTAAATCTTTGCATTTTGTGATAATGACCATCACAATCTCAAGTATATTATGAGATTCTTTGTTTAATTATCTGCATGTTTTTGTGATTACAACCAACTTGAACCATCACAAATTTCGAGTAGGCCAATATTCTGAGATACGGTGACTCTGCATAGGATTATTCTATTTAAAAAAAATCATAATAGCCTACATGTAGAAATTATATGCCTGCTTGAATGATTATTCAGAAATTGTACAACTCGTACAGATATTCAAGTTTGAAAATTCTTCTTTTATATTCGTTCTCAAACTCCTGCAGATTAGCAGGATGTAGTCTAGAGAACATAATGCGATAGGTCATGGTTTAAAGTTTAGCAATCATAGGGGCATATCTGTGCCTTTCAGTCGGACACATCCATCTTCGACATGGCGTCTGTGACATGTTGACCATATGTGGAATAGGACAAGACCTCCATCTCAAGACCTCCTTAGCTGCCTCTTAGGCCTATGGCATGCATGGAAGGTAAACAATGTTGCTAATCTTTACTCCCTTTCGGGTTCCCTCAGCATACAGAGAAGTGTGAAAATGAAGGTACACTACCCATTTTAGCATGTAAGCTACAATCATGTAAATCTGGAATTGAACATATTGAAAAATGTAGGTAACGCTCGTGATATTTTGTTACTCTTACAGTTCGTCAGGAAACATTAAGAACACCTATAGACAGAATTTTCATGGGAGTTTGGTATGCTATGGCATCACTCATAACTGCGGTTAGTACCACATGTTCTGCTTGTTATATTGTAGACCTATTGTTCGTTACCATTTGTTTATTTGTGTTCATTACGTCCATTGAACTGCACTGACCACAAGTAGTAATTCAGTGTCCGACACTTTAACTTATAGTACCACTGTTATTTGTCTAATAGTCCTGATTGGGGCAATGAAAATATGTTGAACAATGGACATATTGCTCAATTAGCATAGGCACTACACACAAATAGGGGAAAATGGGGCTTAAATTCCAATTGTTTATTTTTTCGTGTATAGGCCTAGGCCTATCTACTATACCTTCCAAGATATAATTTTTATTTTGCGCTCATTAGATAGCTCATCCATTCCTCTAAGAACAGACTAAAAGGAAACCAATATTATATGAACTCGTTAAAATTTAATGAAATGTATCAGCAATTAATATGTGACATTTTGTCCCACATCGGTGTAAAAAGTCACAACTGTTTAAAATATTCCACTTCATTATTCAATCACAGATTATCTCAGTTTGTTCATAATTGAAAGTATAGGCCCTATGTGCTCTTTTTGTCTAGTTGCATCATGAGAGAGCTTTGGGAGCAAATGCAGAACATAAGACAGGGGTACTTACTGGTATTTTTATAGTCAGAGAAGATAAACAGTCCATTGGTGGTTGTTACTTTTTTCCTAAGAAATTATACCTTCAGAGTGTTGTGCACTACGGAAATAACACCTTACATCACAGTCCTCTATTAATTGTCCTCTGATAGGCCTATATATATATATATATATATATATATATATATATATATATATATAGGCCTATGGCTCTTGTAGGTTCTAAGTTTAGCAACCTGAGGATAATGTTAAAATCATTTTACAATGCCCATAATTAAAATTATAATAAAAAACTTAATTCTTAGTATAAACAGATTAAAATAATGTTTTACTAGCTGTTTTGTGAAAAACTACTATTTAGACTATAGGCCTAAGCTACTACTTAAAGTTAGCCTACATCATGTGACTCTAGTAAAAAATGGGAACAACTGAGAGCCACTTCAAGTTGCGTTTAGTTAACAGTTTGAACATAAGTTCATAACAATCACTAATATTTTCACATACTACATAACATATAGTCAAGAACATGTACTGACAACAAACAGCAGCAATAAGAGTAGGAAATCAATGTGGCCCTTTTCAACAAATAAAACAAGGAGTCATACAGGGATACGTGCTTCCACCAGACCTGTTCAGTGAAACCATATTGCATGCAATAGTAGATATCCCAGGAATATCAGTGGGAGGACATAACATAAATAATTTGAGATATGCGGATGACACTGTTCTGATTGCAAAAAGTGAGGAAGACCGTCAAGATTTAATTAATGTAGTAGTCACAGAAAGTAAAGAGAAAGGCCTCTTCCTAAATATCAAGAAAACAGAAGTAATGGTTATTTCAAAGAATCAAAATGACACACCTTGCAAGATCAAAGTGAATGACATAGTATTAAAACAGGTCCACCAATTCAAATATTTAGGTACAATTATTACAGCAGATGGAAGAAGTTCAACAGAAATAAGATGCAGAATAGGACAGGCAAAAACAACATTCAGAAAAATGAAAAATATACTGTGTAATATGACCTTGTCATTAGAGGTGAGAAAGAGATTTCTGCAGTGCTATATAACCCCTATACTAACATATGGGTGCGAGTCTTGGACAATAAACAAACTGGAAAGTGGGAGATTGGAGGCAACAAAGATGTGGTTCTACAGAAGAATGCTGAGAATACCATGAACTGCCAGAAAAACTAATGTAGAGGTGTTGAAAGAGTCAAATGCGAAATGGACCTTAAGCAACAATATAAGAAAAAGGCAATCTTCTTTTTTTTGGCCATTTCATGAGACAGGCAGGTTTAGAGAACATAGTCACAACAGGCAAGATTGAAGGCATCAGAGACAGAGGGTGACAACGTGAGAAAATACTAGTCAGTTTGACAACCTGGCACGGCAAAGAAACATCAACGACTTCGATAAATAATACTGTGGACATAGAGCTGTGGACAGCCATGACCTCCTACGTCAGCCGGCATGGCACCTGATGATGATGATGACATAACATACAATATTAACAACTTGTGATTGACATTAACTGACTAAATGTATCAAATAAGATACAAAATGTCAGAGCTAAACATTTTTTGTATGGGACAAGAAGTCACAGCTACCAAGCATTGTGACATATTGTGCTGATGTTCTAAGGAAACATTCAAGTGGGTAAAATTTTATGTTTTAGGGTTGGAGAGCACTAAAACATAATTTACCTTGTGGTCACACAAAATATGGATATATTTCCTTTATAAAAACATTTACACTACAATAGTAAATGGTTAATTAACATTATTAAAAAATCAAACCATTTTGTCAATGAAAAGTTTCTCATCTTTTTGAAGATCATTATTTAAATATCAGGCATGTGAAAAAAAGGAAAATGTGTGATAATTACAAAAGTTTTCATTCTTTCCACTTTAGATTTCTGTATATGCCATGTGTGACCCTTCCCGTGAGACTTTAAGTCCCTCTTTCCTATACAATTTGGAATACTGCATACATTTTGTCTCAGCCATAAATTCAGTAAATTCCATAAATTCCTTAAATTCAGTAAATAGTGGTATTCATTTCTTTATGAATAGTTAATCAGTGACAGCTGAAGTGCCACAGAGGTTAGTGTGCTGTGCTGATGTCTTAGGAAGCTTAGTTCAGGTTCATTTTTCAGGTATAAGCTACCACAAATGGCTTCAGTAAGTGATTACCTGAAATGACAACTGTACGCCTAGACTCCAGGTATCAAAAAAAAAAAATTCTCTTTCATGGACATATATGCCTATATGCCTTTGGCAAGGAAGAAAGGGGACATGTTGTTTTAACCTAAATATGTAATAGAAGCTAATCACATCTTCCTTTGGTGATTTTTTTTATGGGAAGGATGGGTTAAAATGTATAGAGAATCAATTACATTGTATTCACATTATCCAATGTGTACAACAAAGCTCTCAACAAAGTTACATGTCGCCTGCTGAGAGTACTACTCATAACAACTCTATAGCTTAGTCTTATATTTTTATTATTTCTTAGTAAGCGTCATACTCTATTTTCATATTTTTTTAAAAAGGGGTGAGGTGGTTAACATTTTAAACCATCAATTACCCCCTTTAGGTTATATAACAATAACGTTTTTTTTCCACACTGGGATTCAAAATTGTCTTCCATTCTCTTGACATGCTAAAAAATTGAGTGCTCCTATCAGATCTGAAAATTTAAAGTATCTTTGTGTATCTTCTTCATTCTACCTTTCAATTGTTGCCCTCTATATCTTGAACTTATCCTTCTTCTTCTTCTGCGATCAGTTTCCTATGCTCATAGTCTATACAGGAAGGTGGGCCGCCTCCATGAATTCAGTCGTCAGCAGGAGGTCCTCACGGTTACCCCACAGCTTCACCTTCAGATCTGTCTCTTGAGGCCATATTTTGGTTCTCACGTCATCAAAGAGTGGACATGTCTGCAGAATATGTTCTGGAGTCTGGGGACCCTTTTGACATGGGCATTGGTCAGTTTGGACAGCCTTAATTTTGTGGAGATGTGCTTGTAGTCTGCAGTGTCCTGTGCGAAGTCTAAAAATTGTGGTTTGTTGTGACCTGTTTAGCTTTAGAATAGGGTCCTGTGGAAAGTTACTGCCTGTTCTCTGACTCCATGTATGAACTTATCCAAACTCTTTGATCTCTTAATAAGTCTATAATAACATCACAGTGTTCTCATCCAAAACAAAGAATGAATTCAACATTATCCCTTGTCCATTTGTTCCAGATTGATACAGCCTCAAGACATGGGTATCATATCAATTATGGGGAATGTAAAGGAAGCAGACATGATGTGTGATCACTACATCATCCTTAGCCCATTTAAAAAAAAAAATTAATAGGGCATTTAAATTGAATATTTAGCTGCAATATGTGAAATAGCTTGACTTTCACTGTGCTCAAAATATGAATAAATTTACAGGAGTTGAGACTATGGTATTGTCTCACTAGCCACTCTGCCATGGAAACCAACAAATAAATGGTAACCAAAATAATATAGGCCTAATATTATACAGCAGTATTCCCTATTTATCACATTGGTATTTAATTTAAATTTTCAGATTTGATAGGAGCACTCAATTTTTTAGCATGTCAAGAGAATGGAAGACAATTTTGAATCGCAGTGTGGAAAAAAAAACTTTATCAAAAAAGCAAGAGATGTCAGAGAAATACTGGACATCTCAATTTAATGACATTAAGAAAGTCAACAACAGGGCTTAACAATATTAAGGACAAAAGATGTATATTGTTTTGGACCTGCCCAGTCAGAATGGTGCATTAGAGATTTATTTTAAACTTGAAATTTAGTCAGTATTGTTCAAGAATATACCCTGTAGACAGTAGTTGAGTAAGTCCACTGCACAGTGCATTAAATGTATGAATGTGTTTTATACCATTAAAGATAAACATATTTATTCTTGTCTGTTCAGTGTTTACTCATCTACAACTTTGTGGTGTTCGTATACCCTGAGGAAGTTGTGAGTTATGAGCAACGTTGGGCAGAAAACCTGGGCTGGTGTGTTAGTGTGTCACCACTGATACTAGGTGTTGTGTCCGGTGCTATTCATACAATACTGAAGCAGACTGGATCACTGAAAGAGGTATCTGTTTGTATCAGGGAATGTTACATGATTTATCTGATGTATCAAAGATGATATGGTAGAGATGCTGTAGTAGACATTGTAGCAATATGCAGGCTATATATTTATTACATTTGTCTAGTTTAGTAACTATAGACCCTAGTGTACTTACATTTTTTATTTTATAAACATCAATCTTTCATTACTGCATGTTTCCCTTTTTAAAAAGTGAGGGAGGTTTTTCTATAGGCAGACTTTAAGTTGATAGCATATAGGCTACTATTGAGGACATAGCCATCCATCCAGCATTTTTTAGCTGTAGTGATTTTCTAGACAATATAAATATATTCAGTAGGTTTTCATTGCTTTCTGAATGGTCCAGATGCACAATTTGCCTGTGGCAAGATTTTAACCTGGTACCTTAGCCAGAGATGTCTCAGCTGGATCCAGAGACAAACTAAATACATCAGAAATTGAAATAAAATGTTATTTTTTAATGTTTAATTTCAGTAAAATAAGACTTTTTATATTTCTCTTTAGAGGCTGATTGGATCACTGAGAGCTGGAATGTTACCTCCATCTGAAGATGGAAAAGACTGCCAGTCTATTGATACAGGAGATACAGACCTCAAAACACCCTGCTCATCCCAGCATACAACACCCTTAACTCAAGCCAGGGCGCCTCTGCTCAAGCACCATGCCACCATTTCTGACAAAAACATGACCTCAGGAAACAGTCATACCCTCTTCCCACAAAGCCTAGCAAAATTGTCATTAAATCAGACTAACTCACATCTTCATAGTAGTCAACATTGTATCAATAGCCCTACAGCAGGGAGGGAACTATTCTCTCATGAAAATAGTATTCTAAGTTATGGAACTTTACAACTAAAGAAAAGCAAAGCCAATGTTGAGGTTGTGATGAAATCCACGAGTGCTGGAAATGTAGCACAGCTGTAAATGTGTGATAAACAATACTGCTATAGAAAACCTGCAGATCAATATTATGCCTGCTCAAAGAAGCTCAAACGTGCTTATAATTGTGATTATATCATGTTTAGGTGCAAGCTTGAATGTATGAAATATGCTTGATAAATTCACACCATTTTTAACATTTAAATGTTTTTTTAACTCCTTATCTACATAAGCATTTTTATTCTCTGCTGTTAACATATTTAGATGTTGATACAAGTATAAAAATGGAGATTGTATTGGCTTATCGACAGGGCCAGTGATTTTAAGTTATAGTTGTATCTGATTACAGCTAAGGTGGGTGGTCTTAGATGTGTCTGGTTCAATCACATTATCATATGCCAACCATAACTAGGAACGTAATTTCTTTGACGAACTGCGCACACTATAACAAACTTGGAATGAAGTTGCACATAATATCAAACTTCACCCATATTTCAGAAAAGTAGATAGGAACATGATCGTGAGTTTTATCGGCTTCCTGAAGAAAACAAGTTAATAAGTTCTAAAAATCTAGAGATGTATTCATATAGCTTTTTTATGAACTGAAAGAAAAAGTTATAAATACAATATGCTAAGCTAGAAACACTCTTGAGGCTCACAAGCTTGATGTTAAGAGCTTAGTAAAACAGGATGATAGTAGCATAGTAAGGTTATTTATGGGGCAATAGGCCAAGGCTATATCTGGTTTTCATATAAAATTCATTTAAAAAACAACACTTGAATGGGTATCCTACACATATGAAGCCCAGACACAAAATGGCACCTAGAATAGAAGTCATAGTTGTCATTTCATAATCCTTCTGAAAATGATGTTTGGGATTATATTTTTTTTTATTCCTGAAGGATTGTAATTTCACACTACTTTCCCTTGTGTCTGGTAGCATTTTTTAAAAACTACACTTATTGCAGCTTTTCCTATGTAACCACTTGGACAATATGGCTTTATTTAAAAATCGTAATTCATTCAAGTAATCTGACTGATTGCTAATTATTAACTTTTAAAACAAGAGGTGCCAATTGAAGTGACTTTTAGTAATCCCCAGTTTTACCAAATGGCACTTTAAATGACTTTAGATAGTAAACTTTTATAAGCAAGTGTGTAAAAATCTTTTCGTTGTCTACGGACACTAAGACTATACAGATTAATATGGCTATATTAACTATCTCTTTAATTCTTAGTATACGCAGTCTGAATTTCCCATTTACAAGATCGCATGATCAAAAGAACAAAAAAGTAGGCTCATTTTAACGCGATATACTTCTACGACTATCTAATATGCTTATGATATTGTAGGAGTTTATGACTGCCAATGAGGTCTTACATTTGCTTAAGACATAATTATTTGTTAATTAGGCCCTATGTTTAATAAATTATTTTATAATTGATCAGACAATGTGCTGAAATTCTGGACGCAAATTTTTTTGTGATTCTCAAAATGCAATATGACCTCAGAGCCTAAATTACAACCTTTATTTTGCATGAACAAATATTGTCAGATACTAATGTACTTGTGAATTGGTATGGATTTTCTGTATTTTATACAAAATCCTATACTCAGGTTTCACACTGACTTTTAATATTTACTTTCAGTAGCAAAATGTTTTTACAAATTGAGGATGAAAATGGTGGAATATATCAAACGTGTACTTAGAATTAATGCAAGTGGATTGCCACTACAAGCACTAAAATAGATGATAGATGGCAACCAAGAGAAACTCTTAGCAGGACAACTATCATAGACTGTATTACTATGGGTCTCAACAACATGCAAGAATAACATACCGCAGCTTCACATAACTCAAACTGGTTTATGCCCTATGCACTGTATTCAGAGAAGAAGAACCAATGATAGATACATAGTAAACTGGCTTTGTAGTCAGGTGATTAAGATTTGATTTCCACAACTGGAAATATTTATATCAACAGTCAACACATAGGTACCATATTATCTGGGCAAGTAAAGATGATAATGACTACATCATCCCTAGTTATGGCTATGGAAAAATATGGACCTAAAATTGTGCTCCCAATACACTTTTCAGTGATGTGAAAAATATGGGCCTAAAGCTGTGTTCCACAATACATCTCAGTGATTTGAAAAATATGAAACTGATACAGAATTTGAACAAAATGTGAGTAATATAGGCCCACATCATTTAGGTTTTATTTTGAACTGAAATACAGATGATACTTCTGGAAGTTGATAGGTATTAAGTGTGTCAGCTACTTGATCATGTCATTGTTTATAAGTAGACTGTGTTACATGCATAATATTAAAGATGACTTTATTATGACAGGAGTTTATTTGAAAATTCACTGATGCTTTTTTTTTTGGCTGTAGTGAAAACCAATATATCAATAGTTAAAATCAATATTTTTGGTAAATAAAAAGCATTAGATCATTTTATGCAAAAAAGATGTAATAAAGATATTGTAAAGACAATTCAACATTACAAAATAATTTCAACTATTTTTATTAAAATTAAGAAAAATACAAAATGTTTGATTAGCTGCATTTTACAAGCAAATATTTATAAAGCTGTTGTAAAATATTCAAACATCAGTATATATTTGTCTAATTTTTAATAACTCTCTCTTCCACTCAGATGAAAGTAGGTGCAGGTGGATGAACTCTTTGCAAGTTAGAGGAGAGTTTAAAATCATCATTACAATTATTGTAATTGTGTTCTATAATTGATACTTTTAGATAAAGTAAATTTGTAGTTCAGCTTTGTTTCATTCTTGTTTGTGTTTGATCTGCAGAAAAATATATGTAAATGAATGGAAACATGCACGCTGATTGGTGCTTTTAGTACAATCTACAGATATAGGCCTAAACCATTAATTGATATGTTTGATCTACATATGGAAACTATTTTCTAATATATTTTTTAAACTGACAAATCTATTTAAAAATGCACATCTCACAAAACAAAATAAACATCCTTCATAGATTATTTTAAACCAAAGAGCAGAGGATCTTAGGTCACTAGATCAGCAACAACCAACCTACATATTATTTATGGAATGTGACTAAGAATAGGCCTATTACATCAAAACTTCAGATGTTCACAAACAAATGTTTCTGTCACATACTTTTTGACCAGAAGTGATAAATACAGATTTGAGAGGGAACAAAGAGAAAGCTATTTCAGTCCAAGATTATAATGACAAAGTGGTTATAGTGTTGAAACACTCAGGAATGATTTATAATATAACATGATATGTACTTAACTGTAACCCAAAGAGAAAAGTCTGAAGAGGTCAAAATATACCAGGAAAGAATAGAATGAAAGGTAAGGTCCTCACTCATTAAAGACTATATCTCAAAATAAATGATAAAATAATCCCTTTAGCTGTGAGCAGGTAGCTCTTATCTGCCCACAGTCTTTCTGCCAAAAGCAAAGGTTTATTTCAGTTGTGTAAATGAGTTAACACCATGACTGGCATAAGGTTGTCTCAAAGATATGGTTGTGTAAGAAGAAATTATGGATGAATGTTTCCAAAGGAAGACATTCCAGTGTGCTAGTATCCCAGGATTACCAGGTCCTGCCAGAAGAGCACAGCAAACATTTCTGAGTCAACTGTCTCATCACTCATCTGTCAGATTTGTTGATCCATCTGCAGTAATGGCACATCTAGCATTTCCCGTCATTTAGGAATCTGCCACAAATGGACAAAAGTGCAAAATCCACTGGCCTGCATCTCTACATCATCCACATGGGAATTATTTGATACAATAGAAAGATAACAGTAAGAAATTGAGATGATGTGAAAATGATTTTTTCACAAGTGACATATTATCAATCTATCTCCCACATTTCCTTATTCACCTCCTACAAGATGCCTGGAAAGAAGACACAGTGGTGGATCTATTCATTTCACCCTGAACTTGAAGTTCAGGCTCTGGTTAAAGCTTGTGGAACCAAGCCTGTACATAAAAAGGAAATTAGAACATGACTTTTAGCACTAGGAACTCAACCAAATGTTCAGCCAAAAGTTTTGCACATGACAATGCATGGATGACCTTTTGTAAGTAAAGACCAATGCCCCCCTCCCTTAAGTGATTGCGCCTATGCTAGTGACTGAAAAATGTGTTGCATGTCTACCTTTGAATTCAACGTCTGAGCAGCCTCTACAATGTATTTTTTTATCAACTAGAATACCATCTGCAAATAAAAAAGTACATTATTGAAAATAAAGATCAAAATTTAACCAAATGAAGATTATAATGGTAACAACATTCTTGCTATTTAAAATACAATTTTGAATCAACCAAAGAAACAGAAAAACATGCTTAATTTAAGGCATTTGGAATGCTACTATAAATTATATTCTCTCTGGGAGAAATAGAAAAAAATGTTTGGAGAGGAATACACATATTTTTTTAATGTATATAGAAATAATAATTTATATGTCGGTTATGATACTTTGCAACATTTATATTTAATTCATTTCACCATAGCAATGACATATTATTTTATGACTTGTTATATTTATAAGTGTCACTGATGAATAATTTTGACAATGAATACCTAATATTTGGGTCATCTTTACAAATTTAACACATACATATCCTTGACTTGTATGTAGTCTATACTAGTTCATTATTTTATATCAGCCCCCATTGAATGTTAAGATGCATCTCCACTACATGAACAGACCAGAATAAAAAACGACAATCAATCCCACAATGAATCTTTGCTAACTGCAATTGCAATAATAATAATAATAATAATAACAGCTTTAAATAATTATGTTCAATGCAATATCTGGTTTCCTAATGTTTCAATAATGGTTTTTGCTTTGTAATGTTATAACCATGGAGTATGTTTTCATGATATGACATCTTAATTACTGCAATCATATACACCATTAGTGATATTTTTGCATTCATATTTGTTTATATTGTATAGTTTCATTTATGCATTGCCTTTATTGCATAAAATATGATAAATTGTATGATATGTTTGCTTGTGTAATTGTTTGTGTTATGCAAATTCTCTTACATTGTTTTTATTTCAGTGATAAAAAATTTACAATGAAGCATAATTTTGTTTTCAACATTCTCTTCCCAAGCTGATCTTCTCCATTAAAAACTTAGTCATACACTGGTTTTCTCATTCCAGACTATGAGCTATTAATAATATCTATCTATTGTCTCTGTCCCCAGGTGAATAATGGTTGATCGTATTCACACTTGCTGTTAAGCGTAGGGGTGGGAGCTTATGCTGTTGATCCAAGGCCAAATGTGTCGCCAAGGTTGCATTTAGTTCATGTTTGTTCAAGGCTATCTGAGTATCTTGATGTTTTATATCCACTGTTTTGTTGGTCTATCTTTGGCTTTATGCCCTGATATTCTTTTGTTATATGCTCTTATTGGTATTTGGTTTGGGTTCATTCTCATAAGGTGACCGGACCATTTTACTTGCTGTCTTTCAACATGTTCAATACATGATATTATACTAACTCTTTTCCTAATTTCTTCATTTCTTATGTTATCTAGTAATCATTGCAACTTTTCTCAGACATTTCATTTCACATGTAATGATTTTCCTCTGCTTCGAAGCTGTTAAATTGTTTAATAATATCAAAAAGTATAAAGTGTATGATTATCATCAATAAAACTAGATCCTTTGCATCTCTGCTTCCAGTCAGGCCAAAAGAGATCTCTCATTCTCTCACAATATGTCACCAGATTTGGCAGCTGGTCTGTAAATAAAATGTAATATATAATCTTTAGAAATTTAATAAAACAAACATTGTGCTTATTTATGAACATTTATATTCTGTTCATGCAGACAGCCAAGTAGGGACTTCCTTTACACATTAAAAAAAATTGTTATAACATCAGTAGTTTCAGTATAAACTCATATAAAAGCATAGACCAAATAATATTTTCTTAAAGAGATTATGCCTATTTCTATGCTACTTTCATAAATTAACCTCTCCTTCTTCTTCTTCTTCTCGTTCGGAGTTTGACATGTCTACACAGCAAGTCCTGTTTTCTTAATAAATGCTGCTGTATTTGAAAGCTCCTTAGTGCTCCCGTACATCTATAATTTTGTCGTGCAGACATGTCAACTATTCGGTTTGCATGATGCCATGGTTGCAGGTGTGCCTCTTGTCCTGGCATCTCTGACTTGTGCTTGCTTGGGCAGGATTGTGACCCTGCTCGATATTGGGTTGGCCCGACCAATCTTAGTTTCCAGCCTCTGTTGGCTGGACTAAGCCCCATCTCCACGTCAAGGAGTTGGCCTCGATGGGGAAATTAACTTCTGTGGCTGAGAGGTTAGTGAGATCTTGAATGGTCAGGGAACCTAATTCTATTTCAGCTGCAGATACTTGGACATCATCACCATTCAAAAAGCAATGGCACATTATTAAAAGCACACATACACTATAGTCAAAAACCAACAGTTACTACACACTGAATAGGAAGAAATCACAACTTTCATAAATAATATATGTTATTTGTTCATTCCCTTTTAGACTTTAACATCTGTCATCAAAACCCTTTCCACGAAAATACCCAGCCTCTTCACATTTCCTAACATGTTTTTGTGAAAGCAAATATGATTTTGGTCACACAAGCAATGTGGTCAAAATTTTATACAACAATTTTTCAAATATCAAGATTTAACAGGTTGAACTACTTCTTGTATGTTCATTCTCAAACTCCTGCAAATTGGCAGGACATATTCAGGAGAACAATGAATTATGCTATGGTTTATAGCTTAGCCACTCGCATGCAGAAGGTCTGAAGGTTTTACTATTGGCCTATTGAACTGATCATTAAGCAACATTAAACTCTCAGTAAATGACATGCCAATATAGTGAGGCTTTCCTCTAGTGGAAGCTCCACAGTATTTCATGTGTACAATTACATTTTCCTTAACAGTGTAACATTCAGAGAACCCAGCATTGCACATTACACTGGAAGAATTAAATGAGCTCCAATCCTGAACATGGTCCTAGCTGCCAATGTGTAAATGGTACCCCAGCTATGAACATATGGAGTGTGGTGAAAAGCAACTCTTTGCAGGATGTAATAATTCTCTGGAAGAGCCTGGAATCAAACAAACATGTTAGCCCTGCATAATTTAAGATTCAACCTTGGATGGCAAGGAATGAAAAGCTGGCCGCTTCACCCACACCAGTGACCATGATCCAGAATTGCTATGGGCAACTGATAGGAAGAGATGCTTGGCAAGGGAGCTGAAGATGGCTCCAACTCTGCATGTTGCAGAAATGTAAAAAAAAGAAACAGAACCCTTATAATTTACATCCTCTGAGTAGAAGACTTCTTCTCAAAGTATTGCATACTGCTGATAGTTGAATTCTTCTGAGTATAAAATAAAGCTCTGGAGAAACCACCACACTGCACATAGAAAGTAAGAGCTAATCACTTGTAATTCCTGGGGATCGACAACAACAACATAGCTTAGCTGGGACATCTGTGCTTTTTTAAATTGACACATCTGACTTCAGCCAGTCATCTGGGTCACTTTGACCCTCTAAGGGATGGGGCAGCCAACACCACACCTAAAATATTTTTAGTTACTCAGCTCTTATGAAATGCATGGCAGATAACCAGGTTAACCAGTATATCCATATTCATCACTCCCAATTTGAGCCCTTTAGCACACAAATTCCACTGATCTGTTATTCCAATATTGTCCTTGTATTTTACATGTTTTAATTGTCATAATTAATATCCTGTGTTTTGTTTAAAAATTATTACTGAATACTTGTCTCAATGGTGGCAGAGGGGTTAGTGTACATACCTCACAAAATAACTTGATCAGATGCTGGAGATTTAAAAATCAATCATCCATATTGAAATGGTGACATGATTAAATGTATTAATGGTGCCTGAACATGTTATACAATAGTTGAATAGTAATTTCCTCTACAGGAGTTTCTTCAACTATTATGATTATTTTATTCACTTGTCTTGAGAGTTAATGATATGCATCATTTTTATACAACATACACCATCAGTTTTTCCATTTTACAGTCACCATAAGCATGTATGTCCTCAACATGTTTTGGGGAGTCTATCAGTTTCTCAGAGCGCAATGGATTCAGTCATCAGCAAAAATACTTTGAACACACTTTGCATTAATACTGTATAATATCATGCACAACAGACTCATTTGAAGTAAAAACAGGCATCAGCTAAAGCTGCTTATCATATTAAGGGAGCCGGATAGTGCAGTGGTTAGCACACTGGCTTCACATATTAGTGGTCCTGGGTTAATTCCCCAGTTGAGGCAAAAATGTTTTTTCAGATTGCAATGGCTCCCAGGTCGACCCAGCCTTAATTGGGTACTGGATTAATCTGAGAAGTAAAGACAGCGAGGGAGAGGATATGGCTACTGCCCTCATATAGCAGAGCCACTGAAATGTGAGATCACTAACATCTCCCACCTTACGGCATTAATAAATGCTATCGATTTTCATTTTCTTTAAATTTACTATCACCACTTCTGTTCATAAAACATAGGCCTACATGGATAGGCCTACTAAAGAAGCAGATCCAAGAAACTAACCCACCACTGCAGAAACACCAAATGAAGAAAAAATCTCACTAATCAATGTTATATGATCAATTTTACGAATTGTAATATATATAATATATAATTATTACGTAATTATTATATGTATTTATGTAATTATTATATGTATATTATGTAATATATAATTTTATGAATTGTAAAATATACAATTTCAAGTTTACATTTAAATATGATCAATATGATCAAATTTAAACAATTATATCAATTTTACGTGATATTTACAGATGATCGCAGTTTAATATACAAGTCTGAATATATTACAACACACAAATCTGCTCAATAAAACTTGTGAACAATACAACATGAGGCTAAACAAATCTAAAACAGAAACTATAAAGTTAAGCAAAACACCAGGCCAGTTACATTCATTTGTCAATGGTACAAAATTAAAGCAGGTCTGAGAGTACAAATATTTAGGAAGCATCTTTACAGAGAATGTCACACTCGATAGAGAGATCGAAACATGTTAAAAAACCAATACTGTGATTTACCACCTGTCAGCAATACTCAAACATCCATAATCTGCATGTTGACAATTTATAAACATTTTTTTACCAACTTTGTGTTACAATTATCAAACATGGTTCTTGACAAAAGACACTAGAAAAAAAAATCACAATGTGTGAAATGAGATGTTTGAGGAAAGCTATAAATGTCACCAGAAGAGATCAATGGAGAAATGAAGATATCAGAGGAAAAAGAAAGACTATCTCATGTCAAGACTACATTGAGAGACAGCAAAACAGGTGGTTTGGCCACCTCATGAAAATAGAGCCAATGCAAATGGCCCTTTGTACATACAACAGCAAAAAAAAAAAGATTAGGTTACAAAACACAAGAAAGACCAAAAACTAGATGGAGACCAAAGAAACCTTTAAGAGACATGGGCTGACTATGGCCATTGTAACCCCAATGGCCAAAGACAGACAACTCCCCCCATGACCCTTAAGAGCACAAGTGGAAATGGCAATAGATGGGAAAAAAAGAGATAGATTATCATGCACAACTTGATAATTTTTGCAACTTATTTCACTGTTGAAGTGGAGGTGGTAGCTCAGGTCTATAGAAAAGTAATATGTAATTATAAGGAAAAAGTTACATAGGCATATGCAAAAATATGGAGACATTGTCAAAATAAATTCATAGGTAGATTTTGGTGGCTCCTGCATTCAAACTCACAAATCTTTACAAAATTACATCCTTCAAAACTAAAGTTGGTGATTGAATTCCAAACAATTTTAAATGTAATTTACACTATCATGAGAATATCGGAGTCATCTTGTTATACTCTACTTCAGTGCTAAAATCATCATTACCACACTCCTCAAAGATCACACAGTTCTCACTTCTGTTCATTACAATACTATTCAAGAACTCTTAGAAATAGGACTATCATTTCTGATCAAATAGTCTCCATGACTATAATGATGTTAAACCTTTTAATTAAGACTCAACAGATGCCTTCCTCTCACATGTGTATACTTCATCTGTGCGATGTACATGGTCATTGATAAGGACCTCATAAATACATACTAAAGCGAGTGGAAATTATCAAAGATTTGCATCTTTTCATTGACTGTTATTGTCAATATTTTGAATAATTAATTTCATTTCAAATTAGGGTAGTTGGGGGATAAACATATGCTGAAGATGAGCATAAGGTTTATTTCTAATATATGTATTTTCCCAATACCACTCCGAATGACGTCAGACACCAACATTCCAATCTTTGACAGAAAGAAGTTTGATAGTTCAAGGTCAAGTCGATTTTCAAAGAGAAAAAAAATTTTCACCACATTTGATCTATTTTTATTTCATCTTATTACTTTCTGTCTGCTGTTATCATTAATATCGTGATTTTTAAAACTTTAAACTGAAATATATACTGTATTGTGCTTAAGCATATTACTTTGTCTGGTTTGTTTTTGTGTGGAAATTTATGATAGTTACTACCAATGTGTTTGAAGTAATTAGTAGAAGCTGAATAAATATATATATATATATATATATATATATATTGCCTGTGTGTTGTCAGGGCCCAAGAAGGGGAGCAAAGAATAGCAGCACTGTTTACTTACCATGCACATCATAAGATGTGACTAAGGAATTTATGGGATGGATTTGGCTGTCCATCCCATACAGGGCCAGTGACCCTAAGCCATGTTGAAGTCGGATGTGTCAGGCTCAAAGGCACAGATATTGCAGCAATGCTGTAAACCATGGCACAACGTATTCCGTTCTCTGGACTACATCCTGCTACTCTGCAGGAGTTTGAGAATGAACGCAGAAGAAGAAGATATATATATATATATATATATATATATATATATATATATATATATATATATATATATATATATATATATATATATATATATATATATATATATATATATATATATATATATATATATATATAAAATGATTATATCGATCATTCAATGTTACAAAGACATGATTAGTTTTAAAACAGAACTTAGTAACTATTCTTTATTTCTTTATATTAACATTGTTTTTAAATAAAGTTACATAATTATACATAGCTTTAGTGTTTTATAATTTTCACATAATGCAGCTAAATATAGACACAGAGTTCTTCAGCATTCATTCTCAAACTCCCGCTTATCGCTCTTGTAGTAGAACAATAGTCCTACTATATTTCCAGCAGGATGTAGCCCACAGATCAGAAATGCATTGTGTCACCATTTTATTTGTGCTAATGGTCTGACACATCCATCTTCGGCAGTAGAAAAGTGGTGATTCAATTATTTTGCATCTTTTGTCAATTCTCCCTCAATTTTATACTGGCTTATATCATATTTTTGCCTTCAGATCTGTACTCCATTAGATAGAGCAGAGATCCTGTTTTACATATCACTTTACATAAACTTAACTCCATTGTCTGCACATAATTAAATACCCTCCCTAATGTAAGATGGGTTGATAAGCTAATTGATGACAGTTTATTGTTCAACAGTTAGGTATAGGTGTCAAAATACACTGAAAGTGAATCTTTCCCCCACTTACCCTATATATGAACTAAATATGTTTCACATATTTATTATAGAAAGTACCATACTCTCTTATACATGGTAATATACAGTAATTGTTTTTATCATCTTATATATTATCCATTTGAGATATTTATTCTTATGACTGTACACAATATAATACTCTAATTGAAAGAATTTATGCAGTAGGTTAACAGCTTTGATTTTAAGATGAATACCAATAATACTAACCTCATGATGGCTTTAACATAGGCCACATCATATTATCAATGTTTCAAAGCAGTGTAACAAGTGTGTCCTCTTAAAACTTCTATGAGCTTACCAACAAGGATCAATAGTGTTAATTCTTTCAGAAGACTATATTAAAATATTTTCAATTGTAACTCAGTTTGACAATGATAATGAAAATAAAACTAGTAATTGGTTAGGGTACTAGGGGTGCCACATTGAAGCTATTAGCATAAAAAGTCTACTCATTATCTTTCCAGAATGTGGTCTTCCTTATGGGCTATCTGAACACTCTGCGATTCTGGGTGAGTTAACCTTCCGCAGCTAGAGATGTTTAAGCAATCTGATATATCACTGTACCATCGCTGTCTTGGATGCAGAATATCCGAAATAGAATTACTAGGCAACACGAGTGTGGTTGCGTGTGGGTCTCACCAATGGCTCACTAGACATACCACCCATGCAACAGAAAACCTTAGTGGATGACATGCCGTTATATTGAGGTTTTCTTCTTAGAGAAGCTTCATGGCACGTCATCTATACAATTATGCTTTTATTTTGTTGTTGAAATGTGATTCATGTTTACCTGAATATATATGTATGTACCCTAGTGGTTGGGAGGGAGTCAGAGATGTACTGTGCAGCACTGGGGAGGAGGAAACTGATCGCCTTGTTTTTTCCTATGGCTAAAACCCATCATAGAGACACAGTGACTCAGGATGTGACAATCCTTTTGACTTGAACATTTGGTTGCATGCCTGGAGCAATAGAGAAGTTCGGCATAACCAGTAGTCAATTGGTCATGGGGAATAAGCACAGTGAATCCTATCTTGGCTACAGTGGCTAGGAGCAGTGCATAGGTTGAAACTTACCTTCCTAGAGGTGTGATAGTTATTCTCTGGCTCTATCCCGGGGTGGGCCAAAAATCCAGACTTCACAGCAATATAATGCCATTTAATGGTATTAGGTCAAAGAGCATGAATCCATGGACCGCTGGATCAGCAACCAACCAAACCAACCAATTACTAGGCATATTACTCATGTAGTGTGCCATTGCTTTCAGGAGGAAATCTGTTTATCAAATAGCACACAGAGAAAACACATTCATATTCTATACCACTTTTTAGCAGAAGTTCTATCAGCCATATGGACAAATCCTCAGCCATATGAACAAATATATAAAAATCGTATCCAGACCATTCTTTGATGTTTTCAGCTCAAAATTATCTTTTACATCTTATCCTTCCCTTCCATTCTCAACTGCTTCCTGGAAAATAATTGTTAAAAGTGAATTGGTGTTACCTTTACATGCCCAAACCATGCAAGCTTACACTGTTTCACTATTGTCAGCAGTATTTCCTATTGACATGCAAACTCCATTCATTATCTTATCTTGGACAAATACATTCATTTGACTGAAGAGCATATTATTAATGGCTAGAGGTGCAGTGAAGATGGTCCAGTAATCGAAATAATTAAGGATCAATCAAAAACATGCTATAAATGTAATTATTTTGCTTTATTTATCAAAAAATAAATATGTTTCTATTACTTTGAAAAAAAGGACCAAACCTATAAAGTTATTTTGTTTAACATTTTTTTTAACCATCCTTTTAAAATGTCTTCATAGTTATATCTTCCCAAAATGTTTCAAGAAAAGGACAATCCTGTTATGTCATCTTCTATACATGTTCTTTCCAATATTGACATCTTTTCTATAGCTCTTGTTCCACTGGTGTTTTCATTGGGTTCTATCCATCAGTTCTTTATTAGTGACCCCTTCATCCCATTTCAAAATGTTGGTTATGCACCACTGTCTTATTTACAGAAGGTTGGTCATTTAATTTGCACATCATGTGATCAGATCTGCTCCTTTCAACCATGGATGTGAGTCCAATTTGGATATATGAGAGCTTTTGAACCATCAAAAATAATGGTTACAGTTCAGTTATCCTGTCACCATGATCTCCTTGTCATTAGTCTAAAACAAAAAATTGAACTGTCAAAACAAATCACTTCACTTTCTCTGAGGTAAAAATAAAAATAAGGGCAACTTCTTTCATCAGAAACTTCACGTAAGACTATTTCTCACAAATCAATGACATACCATGGATAAAATATTCATGTCTTGAACCTTGCATCTGCCATACAATCATTGCCATCATTCCAAAAACAGAACAGTCAACTTCACTTGGATTATCTCCCATTATGAAGGGCTTTTTGCCTGTAAGGAAAGTTAGCAAATAACATTTACCTTTTTCACTCATATACTTCTGCTGCAATTTGTATCAGCAGCAGTTAAATGTGTTCTACAACTCTTTCAGTTTAGGACCACAACTGCATCTTTTGGTCTAACAAAACAGAAGATATTTTCATCAGAGTGGGATTTCTAGAAAAGTTGCTCCTCTCTAGTAAGTCTTTTCTACACAGATTTGTATGTTTTTTTATTCTTCTATATTAAGGGTACAGAAATAAGTAGAGGGGTAAGACAAGGATGTATTTTATCACCCAGATTATTTAATATCTACACAGAGAATATCTTTAAACATATAGCAGGAATGCCAAAACTCAAGATCAGTGGGAAAATAACAAACAAGTTGAGATAAGTGAACATGAACTACAAAACTAATAGATAAAGTTGATAAATTGAGTAAATAAAATGGACTGGATATGAATATCCAAAAAATAAAAGCCATCAGATAATCAGCAAAGTCACAGAAGAACAGGTGCTAAACATAAAAATGAATGGAGAGAAACTAAAACAAGCAAAATATTATCAATATCTTGGAAGAATAATCACAAATGATGACAGATGTGAAACAGAAGTTAAAAGGAGAATAGGAATGGCTAAAAGTAATTTCAATGACATAAGGAAAATATTAACATCTAAACAAATTACAAACAAGCTAAAAATTAGAATTATAAAATGCTACATCCTGATTCTTGATTAGAAACTGGCTTCCCAGCATGCGGGACATCCCATAAGTGCTCCACTCTCCATTCCAGCAGCCATCCAAGTGTATGTAGACTCAGAGTCCTGGTCAGGTGTTGATTGTGTAATCTTCGGGACTTTCCAAAAAATTTAATTTTCCTTCCCTTACATCTAGATACTCCGATTTCTAACATTCTCTGCATATGTACATTCTCAGCGTCATTGACATCATCTGCATCTTGAAATAAATTTATTATTGCCTTCATTAAGTCTGCTTTATCTCTTCTCAGCAATGTGCCATCTGTCTTCGCATTAACTGCCAATAAGTCAGCTCTCTTGTTTCCTCTGATCCCAGAATGACCAGGGCAATATATCCATGTAATGCTCGGGATAATTGAGTTATTCAATAAGTCCCACCATACTTTTCTCAGCATGAACTTTATCTTGTGCAGCATGCTTTGAGAGTGTGTGAGTATTACCCAGTATGTTGATGTATCAGTTATCAACCAATTAAGTGCTGCTGTAACTCCCTCTATCTCCATTCTCATGCTCAATGTGACCATGGAATAAGCTGAAGATTTCTCAATCAACTTTATGCTGTTTCTGTAGACAATAAAACAAAACCGGTTTTTTGTTTCTGTTAACGGAGCCATCTGTGTATATAATTATGTCTTGCGGTTTTGAGTGTAGCAGTGTGAGTTCATGCACTGTAACCTGGGTAATGAAGCCCGTCCATTTCTAACACTCTTTATCTAGTTGTATTATTACTTTAATCAGTGATGTTACATTTATTCTATATTAATGTATGTCTCAGAAACATTGAAAATAAACAAACAATTAGAAGACAGAATTGATCTCTTTGAGATGTGGGGAATATAGAAGAATAAGGAGAACATCATGAAAAGAGAAGAAAACAAATAAAGAGGTTCTAACAACACTTCGCAGAATTATTAAAGAAAAAAAATATTTTGGACATTAAAAGATATATCACCTTATTGAAGACCTTACTTGAGAGTAAAATCAAAAGGAGGTGAGCAAGAGATAGACAGATACAAGTGGGAGAGTAACATCATAAGATGGATAGGCTACTCTAGCAGCACTAAAACAAGACAGGGGATGTTGGAGGTCTGTTGCAGCCAACCTGTGTAGAGATGGCACTTGATGATAATATTATTAAGGGTGGACAACTTTTTTGATTTGCAGGTCAAATGCATGGATCGTTTTACTGACAATGAGCTATTTCTGCTATTCAATAACTTAATGACCTTTACAAAGTTTAGGTGTGCTCATTTCTGAAAGAGAGGTGGTGTGTTGCATTATATATGTGTTACTTATTTCTTACATAAATGTCATGTTCTACTTTATTAAAGGAGAAGGGGGATTTCCACTTTACAATCTTCCTCCCACATGAAAATTGAGAAATTATGTGGAAACAGCAGAGATGTGGTGTTACACAAGAATGGTCTGTATAGGGAAAGACTGGGGGTCCTGCCAGAACTATACTACCGCAATGCAACAGTATACTTCTCATATATGATATGATGATACATAGACGATATATAGATGATAATGATGATACATAGATGATATAATGATACATAGTGAAGTTTTTTCAGTGAAAATTCCTCAAGAATTAATCTTTAAAGTTATATGATTCATGTTGTGTGTATTGTTGTCCCCCATGAATAGATTTAATGCATGTCTCAGTTTCATAATTTTTTCTTCTATCAAATAATCCCCATGGATGACAAAGATATGCAGGACAGCAGATATTACACCTTTATCCTTCTATGACAGTCTCCTAGGTGATGGAAGGCCTGACAAACTATCACTGCAGATGTGTCTACAAAGCTGAAAGAAATATGATGAATTATACGGCCCAAAAGTATATGTTACATTCCTGACAGGACATGATGATCCTGGGATACTGTCACATTAGAATGTCACACTTCAAGAATTAAACATGCATTTATAAAGCACCTGTGCTTTATAAAGAAGGACCTGTGCTTGTGTCAAAAAGGATATGGACTGTCATGAGTTACTAACTCACAGCTAATGGGACTAGCTTTGTTAACAATTTTACTACCAGGAACAAAGTGGGCGATGTCAGCTATAAATCCAGAGCTCGATCGGATATTTTAGCAGGTTAGGCCTATACTGAGTCAATCTACTTGATCATTTAACAAAAACTGACAAAAACTAAAATGTATGTAGAATATGCCCCTTTCCACTACCACAGAATGTAGCTTGGCTCAATGATGAACCAGGAACTTTGCTACAGCTGTCGTGATTTATCCTAATGCTACTGTTTTCAATCACAAAGCGATCATGATCATCGAAGACACTTTCAATATTACTTTCGGAATAATTATAATCGAAATTTATTCATCATCCTCTGAATCATCAAGCTCAACAATTTGTTCATCTGTAACACTTTTTAGAACACAAATATCCTGATTTTCAGCATGTTGCTTCATTTAAAAGAAATTATGGCGCAACTAAGGATCAACTCTTCACGTGACATTTGTTCTAGTTTTGAGATATAACCTAACCTTTTGCAGTATGATTGCATAAGTTGTAATTAAAATTAAAGTATGTTATTTGAAACGGAATATTAATTTGTCATTAGCATTTAGATTAGGGAGGGGGTAAGGGTTAGGATCAGTTATAAATTAAAAAATGAATTAGTTATAAAAGTTATAATTATAAATGTGGCTGATATCGTTTGCGTTCGGAGATGTGACGTCACGGCAGCCATTAATTTTATATGGCATCCATTAATTTCATTGGTGTTACACGGATATGCATGATGTCTTTTAGTTACAAATGTAAACATTGTGTGCTATTTCACACAGTGAAGTGTTGATTCTTAGTTTTACCAAAATTATAAACTTGAAACATAAAGTTTACAAAATTACATTTTGCAAACTGTTGATTTGCTATCCCACAATGCAATTCATGATCCATGACATCTGTAAATATGATTAATTAATTAATAATTATTAACTAGTACTGTTTTGTTAAATTAAAATACTGAAAAATCAGTTACTCTTGGATAGCTATATTTTGTGTATTTCCTGATATTTCAAGAACTTGGGTTCTATGGGTTAATAGATGCATCCATATATCATCATCACAACCAACCAATGTACAATCAGTAAATGCATCATCTGTCAGCTAACACATAGAATTTGTTTCAACACAGAATCATTGAAAGAGTTACATCCCTTTGTTTTCATTGTTCTTAAAAGCTCCCACTGGATCTCTCTCAGAAGGACAATGATCCTAATAGATTTTCAGCAGGATGATGTTCAGCAGGATATTTTTAAAATATTCTTCCCACCTTTCTCTGATCTTATCTTCCTCGTATATGGGAATACCTTGCATGTTATGTATATATTCTGTTGGTTGAAAAGGATAACTTGTCCTAAAATTGAAAAAGTGAAAACTTTTAAATACCTAGGATCCTGCATATTCAGTGATGGAAAATATAAAATTGAATTAAAGATAATAATGGAAATGGCCTTAGCTGCCATGTCAAGACTAAATCTAATATAGAAAAGCAACATCAATGTTGGAGTGAAGGCAAGAATTCATAACTCACTAATGCAGTCTATTATGCTGTATAGCTGTGAGAGTTGGACACTGACTGCAGGAGATAGAGAGATTGATACAGGCTTTTAAATACAAGTTTTATAGATCTCAAGCATTTGCTATAGAAAGCATAAGCTTACATTCTTCATTACAAATGTGTAAGCAAGAAATAAAGTAGAGAATCTTGCAGGATCACAAGAAACACTACTTTCAATATTAAAAAGATGAAAACTTGCAGGTTTTGTATGCCAACACGATTCACTGTCAAAAATGATCTTGCAGAGTAAAGTTAAAAGTGGAAGAAGCAGAGAGAGTCAAAGAAAATTATTGGCATACAATATAAAAAACTGGATATATCAAGATTTGTTCGCACTCATCCGGATTTCTGATGATAGAAATCATTGGAGGAATCTGTGTGTTGTCATTCTTCTATAAAAACCACATCTATCTTGAAAAATATGATCTATACTCGGGAGACGATATCATTCAAAGAATGTACAAACTCCAAGGATTCTTCTTGAAGGTCTCTCAACAATTTAGTACCCTATGATCCTGACGGATTATGGTTTTTTTGGATGGATGATTGGATCATGAAAAGCACACCGATTTTAAAATATCTTTAAAAATAACGATCCATCATGGACCCCTGTTTGTGTTACAGTTAGTATACTGCTGTTGAGCATCTTCCTGTCTGAAAGAGAGAAAAGTATAAATGACTATATACCACCTTCCTCAGATATTGTGTACAAAAAAATATGCATTGATTTCAAAGAAAATGTGTAGATTAGGCTTACCTAGAAAATCAGATAATGCTATTAAATCTTTCCTTCCAATATCCCATATCTCACAGTCTGTGTGTCGACCAATGCCTTGACCCCACAGTTGTTTCTTAATAACCCTGCCGACGAAAATCTTAAAAAATATGGTCTTCACTCTAGGGAATATATCTTTCAAGAGAATGTCCAAGCTTCGAGGATTCTTAATGAAGGTCTCATAACACATAGTCCTGAAAATATATTTGGTTGAAAGTTACATAACACATAGTCCTGAAAATATATTTGGTTGAAAGTTACATAACACATAGTCCTGAAAATATATTTGGTTGAAAGTTACATAACACATAGTCCTGAAAATATATTTGGTTGAAAGTTACAGTTTAGTATCCAATATTGTGAAGGCTTAGAATAACTCCTTCACAAAAAACATTAGTGGTTGTTCGAAGAATTGATATCAAAGCACTATGGACAGACTTTGTCAACATATTTTGAAAGTATACATGCTGATGCCATTTAGTTAATGGTTAACCATGCACAATGTAAGATAATTTGAGAAAATTAACAAGAGTGCACAATCAACAGCAACTAAAATATTTGCCATATTTAGTTTCTCCAGTGAAGATCAGCTGTAGGAACATTTTTTTGATTGTATTCACAATATCAATATGATTCATTGAACTTCCAATAGTCACTGTGTCTATGCACAAGTCTGTCTACTCTTTCGTTTCCTCTAATACACATATGTCCAGATAAGAAAATGAAGGTAACAGCACAGACGTCATTATTTATTCCTTACACTGACAGTCTAGATAGCTTCAAAGCATACTTATAGAATCAGTAAGAAAACATACACCTCAAGCACTTTTTAGTCTCCATCCATATCATTGCCCTAATCACTGCCATCACCATCCTACTAGTGGTTGTATGAAAGCACCGCTTTCTTCCATAATACTATTCCCTCTGCATTGAGCTGTGAATATCCAAGCTTTACGATGCCAAACCACAAATTCATCCGATCTAACTTCTGAATTTATATGCACTGGAAAATCTTTGTCACATTTTCAGGAAAATGTAATTAAATTTTCAAGGAAGTTATAAACTTGACAGGCTTACTTTTCCACTATTCTCCATGTTCTATGTCCCCTAATGTGCATAACTGTGTAATAATCTCCTCTGTCCTACCACGCATAGGTGTTCCCTATTTAATATGTTTTCTTTTATCTATTTGACATCATCATGTAGTGAATGGTTCTTTGCGCTGGTGCAAAAGTAAGAACAAGCATGTCATGCAGGCAAATCTCAGCTCTTGTATCATAGTAGAATAATCCAGCAAGAAGAACATCACCACTATTTCTGTGTATCTGGGGCACCCAAGAATGATACATATATCTTCATTTGGGAACTTATCAAGTCTATCAATCTGTGTTTGACTAAGGATCAGTATAATAAAGGCATACTGTACTGCTGACAGGACTAGTGCTTGACAGTGCAAGAGGCCATTATTCACGCAAAAAACAGCAGACCTCATTACAGTCAACTATTTTTGATCTCTTAGAATTGTGTAATTTACATGCTCATTAAAACATGAGTACCCGTCGTACAGCACCCCCCAGATCTGTTAAAGTTGATGTTCTCTGCAGTGTGTCTTCACAGAGATTGATAGGTGGCAATAGTGTACAGACTGCCACCGATAATGTGGTTGTTCAGAGAGAACCTTGTCATAGCTGATTTCTTTGGGGTCACCAGAGATCCAGGTGCATCACACCAATGGTCATTGCGATCTAATATACTTTATAGGTTTTGAACAATTTGTCTTCATTCTAATTCTTGATGGTATACCAGAATGTCATCTGTATATGAGAGGGCTCTGTCAGTCAGTTGTTCACCCATAACCTTCATAGTATATTAAAAAAGTACATGAGACAAAGGTGAACCCAGTGGAAGTCCAGGGCTTATTTTCGCTGAATCAACTGTCCAACTGCCACACTTCAGTATCACCTTCCTCTGAAACAAGATTAAGGAAATCCATTCAAAAAGAAAAGGGTTTATGCAAAGTTCCAAAAACTCATCCAAAAGGAGATGCAAAGTTACAACAACTCATCCAGAAGGAGATGAAAAGGGATCATATTGTTATATGTGGCCTTTTGCATCTTGTAGACAATCATTAAGCAAAAAGAAAAAGACAAGCCAATGAGCATTTTCTCTTAGGAATGAAAGACTTTCTAAGCGATCATATCACAGCAGCAGATTTGTTTTCATCTTCTTTTATCCTCCATATCTTTTATCATATTGCTCATAAACAACATTGCCCCCGCATGCAGATTGTGCGGCCAGACAGAATTTATTTTTGGGGTATATAGAGAAATCTTTTGTTGAGGACTTACAAATATCTTTGTACCTCAGCACTGATCTGCCGCAAGCTCCAGATAGTTCTCTGAATAGCACTTGTTTTGGAATGCAGCAGTTTGGCATTGTGCAGATGTAAACGTCCTCCAAATCAATTCCTACCTATCTATATCTCCAAACATGCATGGAAACCCTCATGAACATCCTGAGCAAATACATCTGTACTGCACCATGTCTCTGCTTGGGTGATATCCTTCAAGTGTAGGTGGAAGAAGATGTGACTGTTTAAGCAAACATGTCATTTTTGTATGCAATGATCTTTTCCAGAAATAAGCCACATGTATTTTGTATTGTTATTTTTTGATATCCTTGATACTTAGTTTGATCTTTACCAAGTCTAGGTATTGGTATCAAGTAAGCCTTTTTCCTTGCAGCCAGTTTTCACACGCAATCCTTTTTTTTTTACCTTCTATCAAGTGAGCAAGCTAGTTCTTCAATCTTATCATCCTGCAGCCTACCAATGACATATCTTATGCTATCAGGCAGCCTACCAATGACATCATATCTTATGCTATCAGGCAGCCTACCAATGACATCATATCTTATGATATCAGGCAGCCTACCAATGACATCATATCTTATGATATCAGGCAGCCTACCAATGACATCATATCTTATGCTATCAGACCCTGACAGAGTATTTTTTGACTGTGTTGTGTAGATCAAATTATTTTCCCGTAACAGTCTTCAGTGTTTAGGATACCATACAATTCAAGTTTCTTTGTTTCAATTTCCATATATGCTACTGCATCTATTTGTCTACATTGCTCTAAATCAAGTAGGCCTGTGAAGAAAGCAGTGCCCTAGTTCTAGTTTGTTATCTGCCGTTGAGATCTATTGTTTAAAAGTAGTAGTTGCTTCTACATCTTGTTAACCTGCACATGGATTTATGCCGATGCCAGAATATCTTCAATGACTTCTCTCTTACAATTCGTTCACAAAGTTCTTCCCATATGCAGCTTTTTATTCATTTGCAATGGTTTTCTAACAAGACTTTTCATCAAGACTTCCGGGTAACGGTCATGGACATCACAAGATGTGTTTACAATTCCAAAGCTCATATTTACCTGCAAGGATGTTGTTTGTACATATTACGCAAATGTGGCCTCATCACGTGATAACAGTCCACATTTTTAATAGTAGGTTTGATTTCATTGAGCTTCCGTGATGAGGAGATAACAAAAATGCGAAGCATCTGTTAGCGATAATTCGATATTCGCGTAACCACTGAGAACTCCCCCAGCAAGGGTGTTCCAGGGGAATGGGGAGAGTGAGCCTCTCAGTGCGTTACACAAAGATCGATGGATGATGATCTGTATGCGCTTTTAGAGAAATTTTGTTTCGTTAAACAATGTATGAGATTAGTTATGTAAAAAAAAAAAATAGGCCACATCTGCTTAACATGAACCATTTTGTTTCATTCCAGCATGTAGAAAGTTGTGCCAAATGAAAGACCAGATAACGCACTCTCTAAGTTCCCATGTGAATTTCAGGAGCTGCAACTTCAAGATGTGATAATACTGTATTTGGATGTCTCTTTGGTGATTGTTAATGTCTATTCATGCTATGTGATGGTGACTGCCCAAAAAGGAAATGTTTCTCTGAGATTATGACACAGAAAGCTCACGTTATTTTGTTGACGATTCACGCTAAGAGCGAATTGTGGGGTAATACTTCTATTAACAAGCAAGGGGAGAAAAATGAAGAGGCAATGATGGACTTCCTGTATTGTATAGCCTTTTCCGTCTTGCAGACGGTCATTTAGCAATAAGAAGAATTAATCCGATGAATATTTTCTCAGGAATGTGACTATTCAAGTATGATATCACAGCAACGGATGATTTTTGTTTGCGTCTTTCTCTTTTTCTTCCATATCTTCAAACATATTATTTCTGAGCAATGCTGCTCCCACACGCTACTGCTTGATTTCTATGTCGGAACCAGGCCTCAGATGCTAAATAGTTTTGTATTCACTGGCACAGGAGGAAATGGATCGTCTAATTATATAAGTTTTAAGCATCAGAACATCTCATATTGGATAGAGGTACTTGACCCAAGTTCAACTCCCAGCCTAATGTTTTCGTCCTGGTAAATGTAGCCTGGGACATATTTAGTCTGAATGTCTAAGGGCACAATAAACCATTCACGTAAAGAGTTCATACATACAAACATGCCAAAGGCTCAATAAAAGGCTATCACGGGCTAGGGATGACTACCTCAATCAAAGGGAGCCATAGTAGTGAACTCAAAACCTTGGTTTCAAATTCATTGCTATTCGTGATTTGATGAAACAATTATTACCATGTTTCACCCAGTCATCAGGAAATAGGTACCAGGGCTCATAATCTAGCATTTGTGAGATTGCTACTGAGCAAACTGTGGCAAGTGACGCTAGACAAGATATTTTCTGGTCGATCACTGACCAGGCAGTACTTGAGGAAACCTGGTGTTATAACGCTCATTTATACTCAGTTACCTTACCCAAATTTAAGGCATATCAAAAATTGCTGTGCTAGGACTGACTGATTATTTGTTTGTTTGCTTGCTTGATTAGATCCTCACGAATTATGAGTTATTTTATCTTACCTCTTATGTGCAGTGGTTTCCGAGGTTTCTCAGTGCTTTCTTTCCTGCCCAGTAGACCAGCTTTCGATGTAATACATCATTAGGCTTAAATCTATGGAACAATTTAAACAGTAGATCATCGTATTTCACGCTCCCTAACAATGTGTGATGGTTATTGTAGTGCAAACAGCAGCAAGTAAACCATATAAGGAAAAAATACAATGTTGAAATTAGGGAAAAAAATCTTCACCGATACTAATTTTATAACATATACTGTACCAATACAAATTTTCTTCTGTGAGTTCTCTAAATGCTCTTGCAACTGCTTGTTCTTGTTTTGTAAGATGCTTGTCAGTGTTGATTAGTAACTCCTGCTTGAGAAACTCAATACAAAACTGAGAGTCGGCAATAGTTTCACCATTGTAGATCATCCAGGGAGTCTTTCCCTTGTTGGACATCGTACATGAATGGTCATTCTGTTGAAATGGTTAAATATACAATATCTTATTTACATGTGTAGTCTAACCATTATCACAAATTTAAATAAAACTATTTCGTTTGGAATACTATAGTAACCATTCATAAATAAATATTCTTGATGGAAGCAGAACTATTTATATTGGATTTTACGTTATCTGGACATGTACCACAAAGGAAAAATCTATGAAAGGTATATATGAATGCATCTCTCACATTAAACCCAAAAAATTATGTTAAATATATGTGCATCTCCATATATGCTTGTTTCTGATTGTTTACAATTCCAATTGTTTATTTCTATCTCCAGAAATGGTGAGAGATGAAGCTCCTGTTTCCTATGTACAATAGGAGGGACTTCTTTGGGACTTTATTTCATATTTAGAAAACACTCAGTGTATGTAATACTTTGAGAAAAAAGCCCTTAAAAACACAATTCTTAGTGGGTCTATGTGATAATATAGAAGAAATATCCCACCTTTTGAATGAAGATATCCAATCATAAAAGTAAGATATCCAACATAAATGTTAACCATATGCTTGACCATACAGCTGATGTGAATACTTGGTTTATTTACAGCCTTTAATACTTGATTACAAGCCAGCAATGGATATCCCATTGGAATCCAAGTTCTCCACTATTCCAGCAGCCACTCAAGAGCAGAATCACCAGTCGGGTGTTCATTTCATGATCAAATCTTTCCGGAAAGGACACTCTCCTCTTACCACGGTTGCTCCCATTTCTACCTTCTTTTTTCTTCTGTGGTCAATTATTATATATCCAATCCGATTTTGGTAAGCATAGAGTGGTCTTGAGTCATTGTGAATTCCCCACAACTTGTGCAGAGACGCTCCTCTGGGAAAGAATGTTGTTCTGTGAACAGCAAATCTGGTACAGTACTGTAATATGAATGTTGTTTAGTCATGGCTGTTTGGCCCTTGCTATTTGTTTTATGACTGCGCATTGAACGACCATTTACAGCTTATCGTATTATCATTGTATGGTACATGGGTTGAATTGTGCAGCTTCCTTCACTCCCCCCCCCCCCCGTTTCCAATTATGTTCCGCATGAACTGCCGTTTTCTAACTTTAAAGGTAAATTAGGTTAGTAATGTATCTTGTGATACCTAACTGAAAGTTGGTTTTCAGGGAACGTCCCGTAGATCAGATGTGTTGTGTAGAATACAAAGAATGTATTGTAACATTAAAATGTTCATTAAAACAGCTGATTTATGGTGAGTTTCTCAAGGGAAAACGACTGGCTGGTGAACACAAGAAACGCTTCAAGGGTTCTCTCAAACTAAGTGTCTCTAAAGAGCATCAACATCGACGCCACACCCTGGGTCTGTCGCTCAGAATCGCCCAGTGTGGTGCAGCAACACCAGCAAAGCTGCACTCATCACTGAGAAGCATCAAATCTTAGAGGCACGGGGAAATATTCCGCAGAAAAAGACACAACAGTGAAAACACAGATGCCCAATTCTGATCATATGTGTCACCCAAATGTAGCAGTGGATTTAAACCAGGAATGAACTTTATCTGTGCACACACCAGAAAGATGGAACAAAGCAAGTCTAAAACTGCTGTCATCATTCCCTGCGATGAATGGTTATTAATTATTTCCACCCGTTCACAGTCTCTTCCAGCTCACAGACGCTGAGTAGGGTACTTTCTGCTTCTGTTATCCAAGAACGTCCTCGTTTGGTGCTTCTCTATTTCCTAACGTGTTTGACAATTTTTTTATTTTTTTTAAACAGAGAAGTAATAGAAGGAATATAAAAAAAATAATATTATATGATATGTTGATTACACAGTCCTCTTGGCAGAAAGTGAACAGAAGCTATAGACTAATAAATCAAGATGAAACATCAAACAGATTATGGACTAGATTAATATCTAGTTTTTCTGAGATTATGACTCAGAAAGCTCACTTTATTTTGTTGACGATTTAACACTAAGAGCGAGTTGTGGGTAATACTTAAACTAATATCCAAAAAACAAAATCCATGATAATAAGCAAAATAAAAGAGGAACAAACACTAAACATAAAAATATATGGAGATATACTACAACAGGTACCAATATAATGGAAACATAATCACAAGTGATGGTAGATTTGAAACAAGTTGAAAAGAGAATAGGAATGGATGAAAGTACATGAGAAACTAACATCCACACAAACCACAAATAAACTAAAAATTAGATTCATAAAATATTTTTGTTTTAGAAACATCAATAATGAGCAAATAGCTAGAAGACAGAATAGATTCGAGTTGTGGATAAGAATAGGGAGAACTTCGCGAAAGGAAAATAAAAACAGAAGTATGCCTACTGACAACACTGCGTATGAAAAAATAACTATTAAGGAAACAAAAATTAAACAAATAAAATATTTTGAACATATTAAAAGACATTACACTTTGTTGAAAACCTTACTTGAAGGTAGAGTCGATGGACAGAGTTAGGCACAGATACAGGTGACAGGGAAACATTATGAGATGGGCAAAGTTAGGCACAGATACAGGTGGCAGCGAAACATCATGAGATGGGCAGAGTTAGGCACAGATACAGGTGGCATGGAAACATCATGACTTGGACAGGATCAGGCCCATAGATAAGGGAATGGGGTGTGGTATTCAAATCCCCCCCCCCTAGCAAATCTGAGTTTTATTACTAGGAACTTAACCTAAAGCCAGTTAAAACTCCTTATTTAGCGATTTTTCACAAAAGGGTCCTTAAATCCCCGTCAAATAGTGAAATTTACACACGAAAATGAATGAATGGCCTATTTTAAAGTAAAAACCCCTCCTTAAGGTAATATATACGGCGCTGGACAGGATACAGTTTAGCAGAATGCACTACCATAGCAAGAGACAGCGAATGTTGGAGATCTGTGTCAAGCAACCATCGATGTGGAGACGACGCCTGAAAAGTATGATACAATTTTTTCGAAGTTCCTAACAAAAACATTGCAAATTCCTAGAACAGTTTAGATCAGAGACACCTAGTGAATATCACTTTAGATGTCCTTCATTGCACATCATAGGTGGATTCACTGGGTGGTATTGTGTGAAACAAGTTTAAAAACAAGAATCAATTTTTAAATAGAAAAATAGAGTAAATGTTTCATTCAACGCCATTTACTGAAGCATATTTCAAGCATGACTAAATGATCAAGTCAATAAATCAAGTAATGAATATGGACTGGATGTAAACATTCAAAAAACAAAAACCATGATAATCAGCAAAAACACAGAAGAACAGGAGGTAAACATAAACATACAGGGAGAGAAACTACAACAAGTAAAACAGTATCAATATCTTGGACACATAGTCACAAATGATGGCAGATGTGAAACAGAAGTTAAAAGGAGAATAGGAATGGCTAAAAGTACCTTCAATGACATGAGGAAATTATTAATATCTAAACAAATTACAAAAAAGTTAAAAATGAGAATTATAAAATGCTACATCTATTCCATATTAATGTATGGCTCAGAAACATGGACACTAAATAAACAATTAGAAGACAAAATTGATGCCTTTGAGATGTGGGTATATAGAAGAATAGGGAGAACATCGTGGAAAGAGAAGAAAACAAATAAAGAGGTGCTAAAAACACTTAATATGAAGAAAGAACTACTAAGAGAAATAAAGATCAGGCAAATAAAATACTTTGGACACATTAAAAGACATGACACCCTATTGAAGACCTTACTTGAGGGTAAAGTCAAAGGGAAGCGAGCAAGAGGTAGGCAGAGATACAAGTGGGAGAGTAACATTACACGATGGACAGGTTACAGTCTAGCAGAGTGCACCACCAAGTCAAGAGACAGGAGATGTTGGAGATACGTTGCAGCCAACCTTCGTTGCGGAGATGGCACTAGATGATGATGACTGAAGCACTATATCACATCAGGAACGCTATTTACGAGTATCAATGCAGACAAATTCCTAACGTGAGCCTGTCTTCATACTCACTCTAGTTGAGACTGGATATGTGTACAGTTGTGTAGCCCTATATAGTAGAATTTCTAAAGAAGATCAGCGTCCTATATTGACCACAAGTCCACGTGAATTGATCACATTTTCTTGCACAGAAAATGCACCGGAAAATATCATTACAACAATCCTCGATTCATGTTGACTGCCTCCGCTTGTTGCCCGGTGTTCTACTGTTCCTCTGTAGCTGACAAGGACGCATTACAGATCTCACTAAAAGCCTTTGAAATAGACTAAGATACATGTGAAGAGCGTGCACAAAATAGAGCTACATAGCGATCTGCTGTAAAAAAAAACAGGCGTAGCATCTTGTGAAAAGAGAAGTGCAGCAGATCAACAGCGGAGAGTTGTTTGAAAGTCACAGGTAGATGAAAATTCGTGGTATTTCCATACCCGTACTGCCCAAGGACATTTGCGGCCGAATATGACTTATTAGTTATTTACGAGCTCATAATCAAGGACATACTGCTAACTGAATATTCAAAAGTGGATGTAACACATAGTCATCATCACTTGTGATGGACGAATAACAACAGTTGCTTACCATGTATGGTATCTTAGCCATGCGCAAATATGTCTCAAGTTTCAATGGAAAGGGTGAAAGACTTGGTGACCTTGAACCACGACCAACTTGAAATATGCAAACAACATCAGGTGGGATGATTGGTTTCTGCTTACTGCAGAAACAATAAATATCACAGACACATTGCTTCATAGGTTTATAAATAATGTTTATATATATGTATTATGTAATATATAATGATATTCATTACTTTCTATGCTTATACGAAGATGGGAAACGTATTAGCTCGGTGTGCCGCACTTAGTTTCTTCGTGTGGGATAGGGTCAAACTTTTTTTTAGTTTCTTGGGGGTGCTCAATAATGCTTTCTGAGCATTTGGGCCATATGGTCCAATATAGTCAATATCTAAACAAATTACAAACAAGTTCAAATTGAGAATTATAAAATGCTACATCTAATTTTATATTAATGTATGGCTCAGAAACATGGACACTAAATAAACAATTAGAAGACAAAATTGATGCATTTGAGATGTGGGTATATAGAAGAATAGGGAGAACATCATGGAAAGAGTAGAAAACAAATAAAGATATACTAAAAACACTACAAATACTAAAAACAACACCTGACCGGGACTGAGTCTATATACAATGTGATGGCTGCTGGAATGGAGGGCGAGGCATTTATGGTAATGTCTCACGTATTGTGACGCTAGTTTCTAATCAAGAATCAAGATTTACTGAAACTGAAATCTGAACACATATGGACATGTCCAATCAACATATCTAATGCCGTGTTCGTTCGTACCTGCACATTAGTGCAGACAAGAAACATGATGGTTTTTGTTGGGATCAAAGATAGACTAAAATGGGGGCAGTCACGAATAGTCAACAGGGTAGAGGAGGTTATACAACGGTTGAGTGCGGTTGGGTTGCATTTCGTTTTAACAAAACATTGATAAAAGTTAAAATTGTAAGACTATCAAGTTTGCAACTTCCATTGATGTAGTCATCAGAATTTCCAGGAAACGTTTCAATAACATTCCAGTCTCTGATCAGTGATAACTCCCCTCTTCGAGACATTATTGTCCACATTAATGTGTCCATGGTTTGGAACGTCCATTCACAGCTCAATGCAGAGAGTATTATATTAGGAAAGTATATTTTCTATACAATTGCTTGTAGTATGACAAAGTATGCGATGGCAGTGACCAGGTAAATAATATGGATGGAGACTCAGAACGTTACAGATGTTTGTTTTTTATGTATCCTATGAGTATACTTCGAAAGATTCAATTGGCCTATATACGTTAACAGCAGATAAGGTTGATGAAGTCTGTACCGAATAACTTTTATTTTGTACATAGTCACATGGGTGTTAGGGAAATGAAAGACCAGACAGTCTTGCTAACGTGGCTACGGTGACTATTGGTAGTTCAACGGACGTGCTGATGTTTTGAATCCAATCAAAGATCGATATTTATGGGTTGCATTTCGTTTTTCATGCCTATGGCTAGAGTGCATGACTTGTCAGTGAAGTGTTGTGCTGCAAAAAAACAAGCGGCGTATTGGAAGTAAACGAAGAATTACCAAAGAACACAGAACCGAAATAGTTCATTATCACATGTTGAAGAGCATACTGATATCAGAACACGTAACTCCTATGGATGTTTCCAGAATTCCAGGATGATGATATGACGCACAGACTTGTAGATACACTTAGGGATTTCAAGATGGTTAGAACTGTTTATGGGCAAATTGTTGGTAAAAATGACCAAATTTAAAAATTGTGTATAGGGCCTACACTACCATAAAACATGCTAATTGTTCAAGAATGTTACATTTCTAAACACGTTTATTTGCTCTCTCCAATTAATTATCAACATTATTCCATTGTAAAATGGCAAATATGTTATTTCGAACTTTTATTGTCAATACTTTTTCTGTTATTATGAGCGTTTGAGCTTTCTGGACAAGAAAGCAATGAGGGTACTTAAAAACTGTGTGTCTAGTAAAATGTATACATCTTAGTTTCATTATGTAGTAACGAAGTTCTTAGTGAAATGATTGTTCCAGCTATTATCTAGTACTTTTCCAGGATTCACTATAGTAACAAAGCTTCCACTTGGACACACTGAGAAAAGTAGTATTAAGTACCTGATTAAAACATGTACTCTTAATTCTATATTTATACATGAGTAGAATATATAGTATTTATAATCATTTTTCTGCTTCCTTTATACCCCTTTATGCTTTGCAGAATCAGGAGTAGAAGAGTTGTCTGGGGAGGCCTTTTTATGTGCTTCATAAATATTTGTTTTCGTGGACTCTTGTTTCTGTTATCCATCTTTTGCATAGTCTTGCCCTGGCTTTGTGTCCACCGTGCCTGTAAAACAATGCTTTTTGAGGGTCATTATCAGATGGTAGTCTGGAAGCATGTGGAAAACACCTTTATCTGTTGTCTTCTGATGTAATCCATGATTGGAATTATGTTTGTTAGTCTTATTTTGTTTTAATTTATGATTCTCTCTTATTGTTCGAATTCTACGTAGACAAGTCATATCTGTTGTAACAAGTTTTCAGTTGGATTTTGTTACTAATTGTTCACGTTTCACATTTGTAACATAGTAAAGGTATGATGATCGCTGTGTATAGTGTAGTTATGGTATTCCACATACAATCTGCTGTGCGACAATAATGTTTTATATACCCCTTGCTATTGATTACATATATCAATTGTATATGTAAAATTGCCAACACCAATGAAGAAGATAACATAAACAACCTCCAGTGTGAATTTCGTTTTGCAGACGTTCATGCAATAATAACATCAGAAGATCAACGCTACAAGATGTAAATAGACTCCACACAACATGTTTGGACATTAACATAAAAATAAACAGACAAAAACTTATGTAATGTCAATAGCAAAAATATAAATAAACACTATTTTCAGCGATAACCAACAACTTAAACAGGTGAAAGAATTCATTTATTTTGGATGCATCATATCATCAAATGGGGAAAACACCAAAGAGATCCAACATAGGTGCAAAATATCATACCTGATCTTGGGGCAGATATCTCTTATTTTCAAAAACAATTATGTGAGCATGAACACCAAAGCTGCACTATATAAAACTATCATCATACCATCATTATGTTACCAATGTCAAACGTGGACACCAAAAACAAAAGACAAAAGAAAACTAAACAGAAGTGACTTGTCTACGTAGAATTCTCGAAGCAACAATAAGAGACAGAATCAGAAATGAAAACAGAAGACTAACGAACACAGTGTCAATCCTGGTTTACTTCAGAAGATAACAGATGAAGTGGCTGTCTTAATCTAAATCTAATCTTATCAAATCAAATCGCAGTCTTAATCCAAACACCGATACTAGACGAAACTTGAGAGCTTGCACAGAACCGATAGACTGACACAGATAGACCGAGAACACATTTTTGGTAGTTACTTTTGCTATGGCCGATGACAGAAATTATAAACTATGCAAATAACATTATGTTGTACATAAACCCCCAACCAGACTGTCATTCATTAGAAAAAATATTCAAATAAATTTTTTACACGAAAAACAATAACAAACACACATTGAAGAAAGAACTCTACTTTATAATGTTGGCGCTACATTTAATGTATAAAGTGAATTGCCAGGTTTTTAAACTGAGCCTGTAAGACGTTTTCTCTTATTGAAGCATTTTTTTCTGTATTTTATGTACAGTTAAAAAGCTTTCAGTTTCCAATAGAAGCGCTTGTCACTGGTTCTTCTTCTGCGTTCATTCTCAAACTCCTGCAGATTAGCAGGATGTATTCCGGAGAATGGAATGCGTTGTGTCATCGTTTACAGAATTGCTGCAATATCTGCGCCTTTCGATCTGACACATCCGACTTCAGCATGGCTTTGGGTCACTAGCCTATACGGGAAGGAACAGCCAACTCAATTCCATAACCTGCTTAGCCGCGTCCTACGATATGCATGGAAGGTAAACAGTGTTGCTATTCTTTGCGCCCCACTCGGGCTCCGACAACACACCGAATAAACCAGGTTGAGATTAAGCTGGCCTAATTACCTTTTTTTCATTTCATTAGTTCAGTTTTATCTAAAGCGCTATCGACTTCTTGACCATGCATCGCCCCACATAGCCCTAATGACATGCAGACCCCCACAGAAGTATTTCACCTCTCCAGCGAGGCGCTTTTGCTCACCTTGATAAACCCTGCTAAATAGGATAAGGCTTCAACCGAGGCTGCTGACTGTATAGAAGACCTTCCAACAGAATTAATTAGGATCCCCATTCGTTACGTTTTTTTAATTATTGATGTACTTTCGGTTCGTCACTATTTATATACTTGAGTCGTCTTTGCTATTTCTGGCACGCATTAACAAATAACAGAACGACTAATTACCCACCTCCTACTAGATAAGTAAACCAAATGGACAAATGATGGAAATTGTCACCCCCACCAGTCACCAATGTACAACTAGGAAATTATGGCTTCTCTATAGGAAACTTCGAAACCTAGTGCAGAGCTTTTTTTTATAATTTTAGAAACACCCCCCACCTTTCCCATTAACAAAGTATAAATTACAGCCGAGATTTTTGCATATGAGGAAATAACTAGCTGACGGTTGGTATAGTGTGTAGTCCAGTATAAGGAAACGGCTAGCTAACGGTTGATACTATGTAGTCCAGTATGAGGAAACAGCTAGTCGACGGTTGGTAGTGTGTAGTAGTTGGACTAAGCTGAAAGTTTACAGAGCAGTGGTACTTCCAGTGCTGTTATATGCTAGTGAAACATGGACTATGTATAGACGTCATGTGAAAAAAAACTCAATCACTTTCACACAACTAGTCTCAGAAAAGTTATGAATATCAGATGGCAAGATACGATTCCAGATACCACTGTCCTTGATAGAGCTGGTATCCCCAGCATTGACATGATCCTGGTGCAGACACAGATTCGTTGGACAGGTCATTTGGTGCGTATGCCAGACCATCTTCTGCCAAAGAAACTTCTCTATGGTGAGCTGGAGAAGGGTACACGATCTCACCCCATCGAGACCAGCACCGTGCAGAGGTGATGGGGCTTAGTTCAGCCATCAGGGGCTGGAAACTAAGACTGGTCGGGCAGTCCCACTCGAGCAGGACCATAGTCCTGCTCAAGTAAGCAGAGTGCTGAAGACGGAGGCATCCAGCCAAAAGGCGCACAGATAATCAGGATGCCACGCACAAAACACAATGGAAACATGTCTACATCTATAAATAGTTATGGTGCCTGCCCTGTGGCGGACGTTCAGGCAGGGACGGTGCCGGGCCCTATACCTCGAAAGGGCCCAACCTCAGTTACTGGAAGTCCTTCTCAATTGCCCCGAGGAGCCAGGAGGCAAGGGAATAGAGCTACTGGCCAAACAAACAAACGACCACTAAAAATAATGCACTGGAATGCTGAGGGTGTCAACAGTAAAAGAGATGGAAACAGCAAAAAATTGGAACTTGAAAATGTCCTCAGTGAAGAACAAGTTAGTATATGCTGTATCCAAGAAACACACCTCAGCAGCGACATAGCCTTCAAAATCAGAGGCTACCAGTGCTACCGGTCTGACAGAAAGGACAGGCGAAAGGGTGGAATTCTGACACTTGTTAAAAACAATATCAGCGCATGTCAGCTGGAAGTATATATGGAAGGGGCAGAATACCAGATGCTCCACCTAAAAACAGACAGTGCAGAATTCCATCTCCTGAACTACTACTGCCCAAATGATAAACCATTGGCACTAGACACAATTCCAGACAAAGAGAGACTTATGGTGTGTGGTGACTTCAACAGCCACTCTCAGAGCTGGGGCTATGATCATATCGACAAGAGAGGTGAGGGACTTGAGAGCTGGCAGGATGAAAATAATCTCATCCTTATTAACCAGCCAGAAGACTCGCCAACCTTCTACTGGAGAGCATGGCACACCACCTCTACACCAGATCTGGCATTCCACTTACCAGGCTTGGAATGGAACATCACACGCGTTGTTGGAAAGCAGCTTGGAGGTAGTGACCACAGACCAGTATTTCTGGAAATCCACAATGAATTTGCCAAGGACAGCAGCACGCTCACTAGGTGGAACTATAAAAGGGCAGACTGGAAAATGTACCAGCATTTAACTAGTGTTCTAGCTAAGGACATGAACTTGGACAAAGACATCAATAGAGCAGTGAGTGAATTTAATAGATGTATACTACATGCTGCTAGTAAAACCATACCCAGGGGGGCACGCAAAAACTACAAACCCTACTCGAATGATGAACTAGAAAAGCTGCAAAATGAGATGGAAACATCTAGACAGCAGGCTGAGAACATACCTAGCCAAGAACATCACAACAAATATCAGCAAACAAAGGCTAAATTTCAAAGAGCCAAGTTACAAGCCAGACGGAGCAGCTGGAAAGAAAAAACAGAGTCGCTGAACCTAGAAAGAGATACTAGAAAATTATGGAAACTTGTAAAACAACTAAATGATGAAGGTACAGGGAGAAATACCAGGATCACACTTTATAAAGATAGAGACATTTTAACAGGTAAACATGCAGCTGATTACTTTGCAGATTCCTTTGCAGAAGACAATAACGTCAAAGTCAGCCCAGACAAACAACAGGAGGTTCGAGAAAACCAGCAAAACATTGGACAAGGTGAACCTATACCTGAAGTCATGGAGGCACCAATCACAATGAGAGAACTGGAGCATGCAATATCCAAATTGAAAATGAAAAAGTCCCCTGGAGCTGATGGAGTGTCCAATGAAATGATTAGAAACCTGGGAATTGCAGCAAGAGCAAAGCTACTGCAGATCTTTAACACAAGCTGGTCCACAGGTAATGTACCACAGGCGTGGAGAGAAGCAATAATGATACCACTCCTCAAATCAGGAAAAGATGGCAACACAGTCTCCAACTACAGGCCCATCAGCCTCACAAGCTGTCTATGTAAAACAATGGAACGCATTATCAATCTTAGGATGCAGTGGTACCTTGAAAGTGAAAACCTTCTGGTATCACAGCAAGCAGGTTTCAGACAGTGCTACTCTACTGAAGATCAGGCAACCTACCTCTCCCAAGAGATTGAGGATGCCTTCCAAGAAAAGAAACTGGTACTAGCAGCATGGATAGACCTCAGGAAAGCATTTGATAAGGTCTGGAAAGAAGGGCTCCTAAAGAAATTGCGAAATTGCAGGGTTAGCTCAAGAATGTACAAATAGGTAAAAGCATACCTGCATAATAGAAGAGCCAGGGTACAATTAGATGGTCGCAAGAGCAAGAAAGTTCTACTGCGTCATGGAGTCCCCCAGGGAGGAGTCCTGTCACCCACACTTTTCTTGGTTTACATCAATGACCTAGTTGCTGAACTACCACATGGGATCAAAGTGGCAATGTATGCTGACGACCTGGTGATCTGGTGCACGGAAGAACATGCAACAGTGGCCACTAAACAAATACAAAGAGCTATCGATGCCCTAACCTTATGGGCTAATAGATGGTGCGTCAGCATTAACACAGATAAGTGCAGCACTACACTCTTTACCCTCTCACCAAAACAAAAAGCTGGTCATATCAAGATAGATGGAGAGCTCTTGAAAGAAGACAAACAACCCACATACCTCGGAGTTACTTTTGATGATAAGCTGACATGGAAGCAGCACATAAACAAAGCAACAACAAAAGCCAGGAGGAAGTTAGCTATCCTGAGAAAACTAAGTGGAACCACATGGGGAGCCAGTGGGAATATGCTCAGTAAAGTTTACCAGCAAGGCATAAGACCACACCTGGAATATGGTTCAGCAGCATGGTGTCCTGCATCAAACACCACATTACAAGATCTAGATAAAGTGCAAAACCAGGCACTTAGAATAATGTTGGGAGCAATGAAATCAACACCCATAGCAGAGATGCAGAAAATGGGAAGAATGCAAACACTTGGCGAACGCAGAGACACAAAAGTACTAATTCAGGCAGAAAAGTTTCAGTGTATGCCAAGTCATCCAATGAAGGAAAGATTCCAAAATCTAGCAATGGGGCGACTGAAAAGGAGCAGCTTTATCCATCAAGCTAAACGACTCCGTAGACAACTTACAGACCTACCTGAAGTTGACAGCCCCTTAAGGTCTGTACCAGAACAAACCCCGTGGAGTGAAAGCCATGGAATGCCAATATACATTCAGACCCATGTGAAAGGAATACTAAGCGAGGACGAACAGAACAGTGTGCAGCGAATGAACGGTTGGTAGTGTGTAGTCCAGTATGAGGAAACAGCTAGTCAACGATTGGTAGTGTGTAGTCCAGTATGAGGAAACAGCTAGTCAACGGTTGGTAGCGTGTAGGAGAGTATGAGAAAACAGTTAGTCGACGTTTGGCAGTGTGTAGTCCAGTATGAGAAAACAACTAGTCGGCGTTTGGTAATGTGTAGTCCAGAGAACGTAATGTGTTCCATCGTGATATATAGCTTCACAGCGATGTCTGCATCTTTAGGTCCAACGAAATAAATTAAAGAAAAATATTCTGCTGTCATATTTTTTTAGGGCAGGTTTTGTATCGTAGATTTGGTAAAATAAAAAGTATCACACATGGAGGAGGTGCGCTCTTTCAACTGCGTACATTAGTAGAATTGTGTTATATCAGAGATTTTAACATTTAAAAATGTTGAAGGTTGCGGTTTTGGTACTTAAGTCACCACGACTTCTGGAGATACTGGATCTTGCATACCGGATCTTGTGGCAGATGTCTCCTATTTTCAAAAAAGAACGTGTGAACATGAACACCAAAACTGCACTGTATAAACCGAGCATCATATCATCACTATTACCAAAGTCAAACATGGACACTAACAACAGAATCCAAAAGAAAACTTGTTACAACTGAATCTACGTCGAATCCTCGGAGTAACAATAAGAGACATAATCAGAAATGAAAAAAAATGAAAAGACTAATAAACACAATTTCAATTCTGGATTACATAAGAAGACGAATAAATAAAGTTGTTTTCGCATGTTTCCAGACTACCACCAGATAGTCTATCTACCTATATATACGCTGTGACCCTTGTTTTCATTGCGGCATCAGGGGTAGAAGAGTTCCTGGAGATGACCTTCTTGTGTGATGTGTGTAAGCTTGTTTCTGTGGGTTTTTTTTTTAAATTTCTGTGGTCCATCTTTTACATGGTCTGCCTCTGACTTTATAGCTGTGATGCGTATGTGCCATGGTCATCTGTGGCATGCTGTCTGTTGGTAGTCTGGAAGTGTGGGAATACCACTTTATCTGTTGTCTTTTTATGTATTCCAATATTGGTATTGTTTTGGTTATCTGTCTGATGTTATCATTAGCCCACCAGACAGCGCCCTTAAAAACGCATTACTATACAGACCCGATGGATAAAAAGCCAGGGGCACACCTTGCAAACGATGGATTACAGAAATAGAAGAGTCAACAAAAACAAACATATATGAAGCACACACAAAAGCCATCTCCAGAGAACTCTTCTACCACTGACACTGCAATGCATAAAGGAGTATAAAGCTAAAAGGAAAAAAAAAAGACTTCTGGAGATAGACCTCATTTTGTATCGTTAGTGCCTGTTTTTTTTCCAAATCTTACCTTTTTGACCTTACCCTCTATATTTGTTTTACCATTAATAAGGATTCTGAGTTAGAGATTAAATCCTTCTTAGAAGGCATGCCAATTTCAACATTAGATTATATTTTTCTTCTTCTTCAGTGTTCATTCTCAAATTCCCACTGGAGTTCTCTTGTAACAGGACAATGGTCCTACTAGATTTCCAGCAGGATGTAGTCCAGAGAATGGAAATGCGTTGTGTCGCCGTTTTATTTACGCCAATGGCCCCGGCACATCCGTCTTCGGCGAATTAGATTATATAATCTCCTGGATTATATTAAAACGTAAGGAGAGATTGGAATTCTAGCTTTATTTTGGATTAAACTCGGAATTGTTAAACCCCTTCATATTCATTACTGACATTTCTTCATGGGTCTTTTTTTTTTTTTAGACTTTCTGAAGGCTTATCGAGGACAGAGTTGCCAATGTTGATGTTGACAACCACAACAATGTCTATTTGTTGTTAATGATTGTTAAGGAAGATGAAATGAATCAAAGATTATAATCAGCAGCTGCCGAATGGGGGATGCTTTTATCCTAGACATGGCATATAAGACAATTCGTATTTGAGTTATTAACGTGAGTTTTGATGCGATCAAATAAGAAATGGCATTGTCCTAACTAAGAGCTCGGCAAATAAATGAAAAGGAATCTACTTACGCAGCAAAAATCCAAACAGTGAGTGTAATTGATATTAAAAAAAGTCCAGATGCAGTGCCAATGTTGGTCCAGTCTTCAGCCATCACCAATTTTAAGTTATTTCGCTGTCTTGGGTTTATACTTTTGTTGAATTTGCTGTAATTTTCAAATGGAAAAAAAATGTGGTCTCTCTGGCAGTCGACTTAAAAGAGCGGTAGTGAGCTAACAGGCATCGTATCCAACTAATATAACTCTGTCCTTCTTTCGGAGGAGGGTAATTGGGAGGAGAAAGAAATGAGGTCAATTTGAGGGCATGGATTGAGGAGAACCGGGCCTTTTGTATCTTCTTTGTTCTTACTCGCGAGGGGAAGAGATCTGGGAGGAGAGAGTATTTGACGTGTTGAATTTTCAAGGGAAAATAAGAACACTAGACGAGTGACCATTACATATATATAAGACGGGCTAGCAATTTGGAAAACAGCCTTCTGAAATGATTCACTTGACTTTCCCATGACTTTCCTTGGACATTATGTTTATAGTTTAAGTCGACAGCCAATGAATATCATGTCAAATGGGTTATTTTAGAATGATGTTTTCTAATTAGCTAACAGGTCTTATGCCAATATCTGTCAGATGTCACGACTGAAAAATCGTTCTTATTGTTATGCCCTTCCTGTTGTGTGTGAGAAGTGGGGGTAGTGTTCAATATCGTTGTATCCTTATTACTGTGTGTGCGTAGGGGGAAAAGTCTGCTCCTTGTTGTTTTTTCCTTATTGGTGTTTGTGGGAAGTTACGATAGTATTCCTTACTGTTGCTTGTGAGAAGAGGGGAAAATACTTCTTATTGTCGTGTTTAAGAAGTGGGAATAGCGCTTCTTACTGTTGTGTGTGAGAAGTGGGAATAATGCTCCTTATTTTTGTGTGTAAGAAATGGGATAGTACTCCTTATTGTCGTGTATAAGAAATGAGGAAAGGGCTCCTTATTGCTTGTGTGTGAGAAGTGGGGAAAGTGTTCCTTATTGTTTGTGTGTGAGAAGTGGAGAAAGTGTTCCTTATTGTTGTGTGTGAGAAGTGGGGAAAGGGCTCCTTATTGTTTGTGTGTGAGAAGTGGAGAAAGTGTTCCTTATTGCTGTGTGTGAGAAGTGGAGAAAGTGTTCCTTATTGTTTGTGTGTGAGAAGTGGAGAAAGTGTTCCTTATTGTTGTGTGTGAGAAGTGGGGAAAGGGCTCCTTATTGTTTGTGTGTGAGAAGTGGAGAAAGTGTTCCTTATTGCTTGTGTGTGAGAAGTGGAGAAAGTGTTCCTTATTGTTGTGTGTGAGAAGTGGAGAAAGTGTTCCTTATTGTTTTGTATGAGAAGTGGGGAAAGTGTTCCTTATTGCTGTGTGTGAGAAGTGGAGAAAGTGTTCCTTATTGTTGTGTGTGAGAAGTGGAGAAAGTGTTCCTTATTGTTGTGTATGAGAAGTGGGGAAAGTGTTCCTTATTGTTGTGTGTGAAAAGTGGGGAAAGTGTTCCTTATTGTTGTGTGTGAGAAGTGGGGAAAGTGTTCCTTATTGTTGTGTGTGATAAGTGGGGAAAGTGTTCCTTATTGTTGTGTATGAGAAGTGGAGTAAGTGTTCCTTATTGTTGTGTATGAGAAGTGGGGAAAGTGTTCCATATAGTTGTGTGTGAGAAGTGGGGAAAGTGTTCCTTATTGGAGTGTCCTTATCGTTGCGGGTGAGAAATTCCGTACGTATGCTCTTTATTGGTGTGTCCTTATTGTTGTGTGTAAGAAGTTGGATAGCGGTCCTTATTGAAGTGCCAGTATTGTTATATGAGACGTGGGGTAATTCTGCTCTTTATTGGTGTGTCCTTATTGTGTGTTATACGTGGGATAAGTCTGCTACTATTGGTGCTCTTATTGTTAAGTGTGAGAAGTGGGGTAAGTCTGCTCCTTATTAGTGTCCTATTGGTGTGTTTGAGAAGTGGGGTAAGTTTACTCTTTATTAGTGTGTCCTTATTATTGTTAGTGAACAGTGGAGATGGTACTCTGTATTTCTTTGAGTTATAAACACATACTAATATTGCTACCAATGCTGTATTTTCTATGTCCCCATCCACTTGGTATTTTCAACATGATGGCAAAGTTTTGTAATGTGTTGACGTTGAATCTGCGGTTGACAAAATGAACGTCGTGAACAGGATAGGCTACATACTCTGTCACTCCTGCGATATATTTATTTAACAGTATTTTGCTTATAGATGTTGAATCTACCCACAAAGTGAATGGCTCGTAAAACAAATGGTGTTTTAGGGTCTGAAAGCTACGCTTCCATGTGTTGTGTATATTGTTCACATAATTGCCATTTTGATGCTTTTGACGCCAGACGACTGGTGCTTTTTCAAGTGATCTGTGCCAAATTTTTTGGAAAAGTGCGGGAGCACCAGTTTAGTGATTTCTAAAACAAATTGGTACCTTTTTAGTGTTTTTAGCTGTGTCCAAAAATGTTAAATTTCTTTAGGAACACTAAAATGTCAAACGACAAATAGCTAAAAAAAATAATAAGTTTCCATCGTACATCTTCTTTACCAGGAAAAATGTGCATACCTTTTGAAGCCATTCAACGATTGCCATAATCTTGTACCTACTAGTGCAATGCAGTTAATTAGTGTTATTGTGAGAAATAATTATCCTCAACATTTGGGAGCACAACGATTCGAGATTCTAAAAACGGAAAATAAGACTAGAAAGAGATTACACTAAATGATATGATAAATACTTCAAATGCTCAATAGCGGCGAAATTGAAAGATATTGAGAGGCACGCTAAAACAAAAAAGCATAGGAAATCTGTAGAATTGTTCAGGGAACAAATACAAACAATGATTTCACACTCAAGAATGAGGTAACAGCAACAAAGTAGCCATATGTTTGTTTGTAACTGTACATTGTTCGTTACTCACTGAAAGTAAAAATTGGTGACAGTCATCATCATCATCAAGTGCCGTCTCCGCAACGAAGGTTGGCTGCAACGTATCTCCAACATCTCCTGTCTCTTGTCTTGGTGGTGCACTCTGCTAGACTGTAACCTGTCCATCGTGTAATGTTACTCTCCCTCCCACTTGTATCTCTGCCTATCTCTTGCTCGCGACCCTTTGACTTTACCCTCAAGTAAGGTCTTCAATAAGGTGTCATATCTTTTAATGTGTCCAAAGTATTTTATTTGCCTGATCTTTATTTCTCTTAGTAGTTCTTTCTTCATATTAAGTGTCTTTAGCACCTCTTTATTTGTTTTCTTCTCTTTCCATGATGTTCTCCCTATTCTTCTACATACCCACATCTCAAAGGCATCAATTTTGCCTTCTAATTGTTTATTTAGTGTCCATGTTTCTGAGCCATACATTAATATGGAATAGATGTAGCATTTTATAATTCTCATTTTTAGCTTGTTTGTAATTTGTTTAGATATTAATAATTTCCTCATGTCATTGAAAGTACTTTTAGTCATTCCTATTCTCCTTTTAACTTATGTTTCACATCTGCCATCATTTGTGACTATGTGTCCAAGATATTGATACTGTTTTACTTGTTGTAGTTTCTCTCCATGTATGTTTATGTTTACCTCCTGTTCTTCTGTGTCTTTGCTGATTATCATGGTTTTTGTTGTTTGAATGTTTATATCCAGTGACAGTTAGACCTGCATTAATCTAAAGACTAAGATGATCTTAGTTAGTGCAGTAATTACAGATACAGATGTTCTTGCTCCATATTTTAAAAAAAAATATTGGTATCTGATATTGAAAACAACAAATTTAGTATTTTACTTGGAAAGAACAATGACATTTTTTTTCAATGTAACTACTTTGTAGGGCTGTAAATTGTGCTGAAATGTTTCCTCTAAGACACGCGTGCTTGTGTGTAAAAATGTATCTCCGAGGGCTAATAATCTTTGAACACCACTTTATCTGGGCAAGTCTTCTACCAAATAAAAAACAACACAATTTTAACATCATCAACATTGTCTATTTAAACCAATTCTATTTTTTTTCAAATATAGATATAGAAACACTATAGACACATAGAGACATAGAGACATACACACGTCTATATATAAGTCGTGTAAGTTTAGCCCAAACTATGGTGTGCCAAGTGTGCCCGTATAAAACTTTACTTGTCTGAACAGAATTATCTTACTGTAATACTGATCTTACTTTTCCAAATCATATTCAACCTTGCCATGCTAGCCATCGCTATCTCAAGTCTTAGCTTAATCTCGGAAAATGTCCGGAAAAGCTCAGTAATTGGACACAAAGTAGAGTGAGTTGAGATTATGACTATGTCACGACTGCTGTTATTACTAGCGTCCCAGTTATTATCTTGTCAGGGTTCTATAGAATCATCATCCTAACTATCCACATAACTATGCTAGCTAGTTTGGCTTCTAGCAGCTTCTATAACTCTAAACAGGCACAGGGGTAATTGACAATTTAGTTTGCATCCTTGTATATTCTTACTATTATAACGTGTATGTATTATTTTCAAGCTTAGTGACGTTGTATTTTCCTACTTTATTGTGGCTGTTTGTTCCTACTAGATGATGATGAAGTAACCATGTTAACTGTGAGCAGGTAGCTATTGCCAGCTCACAGACTTTCTGACAAAAACACAGGTCCTCCTCAGTGAGTAACCGAGATAACACCCGAATTCGTACAAGATGTGTTGGTCCAAAGGCATGGTTGTGTTAGGGTATGAATGATTGTTTAGTCCCCAGTGGAAGGTATTATAGTTCTGCAGTATTCCTTGATCATCAGATCCTACAGCATACATCTCTGGACCAACCAGTTCATCATTACTGTGTCCAATCTGCTGACCCATCTGCAGTTATGGCACATTTAACATTCCGCAGCTCCTAAGAGTCTGTCACAAAAGGACGATGAGGCAAGGTCCGCTGGCCATCTAGTTGGCTTCCACGGGATTATTTGGAAGAAAGCAAAGGTTACAATTCGAGAGAAGACATGAAGTGACAATGATAATTTTTTCACAGGTGACATGTTGTCTACTCATTCCAAAACTGTCCTTAGTCGCCTCCTACGATAAACATGGAAAGAAGACAGTGGCTAAATTAGCCACGATATTTCGACTAAGAACGGGAAACTGCAGGTAAAAAAAAAATATACCACACACTTAGTGCCGAATCAACATCATCATCTCTGCGGACTCCCACGCAAAAATACAGGCATCAGAATGCTGTTCGTCCGTCGTTTGCTACGATGACCATTCAGCTCATCTGGGATGATGATAAAAATGATGATGTCTGCGATGTGCCCGACCGTGACTAATGAGTCCTAAGCATGCCTGAAATTGTCTATTGCATTCTGAGCATGCGTGGGAGGAGTCTTTGGGGCACTGAGCAGCTCTTGCGTTTCTTCTAGAACGTTTTTGTTATGTAAAATGATGTTTGTGATTCTCAGCAGCTTCTGTACCACTCTATATTCTGCGACGCTTGTCACCTGCAAGACCCATAAATCTGTGTGTATATATATATATATATATATATATATATATATATATATATATATATATATATATATATATACGAGCGTATATATATATATATATATATTGAAGCGAGTCAATGATGTCTTAAGAGTGTCTTTAGAACGCTTCTTCTGTCCTGTCACCTTGCGGAAGACATTCTTGAGTTCATGTACATATATGTATGCCGTGTTTTTATTTCTATAAAAACAGCGGATATAAGGTGCTTACATCTATTAAGGTATTTTCTTGCTCCTGTCAGGTGACGAATTTTCTCCAGAACTTTGTCTTCCCAATGAACTCCATAAACCACCTATGTCTAAGGTCATGCGGGTTGCATTTTCCAACGATGTATTCATGTTAATGTCGTCAGTCCGTCACCTTCTTGGTCTGCACTTTCTCCTCCACCCAGGTGCTCTGCCCTCCATTATTTGTTTTTTTTTAAACAGTTGTGTCTCTTTAAATGACCAAACAGGTATAGTTTCTTTTTGCTATTGTGTTTAGTAACCAACACGCTGGCATCTCCAATGTATTTATAATATCTGAGTTTCTTTTTTTTTCTTCCGTGATATTCTAAGTATCTATCTGTAGCATTTCATCTCAAAGGCGTTGATCTTTTTTTGTCGCTCTTTTACTTAGGCTCACAGCAGTATGTTACAACCGGAAAAAAAGATTCTTAACATTAGAAGTTTCGTTTCTATTCTGTTGATTTTCCATGTTTTTCAAATGTGTTATTTTACACTATGCCATTGCCAATCTCTTCTTTATCTCTGACATGCAGTTTCCTGCACCGTTGATGTTTGCTCCTAAGTATTCAAATTTATCCACACACTCTATCTCGGTATTGTCAATTCTGAAATTTGGTTGATGTGTTGTTATATCTGTTGACATAATTTGTGTTTTTTTGCGCTTTTAAATATGTTTTGTAATTCGTTCTCTTTCTTTGTGTTCTTGATTAGTTACTCCAATCCCTTTTTTTTTTATCATTTTAAAGAAGCACAGTGTCGTCTGTGTAGCGTAGTTCATGGATTTCGAAACCACCGACGTTTAAAGCGTGGTAGTCAGCGTTGTTTATGTCTTCTCTCACACTCCTCGTCATATTTTCTGCGTAGATGTTGAACAGGTATGGAGAGAGTGTGCATCCTTGCCTTACTCCGCTCTGTACCTCAAACCTCTCTGAGAGATCACCCTCTAACTTCACTGCGATCTTTTGATTTTGGTAAAACTCTTCTATTAGAAATCAGATGTCTCGGGAAACCCATGTTGTTCATTATATCCCATAGTTTCTGGTGTTAGACGATTCAAACGCTTTTGCGTAATCTATGAAGCGCATGTACAGGTAAGTTGAGAATTTCCTACACTTTTCTATAAGTCTTATGTTAAGGATGTGATCTCTTGTTCCTCTTCCCGATCTGACACCGGCATGTGTTTTGTTTATCTCCATCTCTAATTTAAGTTTGATTCTTTGCATTATGATGTTTAACATTATTTTACTTGTTTGACTTATAAGGGCTATAGTTCCGTAATTTTAACAAATCTGAAGGTCGCCATTTCTGGAGAGGGGTATATATAAGGATTTTTTTTTCATTTTCTTGATATAGGCCTATATTTTAGTGTGAACCCCATCCTCATACAAATACATACACACACTTGAAAACTTTCTTGGAATAAATTTATAATAGGGCCATCGAGGCCAGCACCTTGAAGTGGTGTTGGGGCGTAGCTCAGCCATCAGGGGCTGGAAACTAAGACTGGTCGGGCAGTCCCACTCGAGCAGGACCACAGTCCTGCCCAAGAATGCAGGGTGCCAAAGACGGAGGCAACTAGACAAAAGGCGCAGAATTAATCATGATGCCACGTACAAAACACAATGTGAAAATGTTTATATCTAATAGTAGTTATGGTGCCTGCGCTGAGACGGACGTTCAGGCAGGGGAAGTGCCGGGCCCTATACATCGAAAGGCCCAAACTCCAATTACTGGAGGTCCTTCTCAATTAGAGGCAAGGGAATAGAGTTATAGGCCAAACAAATTAACGACCAATTAAAATAATTCACTGGAATGCTGACAGTGTGAACAGCAAAAGAAATGATTACAGTAAAAATTGGACCTTGAAAATGCCATATGTGAAGAAAAAGTTAATGTAAACTGCATTCAAGAAACGAACCTCATCAGCGATGTAGCCTTTAAAGTTAGAAGCTACCAGTGCTACCGATCCGACCAAAAGGACAGATGAAAGGGTGGAATTCTGACACTTATTAAAAACAATATCAATGCATGTCAGCTGGAATCGTATATTGAGGGGGCAGAATACCGGGTGTTTCACCTAAAAACAGACAGTACAAAATTCCATCTCCTGAACTACTACTACCCAAATGATAGACCATTGGCACTAGGCACAATTTCAGAAAAAGGTAGACTTATGGTGTGTGGTGACTTCAGCAGCCACTCTCAGAGCTGGGGCTACGATCACATGGACAAGAGAGGTGAGGAACTTGAGAGCTGGCAGGATGAAAATAAGCTCATACTTATTAACCAGCTAGCAGACCCACCAACCTTCTACTCGAGAGCATGCCACATCATCTCTACACTAGACCTGGCATTCCACTTACCAAGCATTGAATGGGACATCACGCGTGTCGTTGGAAAGCAGCTTGGAGGTAGTGACCAGACCAGTATTTTTAGAAATTCACAATTAATTTATCAAGGACACCAGCACACTCATTATGTGGAACTATAAAAGGGCAGACTGGAAAAAATGTACCAGCATTTACGCGTTCTAGCTAAGGGCATAAACGTTGACAACGACATCAATAGAGCAGTGAGTGAATTTAATAGATGCATACCATATGCTGCTAGTAAAAACCATACCCATGGGGCACGCAAAAATTACAAATGCTATTGGAATGATTAACTGGAGAAGCTGTAAAATGAGATGAAACATCTAGACAGCAGGAAGAAAATTGAGATAGTCAAGAACATCACAACAAATATCAGCAAACAAACTACCGCATGAGATCAAAGTGGCAATGTATGCTGACGAACTGGTGATCTGGTGCACGGAAGAACATGCGACAGTGGCCTCTAAATAAATACAAAGAACTATTGATGCCTTAACCCTATGGGCAAATAAATGGTGCCACAGCATTAACACAGATAGATGCAGCACTACTTCTTTACCCTCTCACCAAAACAAAAAATCGGTGTTATCAAAATAGTTGGAGAAGTTTTGAAAGAAGACAAACAACCCACATACCTCGGAGTTACTTTTGATGAGAAGCTGACATGGAAGCAACACATAAATAAAGCAACAACAAAAGCCAGGAGGAAGTTAGCTATCCTGAGAAAACTAAGTGGAACTACATGGAGAGCCAGAGGGAATATCCGTAAAGTTTACCAGCAATGCATAAGACCATACCTGGAATATATTTCCATTGCGTGGTGTCCTGCATCACACATCACATTACAGAATTTAGATAAAGTGTAAAACCAATCGCTTAGGATAATGTTTGAAGGAATGAAATCAACACTCATAGTAGAGATTAAGAAACTGGGGAGAACGCGTTTCAGTGTATGCCAAGTCATCCAATGAAGAAAAGATTCTAAAATCTAGCATTGGAGCGACTGAAAAGAAGCAGCTTTATCCACTAAGCCAAACGACTCCGTGGACATTTTACAGACCTACTTGGAGTTCACAGACCCTTAATTGCTTTATTGGCACCATTTGAATATGTTTCGTTCTTGCGATATCAAGCTCAGTTCAGAAAGCTCTTGAAGTGCATTACACATCAATCCTAAGTCTAGAATAAAATCCACACAGTAGTAGTCTTCTTCATCAATCCCTCGTATGTGCACCTATCTTTTTTAAAATCTCTGGAATTATTCTTAAATTCTTAAATGACAAACTAAGTCTTTATAATCCTACCAACTGCAGATACTGAGCGAAAGCTGGATGCTACCCAACTAATGCTTAATATTCGTCAAATATTCAACAACTGCGCTTCCAGTGAACTGGCACATACATCGAGTTCGCGATTATTCTTTGGTCGATGCATGATAAAAAAAAACGTGTGAATAACGATTTGAATCTATTAATTCCAGAAACTTTCTTATCAGCATCGTGGACAGATAATTCCAGATTATGCGTAGTACAGTATCGAACATTTAATGATGGAAATTTATCTTTTAGTAACTTTATTTTACTACGAAAACCCAACATTACCGCTGTACCATCACAAGCAACATAAAGTAAACATTCATTCAGGCACTCCTCTGTCAATCCAATAGAATGAAGACATCTAATCAAAGCGGAGAAGATTCGGCGAATGGTACATCTTCTAGTTCAGCTAAGTCAATAAATAAATAAACTAGTCTGATCATTTCACAACCTGAAATTAATGCGCGAATATACAAAATAATGTAGGTTTTCTGACTGATTGTTGTCGCCTGATTGTTATATTTAGTTTTCATCTTCTTGCTATGATTTATAATGGTAACACAATCATTTGTAGAGCCAAGTATCCGTCCCATATCAACGCCGTCAAGCTCTTGCAGATTAATTTTCATTTCAAACATTTGAATGACTGATTTGTGTGTGCAATTTTATAGACTTTGTGAAATACATTTTTAGTTGTTTCATTTTGGAGTGATTGAAATTTTAGGGATACCGTTTCAATTGTCTTTTTCTTCGCGTCTTCTAATATTGTTATGGATGTGTGGCCATCGTTTGCTTTATGTTTCAATATTTTTATTCGTAAAGATGTTAACTGTTGTTCGCGAGTTTCAATCTTAGATCCCATTTTAGCCTCCGTTCCGAGTGTTTGAATTTTTCTACAAGCACTGCAACATATTTTCCCATCCTTTGTTAGTAACTAAAAACGTTTCTTTCCCAGAAATCACTCGTTTGTTCCATTATCCAACAGGACGGGCAACTATTTTCCATTTGTTCATTCGTCTTAGTAGAACATGAAGATGCTTCAACTACAATCGATTCCGACGTTTTCATTATTGATTCCGCGCAATCGTTTCCATATTTTTGGTGCTTGTGATGGGAATAAATTGTGATTTTGTTAATTTTATACAGAAATTCATAAATATTTTGCGCCGAGTGTTTGTCACAAGCTGAAACAGTTATGTAGTATGTACTCTGGGAAATGATCTTATATAGTACAGAAGACCTCTTTACACAATTAATTGGGAAGGCATTCGTTACGTGTTTTATTATTATCGCGCTTTGTTTGTTTACTAATGGTTTTGCCTCATATGGTCGAGGCCCGCATCTTTCAACCTAGGACTTGTGTCCATGTCGGTTATATCAGGGCGTTTGAGGACCTTTTATTGTTTGTGGCTTATCTGCCTGGTTGGTAATAGTACTTGTTTCTTCGTCCGGGTTCACCGACGTGATCCTAGCTGCAGTCCTTAAAAGGACTATGGTGTGGCTCTGCCTGTCTCCCGTGATATTGATGGGACGTTTAAGGTGTTAGTCCTTAAAAGGACTTTTTATTGATTGGTTGGTGATCTTTCTTGTTGCCGCTATGTGTTCATTCGTTGTTTTGGTCGTGATTTCGTGATCCTATGTATTTTCTCTTTACAGTTGTCTAGACTGGTATTAGTCTACAGGACATGCTGCTAATTGTACCTGTGGAAAGAATTTTAAAAAGAAAAACAAATAGGGCCTATGGTAAAGGTGGTAACCCTGAAAAGGACTTTCCATTGTCTGGTTTGTCGCTCCTATTAGTTGTGTTGCGTCATCTCTGGGCTGTTCTTTTGTTGTTTCTGTCTTGCTATGTTGTTATCTACATGCTTCTAGTGATGTCTGATGTTATCTCCTATAGAATTATACATTTAAAAAAAAAATAATTAATTATTTTTTTTTTTAAATTTAATAGAAAAAAATATACATGCTTTCATTATCTTATAAATCCTTAATTACATTTTTAACGTATATATGTATATATATCCCTGTGAGTATACACACTTAGACCTATATATTAATGCATATACACACTGACACATGTACGCATAATACAGATATACCTACATATACACTCATATACATACGGAGACATAGCCCCCCCCCCCTATGCACAAATATGCATATGTTATTTAAAAAAATAAAACTAGATTATAGTAAGACAAATATTATCGCGCTGTTTGATGGCTACCATTTATATAGGCATATAATACTTATATAAATGGCTACTATACTTGGAGTCGCCTGGCTATTTGTGGCATGCGACGCCAAGTATAGGCCTACGAATCAATAAATCAATCAATCAATAAACCTATAACCCTTCAGGGTCGTAGGGGTACCACATTGGATGCCTCAGCGCACAGTCCTCCAGCGAATTCTATCCTCAGCGATGCGGATGAGTGTGGAAATATCTTGCCCTGTCCATTCCTTGATATTGTCTTTCCAAGTCTTTATTTTAACCCCTCTGCTTCTTCCACCCTCGACAGTTTCCTGCAGTATTGTTTTTGACAAGGAATCATGTCTTCATAGGTACATGTCCAAACCATGCTAGTTATCGTCGTTTCACTATTGAAAGCAATGGTTCTTGTATACATGCATATATCTCCACTTTATTTCTTATGTACACATTTGTCTTATGTTCCCTATAGGAAATTCGTAGAATTCGTCTGTAGCATTTGTACTCGAAGGACTGTAAGCGTCTCTCCATGTCCGCATTGACCAGGCCCGGTCAAAGTTACTTTACGCACACAGGAATTTTTTACTGCATCGAGCCACTGTTCCCGAATGTACCCTGTCTGAACTTTCACAATCATGCTCATCGAGTCACTGAGTATACAGGATGTTCGCTGACGGTCTGCGAGCACACCCATTTCAAAGCTTTGGTTATGCCAAAATCTCTATTGTCATGCTGCTTGTCGTCTGAGTGAATGCACCACTTTCCTCTCTGATGGTCTCCCCCCCCCCCATTTGAGTAGTGAAGGTCCAGGTACTTCTGATGTGTCTCTCAACCTACCTATCTGTATATATGGACAAGTAGTTTCCTGTAGACTTATATTAAGAACTGATGAGGTGAACTTTTGTTTGTACAACTGTGCTAGAATATTTGAGATATCCTGGTGATGTTGTTCTATTATTCGTTAGTCCAAAAATCAGAAAATCAATCCTTCTAAAAAATCAAAATGTATTTTCAGTTCAATGTCACTTGATACACGGTCAAAGTTTATTTCGATCTCTAAGAATTACTAGCGATGAAATTTTTTATTACCTATGAACAATTTTCGTTCGCGTAATGCACATACGGCCCCAACACTCATCGGTATGCAAGAGATGCTTCCTTCTCAAAAGAGGTCTATGAGTGTATGTACTAGGCATAATCCGTTATTGTATGCATACTTTTAATCACATAATGGGCTGCAACCATTTAGTGGTATCAATGGTAGCCAATTTTGAGCACACATTTCATATAACTGCATGGCTTCAATATGACTTATGTCATATTGAGTCCGAGATATCAGTTTAATTTAGGTTTAATGTCTTGTTTCCTTTTTACGTTGGAAAAAGATGTCTTCTTTATTCATTTGTTTACCCGTCGTTCCTACCTACTGTTTGTTGCACAGACTAGTCAGACTTATTGGGCGATAGCTATCCACCTTGTTTTTCGTCTTATGGAAGGGTATCATTTTCCACACCTGTGGGACTAAGCCTCTAACCCAACAGTTGTTAAACACAATTTTATTAATTTCTTATTTGTTGATGGTCCTATGTGAATTTGCAGTTCATTTGGTAGCATATGTCGTTTGGGCCAGGTGATTTCCTTAATTTTCATACTGCAAGTATACTTCATTTAGCTTAGCTGATTCAGTGGTCCATGGGCTCATGCCCTTTGACCCAATTTAGCTTAGTAAATGTGATGGAATATTCATGACATGACATCTTGTTTGTCTTTGTTTAATCTCTTTGTCGATCCTTGGATTCTTCCGTAGTTATTTGCTTACTTCTCTTCTCCTATTCCTATGGACTTTATGGCAGGTATTTATAGTGTTCTTTTCTGTGAGTACCGCTTCACCACTATCTATAACCACTGTTGCTGTTATGATCTCTTCATTGTTGGGAATTTTCGTTATTTTTCATAGTTTTCTGCCGTCTTTACCGGAGTTTAAATTCTTTTTTTTTTCACGCCAACTTTTCCTTTGTGTTTTTAGTTGCAATTATCTATGCAGAGACTATATTTAAACATATCTTCTTCTTCTTCAGCGTTCATACTCAAACTGCGAGGGAGAGGAGATGGCTACCGCCCTCATTTGCAGGGTCTCTGAAATGTAAGATCGCTAACATCTGACACCTCTACGGCATTAATAAATGCTATGGGTTACTTTATTTTACTATATAGAAGAATAGGCAAATCATCACGGAAAGAGAATAAAACAAACAAAGAGGTTCTAACAACACTTAATATAAGAAAGAATTATTAAAAGAAACAAAATATTTTGGACACATTAAAAGACATGACACCTTGTTGAAGATCTTACTTGAGAGTAAAGTCGAAGGGAGGCGAGCAAGATGTAGACAGAGATACATTGGGAGAGCAATATCACAAGATGGACAGGTCTAGCAGAGTGCACCACCAAAACAAGAGACAGGGGATGTTGGAGGTCTGTTGCAGCCAACCTTCGTTGCGGAGACGGCATTTGATGATGCAATTGCGGTTTTATTTCGTTTGGATATGGCAGCTTTTAGTGATATGGCCTGTGTTGTTTTCTGTGGATGGGATTTTTCTACTGTACCTATCTCTAGTCTTCCACACTTCTTTCTCTAATTCATCAAGTTCATCTGTCCAGTATGGCTTAGGCCTATACTTTTTTCTAGTACCTTGTGGTAGCCTATGGCTTGCATGGCTGATTGTAGAAATGAAGTAGCCAGGAGTGGTGCAGCTTTTCTTAAAATTGTCATACTTGGATTTAAGTTTTTTATGAATGTGTTTGTCAGATCAGCGTAATTACCTCTGTTTGTATCCTTGAAGTTCTATCTGAGTGTGATTGTGAGGCCCACACGGTGTGAGGATGATGGAGCGATGACCATTTCCACCAAGAGATAAAAGTTCCAGTGTCGGGTAACAAGCCGAAAGTGGAAATGTATGACTTGGGTAACACAGGGCAAAATCAAAATGACAGAAAAAGGTATTCGTGTTTACTAACAAACATCGTCCGTCACTGTGTCTCGCTGTTAGCTTACTTTATCGATTTATTTTGGTAACAAGATTACCTATTTCTGTTTTAAGTGTTTACTTCCACTAAGCTGTTCCAGCACTTTCCTGTAGGCCTATGTTATTTGATCTTAGTCTTATTATATTAATCAAAATAGTAGTGATGATGTTTGTTCTAATACATAAATTACTCTGTATAATTTATTATCATCCATAATCTGTTCGGTTGAGAACACCTGCTAAGTTGTGGTTGACTAAGCAGATTTAACAACTAATGAATTCAGAATCTATTTCTGATCTGTGAAAACCATTTCTTTTTTCTATTTCGGATGTTTACGGTTATTCTGTACGGGTATCCCATGTAACCGTAAGAGAGAAAAGCGGCCCGTTAATTTGACCCATTTCTCTGTTCTCAGTCATTTCCTGAACTGGTTATCCTTGCAGATAAATTGTAGAGTTATTTCTAATCAAATATGGGTAAGTGGGCTTCATAATAACCTTGAACAATATGCGATGCAGAACTAATCAAATTGAAATTTGGCATGTACTGAAAGTGCAGTTGAATTAAGTTTACATTGAGTTAGAATTCGTCTATTACGTGGAATGATTATCATAACAGAAGATGATTCTTGTACCTAGTTCCACCAAGAAGGTAACTAGGGTTTCAAGTACCTTCTCTTGTTGATTGATTGCTTTGCTGAACCGGTGATGATAATGAACGCTCTAGTGTTTGCTAATTAGTAATTCACCATCAATTTTGCAAGATAAATATGTTGGCGAGCTGTTTGTTGTAGGTCCGTACTGAACATTCCATTCAACAATAAGACAACAGTGCTGGGGTACTATAATAAAATAATAAAGAAGATTCTGATTAGTTATAGAAAATATAGTAGGTAAATTAGTAGGCGACACCCCTGTACTCAGTACTGTACTTAAGTTACTTACTTAGACACAGTTACTGTACTAGGTACTTGAACACAATTTTCAAAATAATACTACATCATTAAAAATACTTTAGTTAGATAGTTAAGATAGCCCTTGAAAATTATAATTCAACAATATCTCAACCAAGTCTGTACCTCAACCCTGAAAAAAAGTATGAATTTTTTTCAAATTAATTTAACATCAAAATAATTTACAATGACACACATAGAAACATATAAATAAAACTTGTGACCACAAAATGTAGCCAAGCTGATAATTTCTAAATTACCTTTGTTATTTTCAATAATACAACACACAAACTGGCACAACTACAGTTTAAGTCTTCATTGTGACCTTTGTTCTAGTTTTGAGGTATTACCTAACCTTTGCAGTCAGTGTTATTAATAGAATTCGTATTTAAAATTAAGGTATATTAATTGAAAAGGCATATTAATTTGGAATTAGTATTTAGATTAAAGGTTAGGAATAAGGGTTAGAATCAGTTATAAATTAAAAAATAAATTAGTTATAAAAGTTATAATTATAAATGTGGTTGATGTCATTTGTGTCGGGAGATGTGATGTCACTGCAACCATTAATTTGATTAATTTCATTGGTGTTACACAGAAATCCGTGACGTCGGTTAGTTAAAAATGTCAACATTGTGAAGACTTAACCTTTAGCACCCTATGTTTACAATTACGTAACTTGTCTCCTGCTACGGAATTAGTTTTTGGAAAAGTTACGTAATCGTTAGTGGCTGTTTTGAAATCGCAAAATATAAAAATTTATTATATAGCAATTAAATATATTTAAATACGACATAAATAATATATATATATTTTTGTGTTTGCAAATGCAAGATGGATCTGTTGATCTTAACCTTAGGCACGCTGTATTTATAATTACGTAATTTCTCTCCTGTCGCTGACTACCGCAGAATTCGTTTTTGAAAATGTTACGCAATCGTTGGTGGCTATTTTGAAATTGCGATAACTATTTTTAACGTTACAGATATTTAAATAATATTTGCACATATAAATAAAGAATTAAATTCTGCGTATATTGGTGTAAGTTTTGTGTGTGTGTGTGATACGAGATGTGTGAGAAAATGATAAAGATATATTTAGACGTATCTAGATCTAGGCCTATTGTATTTTTGATCAATCGAAATCTTTTGAATATTATATATTTTACATAATGAAAACCTTGTGGAACCTCTTGCTCTATTTTATTTAATTTATTTGAATTATTAACTCTCAAGATTTCCACTTTAAATTCAGAATAAGTAATGATTTCACTGAATATGCAATGAAATAAAAGTATATAAAACTCGATTCACTGTCATGTCACTTTGTCTCTATGCAGATGGCTAAAGATTGTTCGGATTTCAAAATCATAGTCACACGCAATCTTCTGTTGCCATTTTAGTAATAGAAACAGGAAGTTAGGTAAATTATTTATATTGAGTTACCAAAACATTCTCTCAAAAAATTACAAATCTGGCTTGTTTGTTTGGATTCGAGTTTAACGCACTGGGTGACGGATTTTGCTGTCCGAAATCAAGAAAAGACACAATTTGGGCTAAATGTGTTGCCCGAATTGTAAACACAATGTGCTAAAGGATATTTCTCTAATTTTCAGATGCACGCAAAACTAATCAATATTCAAAATGGCAGATAATTTGCATAATTAAAGTGAAAAAATTATATAAGTATTTAATATAATAAAATACCAAAGAAAATATATATATTTATGTAAGCAAAGACAAGACACATCTATTGATCATATTTCTCTAATTTTATTATGCATGAAAAAAATAATTAATATTCAAAATGGCAGCCAGTTAGCATAATGAAAGTGAACTATACCACTATAAAATATAATAAAATACCACAGAAAATGTATATTTTTATGTTCACAAAGGCAAGACGCATGTTTCTTTACATTGTGCTAATTTTAAGGTGAAATTAATATTAATTAAAATAAAAAATCACTAATTTGCATAATAAACATTGAATTGAATAGTCTAATTAATATTTCAGTTATTTACGATAAAATATTCTACAAACTCAAACTAAATTTGTGTGTATTCAGGAAAACTAGACAAATCTGCGGATTACACGGTTATAATTTAAAGATACAACCAAAACTAATTAATATTCATAATGGCTAATTTGCATAATTAAATTTGAATTTATTATAAGATTATTAAATATCTTAGTTATCTACAATAAAATGTTTCTGTGCTTCAAATGTGATAAAAATTTCATGGATTATATGCTTAGCGGTGTGTTTAGTTTTGTGAACAGCTTGTGTGCGGGAATATTATTAATGAGCATCAACTGGTAAGTAGAGATTTCATTTCTGCTATATTATTTCTCCCCTTCCCGAATCTACAGGCTTGCATGTGGCCTTATTTCATCTACAGACCTCTTGTTACTTACTCAGAAACTATAGGCCCAATTCCTAATAAAAGAAGGAAAAAAATAAATGATGCGAACAAATTATTTGTCAAATATATTACTAAAATAAATGTATAATGTTATGTTTATTAAAAGACAACAGTTGCCAAATTTGTTTGGAAATACCTCCAGGCCTATGTTATATGTTATAGGTATCCCATAGCCAAGACCTATACGTTTAAACAATCTATGATATAGATTTGCATGCAATGTCTTGTTTGTTATAAATAATGTCAACGTGGATCATTTTATTCCTAAATATTTATTTTCTATCTATTAGATCTGACACAATGATCAAATTAAACATATGCTTATATTAGATATATTCATGTGACAATAAGGCCTATAATTAATTTGACCTAATAAACATTATGCCTATAAATATAACTAATTATTAGCACAGAACAGTTACTTGTATCACTATGCTAAGTATCACTATGAATCATGATGATTTATAGCTAAATAAACATGAATGTAGTAATGGTGATAGAAACATGATAAGCAATGCAAATTATATTTGCGCTGTTATATAGCATGCACCTTGGATTATATTACATACTATTAGATGTTTTACAATAGATAACAATATAATTTATTAATTCACAAAAAGAAATAAAAAAGTAAATAATTATAGTAGCATAATAATAGAAATAGTTACATACAAAGAGGGTTGTTCCTTATTACTGATGCAGAAACATATAACAGCCAAAGGATGGCAATGTCATTACAAATTATGAGCACTTTGAGGCAATGCCTAACATGTATAAAAGTTACATATATAAACAGAAAAATGGTTAAGGAACCTCATAAATGTGTTAGATTTACTTAGTTTCACAAAAATACACATATTTATACTTGATTTTACTTACCTAAGGTACAAAATGCAGTTTTATTTTGATATGAAAAAATTTTTCCATCAGAAATGATAACCACAATGTGCAAAAACATGTTTGATTACAAATCATACTCACTTGTATAGGCATTGATGTATTTATTGACGAAATTTGTTTAAAAAAATCTAAGCATGGTCAAGGCTTTTCCTAAACAATCGGGTAACCGGAAATGTATCGCCTAAAGTAATATTTTCGAACACATGAGCAGACGGATATCCAAGTAGCTACTTACACTTGTCAATTTACTTACACTTACAGTGTATTACAATAAAACTAAAGGTAGTATACTTATATATTGAGTATCTCCCATGTGTTGATAGGGTCAGAGAGGGAGCAAAGAATAGCAACACTGTTTACCTTCCATGCATGTCGTAAGAGGTGACTAAGGATGTTATGGGATGGAGTTGGCCGTCACATGTCATATATGGTCAAAATGACCCAGAAGCTATTCTTAAGTTGGATGTGTCTGGCTGATGGAGCAGATATTGCAATAAAGCTGTAAACCATGATGGCACATTCTGTTCTCTGGACTACATCCTGCCAATTTGCCAGGAGTTTGAGAATGAAGGCAGAAGAAAAAAAAAGACTACTTCATTAAAATGTATTGGTATGGAGGTTAATCTAATGTGGATACCAACCCGTGTCTGAATCACAGGAATCTGAAATCAGGAGCATAATAAAGGTCAGAATATTGAAGATAGGATAATCAAATGGGACACAGTGCAAAAGGAAGACGTATGTATGCTCTTCTAAAGGGACTGTCTAGAACAAGCCAAATTGTTGATGAGCTTGAAAACTCCTGCCATAGGAAACATAGAGTAGATCTAAAATATTACTACCACAGTCAATCACATATCCCTAGCTTACTTTTTTCAAAATGTGAAATGGAATTTATCATAAAATGGGAGATAAAATCTGTTTTCTTCCAATTTTTTATTTTTTTTCCCCTGGCTATATTTATCAAATCATGCATGGATTTTTTAAAATAATTATTTAAAGACAAGAAATGGGACAGCAGAGATTTATTTAGGAGGGTTGTATGGGTGGGAACAGACTGGAGTTAGTGTTGTTTAATTGGGCTAGGCAGGTGGCCAGTAGTTTCTCATTTGCTCAGTATGGCGTACAATGGGCCTTTCTCTTGGAGAATAGGCTTTTATCAATCTCCACAATTTTTGCATCTCCTCCAATGCAACGATGTAGTATTTGTGATATACTGTGCGCACACACCTCACACATAAATGCATTCCACTCCAGCACTGTATTTCCATGTATACACCAGTCCGCAAGTCATATGATAAGCCCAGCCATAACAGAGTTGGCATATCGTCATGACTGGAATTTTTGAGAAACACACTGTTGGTTGTTTTTTTTTACACTGAATTTCCAGCTAACCCTTCCCTCATCGTAGTAGGTTAATACCGTAGCATGTCCCTACATGCATATCTTTTCATTCTGAAGCACTACTCACAAGTGCAACAATCGTACTACATCTTTATCATTCGAAGGCAAGTGCATCATAGATATGACAGCCATTTTGTAAATAGAAATGAAACAGCAGTGATGTAATAAAAGAACTAAAAATTACGGATCAGCGCAGATTTTTTAAAAAGTATGAAAAGAATTTTGTAAAAAATTTCTTTTTTTAGCAAAATGTACCTTTTATGGTAAGGCATGCACCTTTCATCCATGGACAAATTGACTATATCGGAGCTTTTTTATGACATGAAAAAATAGTGGAGCCAATGTAATCCAGTTACTACAACCTCCTAAGTAAAATAAAGATTATTGTGTGATTGAACCACTATAGTAATATCCTATACAGCATAGAAACAATGTTTTGTAATGATGTGCCAAGTGATAGGCTATAATTTATTAAATAATTTATCATTTCTGTCAAGGAGGTAGGTTGCAATTGACCCCCAGCATCCTCTGTCTCTTGCTTTGGTGGTTCATGCTGCTAGACTAACCTGTCCATCTCATGATATTTCCCTCCCACTTGTATCTCTGCCTACCTATTGGTCTCCTCTCTTTGACACTATCCTCAAGTATGGTCTTCAAAATGGTGTCTTTTTTTAGTTCAAGTAGGAAGCATGAGGATAAATGAAAATAATTCTTACAGCTGACAGGAATTGAACCAGGTCCGTTCTAGCAGCCTTGCAATTGAAGTAAACAGGTTTTCCATACTTGACCTATATGTTCAATGTTTGTGTTCCTGAGGATACTTCAATACTTGTATGGAATGTTGATTGCTTTTGTAATAGTCCTTGTCTCGATTGGTCCAGTCTCATTGACTTGAGTACATAGGTTGAATGTCTTGATGAAATCACATCTATCTTTGGAAATGTGGTTGGTCAAGTATGGAATAGCTGTTTACTTGAGCTATTTACTATATATATATATATGTGGAAACTAACCTGTTTGCCTTGCTTCGTCAGGGGTTCTCTGGAGATAGCTATCACATGTGCTTTATATATATATATATATAGGAGGCATATATATATATAAAGCACATGTGATATAGCATATAGATAGATAGACAGCTAGAAAAAAACCAAGTAAAAAATAAATATCAAGGATCATTATACATAAAGGAGACAATGCAACAAAGACAGCATACTTTGCTTAGTCATAAATTAAAGGTCACTCTTACACTTAACATCTTATGGGAAATATCCACCTTTGATTAAACAAGTCTGTGTATTGTGAAAGGAAAACATTACTGGTACTTCCCATGCATGTCATATGACATATGATGCAGCTAAGAAGGTTTGATCTGTTAAATTTCATAGGCCAATGATCCTTCAAAAGTCTAAGAAGGAAAGCATCTTTGACTTGTTGGTCAAGTCTCTATTTCGTTAGGCTGGTCTTTTTATCTTTAAAAAGAATTATCATTAATTAGAATTATCATTACTGGTAATTAGCATGTCAGACGAGCAGCTTCCAAAGAGTCTGTTCTATGGTGACCTGTGCATAGGTAAGCATTCATGTAGAGGCCATAAATGTTTCAAGGACTATTTGAAGATGTCTTTCAACCACTGTATCATTGACCCATACTCTTGTGAAATCACAGCTCTTGATCGCCCAACTTAGAATGGTCAGATCTGTGCAGGTATTAATGGATTTGAACAGTGTAGAACTCTACAGGCATTCTGAAAGAGACAAAAATGAAAAGAAGTCAGAGTGCTTTCCCTCATCCCAAGACCTTCTTAATTTCTGCTCATACTGCAACAGGTCTTTCAGAGCCCAGATTGGACTTACATCAAACATACTCATTACTTTTTCAAAGCCATCTTCATATTTGCTTTTGCAAAGGAGGAATATTAGTTCTAATCAGTCAGATGTGTCAGGCTTAAAGGTGTGGATATTGCAGTTCAGCTGTAACTAAGACACAATGCATTCCATTTTCCTGAAGTTTAGGAATAATGCAGAGGAAGAAGAATTTTATCCCATACAAGTAATCAAAGTTCCATTTTACACTGAAGCACATTGGGAACACAGTGTTGGAATTATCATTTTCATTGACTAGCAGCATTCATGAGTATGATGTGATCAGCAATACAAACCACTGTTTATTTTCTAAGATTCATTTTATGCAATGCAGTTTTTGTGTTGATCTGGAAGCCGTATATAATTGTCCAGATGAATTAGAAATAAATGGATCACTAAGTCGCAGTACACTAACCACTGAGCTACTAAGGCTTGCATCTTTGATAGAAGTCTCTCATTCAACAAACATGTCACAAATATGATTCAGAAGGCTAAAAGAGGGATCAAGGTTATGGCGACCTTCGACATGCAGCAATGGGTACCATTTTGATTATGGCCTCGGCCTACTAACACTGTCACAGACACAAGTTGATAGATTGGAAAAAGTCCAAAATGAGGCAATGAGAGCGGTACTGGGGTGTACTAGAGATACACCCATCTCTGCTATGAGATTTCTGCTTGATCTCCCCAGCATTAGAGTGTGACATCAGGTAGCACAAGTTAGGTCGTACCTTAAAGTGACAGAATACAACAAAGTTATGTCGTACCTTAAAGTGACAGAATACAACAAAGTTAGGTCGTACCTTAAAGTGACAGAATACAACAAAGTTAAGTCGTACCTTAAAGTGACAGAATACAACCACCATCCATTACACCAACGTCTAGATGAATCAAAGGGAAAACGAATCAAGCGTGGCTGATCATGGATGGTAGAGGCTGAGGACACACTGCGAAGAGTATGTGAATTGGAAGAAACAGGAAAGGGCAGTGAATGGGTGGAGGTAGACACTGAGAAGAAATCACTGACTAAATAATAATACAGCTAGATAAAGCGTGTCAAAAATGGGCGGACGTCAGGGCTCAGGATACAGTGCACAAACTCGGCTGACTACACTCGAAACCACAAGACATAATTATATACACAGATGGCTCCCTTAACAGAAACACAAACAAAAATGGTTGGGGTTTTGTTGCCTACAGAAACGGCGTGAAGTTGGTTGAGAAATCTTCAGCATATCCTACAGAAAAGATAGAAACACAGAGAAGAAGTTGGAGGGAAAAAACTCACAAATTAAATTTTGAAAAGGAAGGGAGAAAGCTGTGGAAACTAACCAAGCAAATAAATGATGATAGCAATACCCAGCGACAAAAAATTACGCTGGAAGATTCTGGTAAATTCCACTCTGGCAAACAAGCAGCAGACAAGCTTGCAGAATCTTACAGAAAAGAAAGCACAATTACCATCAATACATGTAGACAATGAAGCATTCATCAAGAAATGAATAATGATAAGAACAACACAAACTGCCAAGACGTCATGTCCAAACTATTTACAATAGAAGAATTAAAGGCATCTATAGGGAAACTAAAGGATAGAAAAACACCAGGACCGGACGGTGTCACCAATGAAATGCTTAGGAACCTAGGACAGGCAGCAATGTACAAATATATTACAGATATACAACTATAGTTGGGAAACAGGCAATGTACCACAGTCGTGGAGAGAAGCGTTTATGTGTCCTATTATTAAAAAACGGCAAGGACAAACAGAAGCCCAACAGTTATAGAGCAATAAGTCTAACGAGTGTGTCTGCAAGACAATGGAAAGGATGGTCAACAGAAGACTTAAAGTGGTACCTAGAATCGGAGAAGCTATTGATGCCAGAACAAACTGGGTTTAGAGAGTGTAACAGCACAGAAGACCAAATAACATTATTTTCCAAGATCATAGAAGACACATTTCAAGAAAAGAAAAAAGTTTTCACCCTATGGATAGATCTTCAAAAAGCTTTCGACAAGGTCTGGAAAGATGGACTGATAATAAAGCTGCAAAGAAACGGAATAAGGGGCAACATGAGCAAGTGGATCCGGTCCTTCCTACACAATAGGAAAGCAAGAGTTACCATGGAAAGATACAACAGCAAAAAAGTTCTCCTAAAACATGGAGTTCCTCAAGGCTCAGTATTGTCTCCAACTCTGTTTCTTGTCTTCATAAATGATATAATTTGTGAATTGCCACTAGGCGTAAAAGTTGCAATGTACGCTGATGACTTGGTGGTGTGGTGTGTAGAAGAACATCTAAAGATCGGCAACAAAAAATACAAAAGGCAGCAGACAACATAGCAGCATGGGCAGATAAATGGATGATAAAGATAAATGCTGAAAAGTCTTCAACAACACTCTTCACACTCTCAAATAAGGACAAAGCAGGAGAGATAAAACTTGGAAATGTACATATCCAAACAGAAGACGAGCCGGTGTACTTGGGCACTACGCTAGATAAGAGACTGACATGGAGGCCTCACATTGAGAAAATAGAAGCAAGGGCAAGAAAGAAACTTGTCATCCTGAGGAAATTGGCAGGAACAAACTGAGGAGCCAATGAGGCAACTTTGAAGAAGGTATATACTGGTGCAATTAGACCAGTACTAGAATATGGATCATCAGCATGGACTTAGCAGCCAACTCCCATCTACAAGCCCTGAACAAAGTACAAAATCAAGCACTTCGCCATATCACAGGTACCATGAAGACCTCTCCCATAAATGAAATGGAAAAAATTACAGGCATTACCCCCTTACCATACAGGCGAGACACTAAGACCATGGTACATGCAGAAAAGTACAAAAGCATACCAGCACATCCAATGAGGACCAGATACAGTGACCTAGCCAGTGGAAGACTGAAGAGGAGCAGTTTTATACACCGATCCAAAAAACTAAACAGATAATATAAGGAAGAACTACCAGACATAACAAGAGAGATATCACCAATACTTTTTCCAGTTCCGTGGGAGCAATACCCAAATCTCACTATCAGAATCACCATAAACAACTACCAAACTATGATAGAACTGAATAATCTTCAAAAGAAAACAATAGTATGCAACATGATTGAAGATATGTACCCCAGAGAAGCATGGATACAAGTATATACTGACGGATCAGCAACCAGAGCAGTAAAGAATGGAGGTGCTGGCATGTACATAAAATATCAAGAAAAAGAAAATGAATCCACATGTTCACCAACTGGAATATTCTGCTCCAACTACTCTGTAGAAGTACAGGCTTTAAACATTGCTGCAGAAATAATTAAAAACACAACAAGCCAATGACAGCAGGTGGTATTTCTTACTGATGCTATGTCTGTCCTACAAGCCCTTGACAGCGATAAACTGCCAGACCTGAACAAAGCCATGAGAGAAGTGAGCATCCAAAGAAGGGTAGTACTACAGTGGATACCATCCCACTGTGGCACACCAGGAAATGAAGAGGCAGACAGACTGGCAAAGGATGGAGCAACACAGGAACAAAAAGACCAAGAAATCACCTACCAAGAAAAGAAGACCCTCATCAAAGCCATCAGGAAAGTCGACCATCCAAAAGACAATTACCACTATCTTGACAGAGCAGAGCAGGTTATTATCTTCCACCTCAGAACAGGACACAACAGATTAAACAGCCACTTAAATAGACTAAGATTGGTCCCATCACCACTGTGCCTTTGTGGGCAGGCAGCACAGACAGCTGAACATATCCTGCAAGACTGCAATACACTAAACCAGTTAAGGGAAGAACACTGGCCCACAGAGATGGATATTGACAGAAAGATGTATGGGAGCACTGAGGAGCTTTCAAATACAGCAGCATTTATTAAGAAAACAGGACTTGGTAATACAGACTCTCAAAGCATGCTGCGCAGGATAGAAAAGTTCATGCTAAGAAACGAATTGTGGGACTTATTGAACAACTCAGTTGTCCAGAGTATTACATGGATATACTGCCCTGGTCATGCTGGGGTCAGAGGAAACGAGAGAGCCAACTTATTGACAGGCAATGCGGCGATAGATGGCACATTGCTGAGAAGAGATAAAGCAGACTTAATGAAGGCAGTAATAAATTCATTTCAAGATGCAGATGATGTCAATGAGGCTGAGAACATACACAGACAGCAAATGTTAGAAATGGGAGTATCTAGAGGTGAGAGAAGGAAAAGTAAATTTTTTGGTTAGTCCAGAAGATCACACAATCAACACCTGACCGGGACTGAGTGTACATACACTGGGATGGCTGCTGAAGCGGAGGGCGAGGCACTTATGGGAATGTCCCGCGTGCGGTGAAAACGGTTTTTAATGGAGAATCAAGAATCAAAGCTTGCATCACTCTCTAAACATGAAATAGTATGACAGATACAACAGAACAACATAAAAGATGACTAATGAAAAATCAGCTGTATATGGTGGATATTTGTCTGGAGCGATGTAGACTCACAAAGATACAAAAATAGTTTGTGCTGAACATTTGAGCAGCACACAAGAGCAAGGGAGATTCAGTTGAGTGAAACAGAAAAACAATTTGCTTGACTGAAATAAGATAGAAGGTATGAGAGCTGTTACTGTGGCCTTCTGAGATCAACTTCGCAGTTTTCTTTAAACAGCAAAAAACATAGTTTCTTCTTCTTCTGCATTCGTTCTCAAACTCCTACAGATCAGTAGGATGTAGTCCAGAGAACGGAATGCATTGTGTCATAGTTTACAGCATTGCTGTGATATCTGCACCTTTTGGCCGGACACATCCGACTTCAGCATGGCTTTGGGTTACTGAGCCTATATGGAATGGGACAGCCAACTCCATCCCATAACCTCCTTAGTCGCCTTGTACGACATGCATGGAAGGTAAACAGTGTTGCTATTCTTTGCTCCTCTTTTGTGCCCCGACAACGCACGGGCGAAACATAGTTTTAAAAATGTTGCAACCTTCACATTTGAAAACATAGTTTTAAAAGTGTTACAACCTTCACATTTGTACCAACAATGAGAACTTACCAGGTAAGATTCCTATTTTCTTCATAAAATAATTGGATAGAAGAGGACTCTTCACAAATTTACTTTGTTAAACATGCTTTATCAGCTGTTAAAAAAATAATCCACTGGATGATGCTATTTGGATAATCAAAGGAATATTGTAAAAAGGGATGTGTTATGACTGAATAGAGCAGAAGACATTGCACAGGCGATTGTAGTGCTTTGGTAAGAGTGAGAATGATGGCTTTCAAGTTTTTGACTTCCATTTATGTTGTTATCATACTTCCAGGGTATGATATCCTGGAAATCTGGGTAATGATATCCCAGTGCTGTTGGAATGTGAGTATCAACTCATCCGGTATACAACCATTAGTAGCATGATGAGAATATATAGAATGACTGAAGTTGAACTTACAAATTGTTCCCTAACTCAGAGTATTCTTAGAAAGATACAGTTAAGTTATCTCATGATGATGTTCGTCCATCGTGATCGACGATGACCAAAAACTCAACCATAATAATAATAACAATAAATAATAAAAATAATAAAAGTTAATAGTGCGTTTTTAAATGACTAGCAAGTCCAATGCGCGCACAAAATGTTCTTTTACAGAATTGACAACAATAGAAGGTATCTAAAAATGGGTTGAGAAATGACTAGCGCTGAAGTTGGTTTATAGTGTGGAAGAGTTGCGCTAATCGTCAACCACACTCTCCTGAGTTTTATCTTGGTCCAGTGGCAAGACAAAGTCGAGACAACTGGGAGAAAATCAGGGTTAAGTTATCTACGCAAAGAGTGGCTGGCATTAATTACTGAAGAAATAAACTTATGCTTTTGTGCAGGCAATATGGTTAATAAATGAGCAAACATGGCCACAGTGACAAGTGGTAGTTCAATGATCTATACCGGTACTTATATTCTGGATATAAATTATTCAAGAAAATTGATCTGTTGGAGGATGCAAAATGTGTTTCTGTCTTTTTTTACTTATGTGTTCTTAATGCAGAACTTGGGTTTAAAGTGTAGTATTGCTAGATAGGAGTGTCATATGGAAAACAAGAGTTGCATTATCAACAAACACACACTATGACCAGGGGATCTCCAGAAGATAACTAATTAAATTCTTAACTGCATATGCTATTCAGGGCATCACAATCATCCCAGTGTTTTGGTTAATGTTATAAGCCAATATCATTGGACTCTAGACAAACTCATAGATGCTCAGTCTCCCTTTACACATGATGAAGGGTATGTATGCTAATGATTCCTGTGGCTCACTGGTTCAATATTCTCATTCTGCCTTGTAGCAGTCCCATTACTACCACATTGAATATCAAATTCTTTAAATCTCAGCCTAGATGTGTCATCAATTGCAGTGTCCACATCAAGCAGGAGCTCATGAAGCAGTTGCAACACGTTGCTCTTATCCATTATCAACTCCCCATCTATTGATGTTTTAGATGCAAGCAAGTCTGTCTGCTCATTACAGCACATGCCAGCATGTCTCAGATAGTAGATCCATGTGACACCTCAGAGTTTGGACATAACTATAGGTGCCATCCACATGTCATGTCACATGCCATTTTGAATCTTCTAAAGCATGGACTGTGAGTGTGACACAATAACTGCTTTAGTGAATAGTCTCAGGGAGCCATATATTGACTGCAGTAACTGCCATGATTTCCATCCTTATACTGGATATAGTTGTTCTGTTTACTGTAGTAATTTATAAGCAACATTTGCATTTTATAGTTTATTATTATTTTTAAAATAGTCGCCTTGCCCAATTGGCTGCAGGAGGATTCAAACTTGTTACTGTGGCCTTCTGAGATGTTCTCAAATTAGTAATACCTTTTACTTCAAAATTCTAAGACTGTATAAATGTGTATTTGTGTTTGAAACATTCAGCTGTACATCCACTTATGTATACATTAAACCTGTATCATTAAAGAGGATGAACAATATTCACAAGAGTTTCATTTGCTATTATTCTCATGGGAAACGAACCACTGAAACTAATTGATGCAATCAATATCAACTGCTGAGAATGAAAATAGTGGGCGTGTATGTACGGGTGTGTATGTGCCTTGTGATGTCTGTGTGTGTTGCACTCACACCACCCAGTGCTAGCCAAGAGTATTGATCTGAAAAAGTATTGATTTGTCTGCTGAGCCATGTGTTCCAGACACCAGCTCTAAAGATAACACTGCTAAGGTCACGTTGCTTCCAGTGGTATGGATATAGTTGATGTTTCAACATAACATTTTTAGTTCTGGCTTTACATTGTAGTTGATTTAATTATGTGACGGTCTTGTCACTTGTAATATTTGGTAGATTAGCATTTACACTTCTCTGCTAGATTTTGTGTTAAAGTCATTTACTGCTAGCAGATATAGAGCTTTCAGGTTGGAGACTAGTTGAATTTATTGACACAATACACGTATCCTGGTATGTGTTCAAATAAATTGTCACTTATTACATTAGTAACTTAAATTAATCGCTGACACTGATTTGATTTGTGTGATAACTTTTGTATGAAAACTCATAAAGTCAGTGATAGTTCTATAAGACTAAACACATTTCAAGTGTAGGCCTATGATTTTTTGTAAGATTAGATCAGATAACTCCTATTAGTGATAGAAACTGAACATTACAATTTGTAACATAGGATTATTAGTATCATAGCTTGCAATACAGATACAGGTGAGTAATATTTTTATTAGGGATGGTTCATTTCTGTTACTTTGGTCATAGAACTTGCAGTGTATTCAAACATGTTTGCTTTTCTTACCACTTAGGACTTGAGGCATTCTTTAGAAAATTGAATCTTTTTTTTCTAAAATGTGTCATACCAGTATTCCGATTTTTTTTTTTTATTAATTCAGGGACAAAACCTGGTAAGCATGCAAGAGATCCTTCTGGAGAAGTAGATGGAGATCAAGACATCCCAGTTTTAGAAAGATCAATTGAAAGCTCATCTGCAAAAAGAAATGAAACTGCCCAAGGTTCAGGTGATGCACCATCTAATTTAAAGGGGGAACCTGATTTAGAAACAAGGAGGTCTTCATCTGAAAAGGAGAACCTTCATGAAATGTCTTCCAGCAAATCATCTGCCAAAGATGCTAAATCTGACAAACAAAAATCCAAGAAACATGGTCAAGAGCAACCAGTTGAAGATGTTATGGTTAGCAACCAGCACTCTCCAGTAAGACTTGAGCAGCGAGAACTAGAACCTTTGACTCCCCTCGTTATCACTGACAATATTGATGCTTCAATTAGCCACCAGAAACCACAAGCAACATCTACTCCAGCAGCCAATGGACAACTTAGGAGTCCTCCTCTCAGTAAGTACAAGTATGACCTTTCACTTTTAGAATATATTTGTTTGAAATGTCATGGGGAAACAGAAATAAAAGATGTGGAATTATTTTTATCAAACTTTTATATAGGTTTCTTGACTTCATTTGACTATACTTTTCTATATTGGTTTCCTTACTTTCTTTTTAAGTAAGATCATTTTTGCAGATCTATTAATTCTTAGTCAATGCAAGCTGTAACAACTTGCGGCTTCTGAGATGCTATTCCAAACCATCTCTAGTGGCATTTAGTCAAAATTATGATGACTGAAAGCCCCTTCATGTGATATTTGGGAACAGTAATCGCAGAGCATACCCCTTACTACTTCCTGTTTAGTTTTTAAGAATTTTGCGGCCGCAAAAGTTTTTATTGTTTTGGAAAGCCCGCACTACGAAGTGGTGGGACATATACTAACGTTAGAATTATTGTAAACACTTTACCTAATCCTTATCCCCTTGAGTAGAAGGCTCCTTCAGTAGGCATTGTACTAAGCTGAAAGCTGAAGTCTCCTGGGTATGAAAGAAAGCTCAGAAAAACCACCCCATTGCTCATAGGAAGTAAGAGGAAATTGCTTGCAATTCCTGGGGTTCACAATCAATCATATCTAACCCTGCCCCCCACCCTCCCAGGGTCCTAAAATCTAGCAGTATCCTGCAGTTGTACTAACATTCTGCAAGTGACGTCAGTGATGTAATTCCTTAGACCTTGCAATAAAATGAAAACAATGTGCAAACCATCATACACTACCAATGAACATGTGCATTGAATCTTTTTTTGTTCACATCCCACTATAATAATGAAGTATAGGGGGTATACTTTGCAATTATGGAACAGATATTTGTATTTTAAGTGTTAATTTTAAGCTCTTTCCTGTACACACACACCCTCACCCTTTCATATTTAGCTATCAATTATATTGTTTCTAAACTTTTGTTTTGAGACTTTGTATTGATTTCTTTATTTTTATTTTCTTTGTTGAGTTAAACATGTAGTGGCATGGCTGATTTATCTTCTTTTGTATCTCATCCAGTGTTTCTCAAACTCTTTCCTTCCACTACCCCTTTTTATATAGATTTTATAGACCAAAGGCCCTCATCCCAAACCAATGTCATAGAAACCTCTTCGGCAAGGAAGGGGAGAGTTTATTCATCTAAAAAGGATATTTCTTTGCAAGCCCTTAGATAGTGGTTGGAGTCACATGGGGAGGAGGGTTTAAAAATTCTCCCCCCCCCCCAAGCAGTACATGACATTTAGTCTATTATCTGTTTCCAGGTGAACAATGGTTGATCGTATTCACACTTGCTGTTAAGCATTTAAGCATAGGGGTGGAAGCTTAAGCTGTCATTCCAAAGCCAGATGAGTCACCTTGGTTGCATTAAGTCCATGTTTGTTCAAGGCTATCGTGATAATTTCTATCCACCGTTTTCTTTGTCTACCTTTGGCCTTATTTTAGGATATTATTTTGTTATAGGCTCTTATTGGTATTTGGTTTGGGTTATCATTTTTACTGCTAGGGGAAAAGTGGCTGATCTCAGCTATAAATTAAGAAACCAACATTTTATTTTAGCAAGGTAGACCTGTACCGTTTATCTATGTCCTTGATCCTTTAGCAAAAACTGCCAAAATATATGAGATGACCTTTTGAGTGTTCCACTGTAGAATTTTTGTTTTCATGGACAGGAAATTTTCTTTATGTAGATATTCAGAAACAAAATAACCCAAAGAAGAATACAAAAAGGTGGGGATACGGCGGTGTATCCCCAGAAAAAAGTACTGGAAGTATTATTTATTTGCGTTTGCTTACCAGACTACACCATACACAAATGTAAATATCAGAAGTGCAGAGGTATTGCAACACTCATAAGAAGTGACATGCAAGGAGGTCATAAACATGAAAAATAAAAGAAACGATGTGCAAGAAATAAATATATATGGTACCATGGCCATCGGTATACTGTTCAATGCATACTACCCGCCCAGCTGCAAGAAACAAATAGACATCAGCACCACAGATGCCAAGAGAACTATCATTGCGGGAGATTTAATGCACACATGCCAGCCACAGGATACAAGGGCAGAAACGCCTTGCAAAACAACATAGAGGAACTATGCAACACAGCAATCGAATAATATTACAAGATTCCTCATCCACACTTCTCTCCTCGACAGAGCCAGTGGATCAACATTAGGACCTGACCTTACCATCATATCCGCAGACCTCCAAATTGACTACTCTGAGAGTTTTTGGTGACTTAGGAAGTGACCACCGCCCAATAGTCCTCAAAATATCACAAACAAGAAAATAACCAACGCGAAAAATACCTTGCTGGGACTACAAACGAGCAGATTGGGAACAATTCAAAACTAGCACAGACGAAAATCTAGTGAAGATTAATATAAACACCTTATACAAAAACATACAGAACAGAATATAATAAACTAACTGCACTGATTCGACTAGAAACAAAAGATGCAAAACAACAAAAATGGTCAGACACTTGTATAAGCTCAACCTTTGCACTAATGGCAGGAGGGCCTGGAAGCTATTAAATAAGCTATCAGGGAAAAATAAACACACAAACCCAAAACCACTGCAGACTGCAAACTAAGTACTAGTGGAAGACACAGGCAAAGAAATAGTTTCAACAAATACTTTTCAAGCATCAATAAAATCTCCCACAGGAAAGCACTAGATAATATAATAGGCAAGATTCTAAAATCTAAAGAAAGATCAAAACCAGCAAACACTACACTCTTTGATGAAAACTTTACCATTCAAGAACTCCAGACTGCACTAAATAAACTACAGCCAAGAAAAGCACCAGGTCCTGATAAAATATCCAATGATATAATCCACCACCTAGGAACCAAAGGAAAAACAGAGCTCCTAAACTTCATAAATACAACTTGGCAAAGTGGAACCCTACCAACAGCCTGGAAGACTACTATTATCGAGTCAATACAAAAGAAGAATAAGCTTGAAGATGACATAAAAAAGCTTTCGGCCAGTCTCTTTAACTTCTAACACCAGTAAACTTGCAGAACGAATGCCGAGAAACATATTATACTGGTGGTTGGAAGCTTCAGCATCCCTCAACAACTCCTAAGCAGGCATCTGAAGAGGAGCAAGGACTGAAGACCAACTCTTTTTCTTCACCCAGAATGTGACGGACAAATTTTAGCAAGGGAAGAGTACATTTGCTGTCTTTTTAGACCTGATGCTAGCATATGACAAAGTGTAGAGAAAAGGACTATTGCTAGTAATGAAAAATATGGGCTTTTGTGGGAAAATGTACAAATCTATTAAGAACTACCTAATTGACAGAACCATACAAATTACAGTAAACAACAATCATCCAAACTCACGCTTGAGGGAGAGCTACCCCAAGGCTCAGCTCTCAGCTGCATCCTATTCTTAATCTTTATAAATGATCTCCCTGATTTGCTTAGCACCCACAAAGCCATGTTTGCAGATGAACTTGTCATATGGACAAGTGGATCAGACTTACACCTGGCTGCAGAGAGACTTAGAAAAATCCTTCTCACAATATCAACATACTGCAACTTCTGGAAACTGGGAGTCAACACCAGTAAAACCACACATACCATATTTTCGCTTAGCCACAAACAAAAAAATCAAGAAACTTAAAATCACTCTTGAAGGAGCTCAAGTAAATCGCGAAGAAAATCCAACATTCCTAAGTGTTCAGCTCGACAGGAGGCTAACCTTCATCTTTATTAACAATATCACAGAAAAATCGCCTAGGAGATTGAACTTGCTTAAGCAACATGCAAGTACATCCTAAGGAGCCGACAAGACAACACGTAGACACACATACATAGGATACGTCAGATCCATATTAGGCTATAATCCCCCTTTGCAGGCCACATCATCAAAAAGCTCTTGCGCACACGTGAACATAGTACAAAACCAGGCTCTCCGCTTCATGTGTGGTGGTATGAGATCAACACCAACAGTGGCCTGTGAAATCGATGTAAACATAGAGCAACTAGACATTAGAAGAGAAAAGGCAACTATAGAAGCTGTGGAAAGATACAAACGACTTCCACAAAACCATCCCTAACAAAGAAGTAGTCAAGAAATGGACACGCAAAACAAGACTAAAACAAAAGTTCCCAGTACAGCTAACTGAAGAACTAAACAAGAAACATCACCTTCCCGAAGATAGAGATGAATCAGATGAGTTAAATATCCCACCAAAAAACCCCTCATACTGCCCCAAATAAACACTACACTAATTGACAAGTCAGTAACCAAGGCAACAAACCAAAACACCCGTAGTCCATTGCACTAGAGACTATCGACTCCTACCCCAAGGACTGCATCCAAGCATACACATATGTGTCAACCTTCAAAGCCATCATCGATGCAGGATTTGGCTCTCTCATAGTCCTCCCTGGCAAAACATCAATAGAGTTATCTGCTCCTTGTGGAGAGTTCTGCAGCAACTATGATGCAGAGGCGAAAGCAATGTCAGAAACACTCATACATCACCACCAAACAAATAAAAACTAATGCAACACGTCCAACATTCACTGACCCCCTGTATGCTCTACAAGCTCTTGAAAACTGGAATCAAATAGCAGAGACAACTATAAGCAAAATACTTCAAGCTACAAATATACTTACATCCTACGGCATCAATACTACACTACAGATGATATCAGGCCACACATGTATCAGTGGGAATGAAAGTGCTGATAAATTGACAAAAAAGGGAGCAAGTATGTCTCAACCAGGAATTCCCACCAACCTTAGAATAGCTCAACACATTATCCGCAATAACTGTAAACAACAATGCATGGACCACTGGCTCAAAAGGAAGAGTATGCAGACATGTCCCAACCAAATCCACACAACAGCATAAATATACTACACCGCAAAGATGAAACCACAATATTTAGGCTGCGAACAACACATGTACAACTTAGTAAGCATCTACAAATAATTACCGCAGACCATAAACAATACTGGAACCACTGCAACATACAAGAAGAGGAAATAGTAAAACACCACTTTATTGAATGCCATGCACTACAAGACCTACGAAAAGAACTGTTACCACCAAACCCCTCCATCACCAACACCCTTTATACAGAAACAACACAGACGAAGAAGACATGCTCCTACCACACCTGGCACAGGGAACTATAAATTACGTCAACAAATTGTTGCCAATTTTTCACACACTTCCCCGCCTGCCTTGTCAACAACTGTCAATAATTCAGGGACACACCTCTTTAATTATGTCAAAATCTTCCCAACCCCTTTAAACATTATTTTTTCTAGAAAAGTTTGGGAAAAACTGCATATTTTGTTCGAAATTTTTGGAAATATACAAAAATGAAGTCCATACATTTGACGTTAACTTTTGTCAATCTTCCTCTGTCAATAACTGTCGAACTATTTCAGACCCACCCCACCCCCCTATTGTTGACGTATTTTATGAACAATCCTTAGCCATGATGGTTTATCACCCAATGTGTCCTTGGTTTTCACATGTCAATATGCTCCAGGGGATAGTTTCCAATGTGTAAAACGGTAAGCAGGGAGTAGGATAGGATGCGTCTATTTGTACTCACGAGATAAAGCACCAGCGACGGGAGACAACTGAATACTTGAAATGCGATAGCTCCGGGTAATACGGCAAATACCAATACAAGCGGAAATAGGTATGTTACAAATATTTATATAGAAAACATACTAGCAACGAGACATGTTTTGTTTATAAATATTGGTAACATACCGATGTATACATATGTCTGTTTATCTTGTCTATCGTACATCTAGAAGATGACTTGAGGCGTGCTCTCAACTAAAACACTGCATTTATAATTGATCATATTACTTATTTCGTTATCACAAGTGTACTACCACTTGCACTATGTGCTGCCTCAATGATAGAAATTGTACTCGATAAATGAGCCATGTTTCGCCACATTTTGGCTGTGGGAATGTATCAATGCCAGCTGTTGTCATGCACTTTTGCTACAGAAGTAGTTTTGTTGTGGGGACCGAACGGCTTTAATAAAAGATGTTATTTATCTTCTGCATATCAAATCTCATTCTATATCTGTTTACACTGCTTAGACTAAGTATTAGCCAGGTGTTTTGCATGATCTTTGAAACTTCTTATTGCAACGAGGAGCTGCCTTTAGGGTAATGACTATCTGCAAGTCATGGGAATCGCACGAGACCAGCTGGACTACATATATCTCTCGGTTTAGTTATTTCATTGACTGGTATTAAATCTTCTATCTATTCAATTTATGAAAGTATACAGGTACAGGATAGCACAGGCCAAATTAACATTAAAAAAAAAGAGAAACATTATGTGCAATTGAGTAATATCAATGCATACACGAGTTCAAGTTCTAGGTTTTTATATTGAGCCAATCCTTCTTTATTGAAGTGAAGCACGGACAGTAACAAAAGTGCTCAAGATAAGCTGGAGGTAACTGAGATATGGTTTTTAAGCAAAATGACGAAAATTCAATGCGCAGCCAAGAAAACTAATGTAGAAGATCTCTAAGCTGTTGGAGTAAAACGACAAATTATAGAAAAATTAGAAGCGAACAATTAATATTTTTCAGCACACGCACGAAAATACGCTTATTTAATTCCTGCGTTATTCCGGTACTATCATATGGATGTGAGAGCTGGAAACGTTCTTTATCTTCAGAAAAGAAATTACTGAGTTTCGAGAACAAATGTCTTCGTAGGATAACTAACACCCATTGGAGTGAATTCAAATCAAATGATAAAATCAGAGAAAACGCACCCCAAAAGTTCATCATAGATGTTATCAGAAAACGCCGTTGGTCCTACATTGGGCATGTCCTACGCACAGATATCAACAGAATACACCACCAATCTCTTGAATGGATACCTACAGGCAAAAGAAACACTCAGAAGAACAATACTTAGAGAAAGTAAAACAATCAATATACATACTATTAAAGAACTGTACAGAATAGCTATGAACAGACAGAATTGGAGAGATCTGACCTCTGCCCCATGCGCTAACTTCAGCGCAAAAGGAAAATGAATGAATTAATATTTTTAGGGCATGTGATGAGAAAGTAAAACGTGGACATTTAGTAACCACTGGAAAGATCAAGGGGAGAAGAGACAGAGGAAGAGAGAAAATTCTAAATGGGTTGTCACTGTGGCACAAAAAGAAGTCACCAACTGAACTTATTAACAACGCAAAAGACAAGACAGTTGTGGAGAAAAATGATCGCCTATGCCACTCGGCATGACACTTTATTGATTGATTATACAGGAAGATCTCAAATGCAGTGTACATGCATTGTAGTAGCACTTTTGAGGTTTCTCAATGTGTAAACCTAATTTATAATTATGGTTGTTCTTGATAACTTCTCTGACTTCGTTTTCCAGGATTTCAGGTTCTTCTTTGTTTGCGTATGTTGGTTTGAATGGTGCTATATGTCTTTGTTTTCGGGTACGTTCAAGAGGTGTTTGTTGAGGTTATCTTCTTATAGAAGCTTCATGGCACATCATCTATACAATCCCGTAGTCGTAACCTTCGATAACAGTTACCATTGTGTTCCAACAGACCGACGTTGTGCTTGTACTAGTTACGGGCACGGCGTGGATGGGGGGAACAACAAAGAAACCTGTCTCAAGGGCCAGAGTTGTGCCCTGATGTCGACGTCTGTTTCGAAGGCATTAGACTCGAAACACCATCGAGTCGGATTGCTGCTGGAACAGAGGGAGGAGCATTTATGGGACTGCCCCTCGTACTGTGAATCCAGTTTCTAATCAAAAATCAAGAGGTGTTTAAAAATATTCTTCCCACATTTCTCTGATCTTACCTCTCTTATGTATGTTCATAATCATTTATTCGGTATGTTCAGCCTATCATTTATATAATTTGTTGGTTGAAAAGGTTCGTCTGGTATTCTCATTACATACTAACTTGACTTCACTAAAAATCAACAACCTGGACACATGTTATTATCAACTACGTATTATTTCATGTTTTCTATATTTACACATGAAGTCGAGCCAGGTATAATGTTTTCTACTTAGTGCATATAGTTCATTGTGACATTTATAATATCTACGGTAGGGACATTTTCTATAAATATATGACATTGTTATCTAGTCTGACCCTGTTAGAATTTCACATGAATTCAAGTCTATCTTAGTATATTCACAGAGAATAGTAGTAGGCTCCTGATGATGCATAGTCTGTTAGTGCTAAGCTGTTAGCACTCTCGTTGTAGTGTAAGAAAATAGGACATTGAGATATGTCATGAATCCACTAACCTGTTTATGTTGTGTGTTTAGTACTTACCACATGATTTTTACAATTTAGAAATGTTAGCACCGTTATAGGAGTGAAAGTGTGTGGGGGATTAAAGAGAGAGAAGCTAAGGAATTGAATTTTCACTTAAATATTCGAAAAAATAATGCGCCTGCATTAATTACATACGTCCGTATACAGATATCAGTCTATTTACATAACCTTGTATGGTTCTTGAATTAGGACAGGATAATAGATCACTTTCCACCCTCATAGTTCTGTTGTCCGTCATATCCGACTCCATATTCATTCTGTCAGATCCCAAGATGCGTGATATGTTCTGCGGCCCCGCTCTTATTGTTTACCGGACATGACAAGAAACTCAGGGATTTATTGGTCCGGAGTCATCACCTTGATGCTCCAAATAATTTCCATACCATCAGCTGCGAACGTAAGAGATGCTACACCTGTGGCTATGCGACTCAGACCCGATCTGTCACATTCCTCGAAGCCATCTTCACCATTGAATTTTCACGTGTATCCCGCAACATCATCTATGCAATCATCTGCAGGCGTCGCTCAATGACATACATAGATGAGACTGGAAGGATGCTCGCAGACCAATTCTGTAAACATATGTACAGCATCACAAACCAGAAGGACACTCCTGTTGCTGACCACTACAATGGTACCACATCGGGATGCCCACAATATTCAGGTGACGACCAATAAGTCGTGCTTTTCTGATGACCAGACCCACGAGCTAGAGAACCGCTCTACAGACGCACATATATATATATATATATACTAAGTTTGGCACGATTGAACTCTTTCAGATCAGTGTCCGTCAGTCGTATAAATGATATCGTGTTGTTCCATCATTTCTCTGTCATGTTTCACATGATATTTGGGCTTGTTTTGTCTATTTTCTGTTTGTGTTGTTTCACTTCTGACCTTCTAGTTGTGAACCTACCGGGTTATATCCATATTTTGCTCTGCCATATGAACGTCAATAGTACCGTTCTTACTTGTCGATTTTTGTCGTTTACAGTTTGTAGTATTGATAAAGTTTGTAGTATTGTAGTATTGATAATTTTTGGTCGAAACGTCGATTTGTGCCTGTTTCCAAGTTTCTCCTGTTGTATATCAAGATATATCTGAAATCAGAGTGAAAAACTAGCATTGAGTACTTGTTTTCTAGCTTATTCTCTTGCTTCCTACTTGAATTGACTTGTAAAAGCTATTATTTGAAAGATTGTCATGTCTCTGCGTTATTTATGTTTACAAGTAGACATATTGGTCCTAGTAGTAGGAATACGGATGTTCTATGTTTGTGGTCTTAATGATACACAAATACGTGTGCAGGATGTTCGTTGCTATTGTAATAGTCAGTGCCTCGATTAGTCCGTTCTCAGTGACTTGAGTACACAGTTTGAATGTCTTGACCCACCGAAGACGGATGTGTCGGGCCATTGGCGCAAATAAAATGGTGACACAACGCATTTCCATTCTCTGGACTACATCCTTTTGGAAATCTAATAGGACCATGGTCCTGATACAAGAGATATCCAGTGGAAGTTTGAGAATGAACGCTGAAGAAGAAAGAAGAATGTCTTGACAAAATCGCAATTTTTTTTTGAGGATGTGGTTAGTCAAGTGCGGAAAACCCCGTTTACTTGTGAATTGTTTTCTGAAGAATTGTTTTCTAGCAGATACTAGTGAGAGCTGGTGAATTAGGACCCCATTCATTACGTTTTTTATTATTATTTAGCTTTCGGTTGGTCGCTATTTAGGTATTAGGTATGTTGATTATCATCTTCGCACACCGGACACGTCCATAGGTGCTCCGATCTCCGCTTCAGTATATCTCTCAGGGTATAACGGCTGATGGTTTCGGTTCTATGTTGGTTCACTACTCTTTTTGAAATCGTTGTTAAGGGTTCTCTTTGGGCCACGCCCATCCTCACTCCCAATTCTTGCATTCTTGATATTGCCTCATGCTTATTCATCTCAAAGTCGTGAGGAGTAGTGTGCTCACGATAGTAGTGAGTATGTCTTCTCGGTCCATAGGCTGACCGACTGTTGTGGTGGCGAGACTAGCTAATTTGTCGGTACGTTCGTTTCCCTTCACGCCCGCATGTCCGGGGACAAAAGTAAGCGTGAGTTTACGTAGTGTTGCCCGCATTTTAGCTCTCTCCAATGACTCCGCCCATTCACTACGTACATCACCTGTTTTGACTTTCTGAATCATATTCAGTGAATCACTTAGTATGCAAGCATGGGAATAGGTTTGCGACTCCAGCCAGTAAAGTGCCTGCGTTACGGCGAATACTTCCATAGTTAGACTGCTCGTTGTTGCGGTAAAGGCACCACTGGCTTCGTGCACTGTTTTTCCTTTTGAGCTGACAGTAAAGGCCCATGCGCATCACTGGTGACGGATGACCGACCCGTCCGTGTAAATCACATCTGAATCTTCGACATTCTCCCATATTAGTGCCTTGACATCAGCATCCACGCATACGTGACTGTGTTTCTTGCACTCTCTGTTGAATGTAACGACGGTCCTGACTGCCTCTTGAAAGAACGTAGGAATAGGTATCCATTCCTCGCCAGGAGCTATGTCTTATGGGGCGCAGATATGTTTATGGTCGCTATTTGCACACTTGGAATCGCATGCTAAAAATATCCAACGCGACTCGTAAGTATATATACTGACCAACCGAATTTCCAACAAGGACCTCCTGTCCGGTCACGTGACAATTCTAGAAAACATTTTAGAAGTGATGTGTTTCTGATCCTTATTATTTTGATCTGAGCTTTATTCTGGTCCTAATTTGTATTTATTATATGTTAATAAGTAATACTAGTTTTACTACTTTTGACAATTATTCATTCATAATCCTATCTTTTGCCGTGACCAATCGCCAATCAGGATCAAAACACACCTTTATGACGTATTGTTTCTGAACTTTTCGTTGGTCGGTGTTGACAGGCGACACAAAATATATAAATAGTGACCACGATAACAATACAATTATGAAAGCTTGTTTTGCTTCTGCTGCATTTCCTATATTAGCGATTGGCCATGACTCCGCGAGGGCAACGATACCGCGAACTTAATTGAAAAAAAAAAATTGGTGGCATATCCTATCCAGGACGTGGCTATCAACCCAGCATCTTTTGGCTGTAGTGATTTTCTAGGCAATATAAATACGTTCATTAGCTTGCCAGTGCATTCTGAACGGTCCGGATGCACAATTGCATGTGACGGGGATCGGCCGCGACCTTAGGTATAATTTAACCCTGCTTTGACCTTTTTTTCATTTGTCAATGGTTCTTTACCTGATATCAGGTATCACTGCATATTTATTTTTACCTGAATCTCTATTGAATTGTATAGGTGTTTTTATGCGAGAAGCCAGAGTGGCACCGTAACGCTAGGACGAGATCTTTGCCATTAATAAGAGTTCTGAATGAATATTATTATTAGTATAGTACAAGATGTTTAGGTTAAAAGTAGCCTCATTGAAGTATCGAAAGTTGCCAGTTAAATATCATTTATCCCACTGTTTATTCTGTGACCTATTTTGAATTTTTAAAAAACCGATTCTAACTAATTTGATCATTTTTGTCGTTGTTGAAAGAGTACTATGATACCCCGAAATTACGAGCTAGTAGCTCTTACTTCCTATGTGCAATTTAGTTATTTCTCTAGAGCTTTATTTCATTGTCTTTATGTCAATATTATGGTGAACATAAAGAAATACCTACAGGAATTATTTATTTTTTTAAATGTTGGGGGTCTGTTGCAGCCAACCTTCGTTGCGGAGACGGCACTTAATGATATCGAATTGAAGAGAACTGAATGTTTCATTATAAAGTTGTTTAAAGAGCTTGTTTCTGAATGTACAGAAAAACTGACATCTATTCGTGTGTGTTATTAGTGAAACGATGAATAGCAATAATGTGGCCTGTCGCACATTCCGTAAGAGACGACAAAGTAGGGTTAGACATGCAGTTATCTTCTCGCCATGTAACTGTCCTTGCAGAAAGACTAACATTTGAAAACAGTCTTATTTTTCAACATATGTTATCTACAACTGCCATTACACACTTTTAAACGAAATCGTCAGTGAATGGCATAATATGTTCTGATATTAACTTCGACATAGCATAGATACGCCGTGCATACAATTCCAGCTCTGCGCCCTGTTTTTGAAACACTGAAAATTGCTTTTTCAGACTCATTTTAAGTTTCTGAATTTCATCCTTTCTTGCCTGTCCATTAAATTAATTAGATTATCTATGATTTGTCTCATAGTTCTTCTTCTGCGTTCAGCATCTGTGGTCATGTTATATTGCCAGGCCTGTCGTCAAGACGAAGTCCACCGTATTCTCCAGGTCAGAGTGGCTGCCCCATAGCTTTTGCCTCAAGTCTGTATCCTCTAGTCATGTTTTCTGTCTCTGCTTTTTGTTTTTGTATGTTGGGCAGTCCTGAAGTATGTGTTCTATCTCATAGTGTCATTTGATGCTGAACTTGTTAATTTACGCAACAATTTCGTGGTAATTTAGACATATAGGTTTGCCAAAATATGTGAACAAATATTGTTCTGTCCACGAATTGTGGAAGATACGGCACTCTGTATCAACTTTTCTGCATTTTGTAGCCTTTGGAAAAATGTTTGTTAAATACTAATTTCAATTACTTCACACGTAAAGCATAAGTAAAAATATTTATCCATGTTGCTATAATATAAATCTATTTCAACGATCAGTTGAAACTGACAAGAAAAAAACTTCCACCCCCCTGGCTAATCTAATCATTTTGGCTTTCTCTGCACCAAATCAGTGAGCTAAGAAATAACGCGAACGCGATGAATGTGCATATTATGTTACAGAAAATATGACCAGTAATAAACATTTGTCATTCACAAGGAGTGAAGTCGGTCAGTTTCCAGATTTTTAAACTTATGGACATTGACGTATGTGTATTTAGATGCAGACAAATTGATACAATTGATTAATATCATGGGCATATCACAGGTTTGTTATTATTTTCTCACTGATCGGAGTCCTAACATCCCTTTTAATATATTTGAAAATGTTATATATAAAGATGCTAAATAGGCTGGATGATAAAATACATCCTTGTCTTACTCTTCTTTTTATGTCTATGTATGATTAGAAGCGGTTATCACACCTTATTGATGCAGTATGTTCCCATTATATATTTCTAATCTGTCTGGTGTCTTTTCCATCTACATCTATTTCTTGAAGACATTCAATTAATTTTTTTATGCTGGACTCTGTCGAATGCCTTGATGTAGTCTATGAAGCAAATATAATTTTTTTTTTACTTCTGTGTATTTATTTATAAATAGTCAGATACTAAGTATAGATTTTCTGGTTCCTTTGTTTGTCCTAAAACCAAACTTTTCTTCACCTACTTCAGTGTCTATTTTGTTTTTAATTCTTTCATGAATTATCCTGAGTAGTATTTTGGTTTTGTCATTTTTATTGTTCAGTCTTCAGTACATTCCACAGTTCTGTGCTAAATTCGTTTACAACATATGTTTTACTGTAAGGCCCGTGCCTTCAATTACGCTTGTCAGAAGTTCCTATCTTTAGCCTGTTAAACATATGGTATCTCAGAATGTTATGACTTGTGACATGTCTGAAGATACTGCAGAAGAATAGTGCTCGTTTATTTAATTTCACTGTGCACTGTAACCTTGCTCGACTACACTACATGCTTATGTGAAAAGGAAACCAAGTCGTGTGATCATTTAACGATCTTGAAATTGTTTATAAACTCAACAGTGTTCAGAGTGGAGTTTTTATCGACTGGTTACTGATTTACAGGTCAGAGTGGGAACAGATGTCACGTCCTGACTGCTCTGTATGATTATAGCAGCGTTGTGCTCGCGTGCTGAATGAATATCTGATATTATGAGTCAAAAAGATAAATATCTTATTGATCAATTCCTGAGCAATCCGAACACTGACCTCTGGACAAGCAATGCATATCACACGCCAAAACTTGTCACCCCACTCATAGCTTATCATTGCGTGTCATGCTCGGCGGAGTTGTTCCATCTGTATCTGAGACATTCCAACACTAGAAATATTCATACTTGGTAGAGTATTAGAGACATTCAAAGATTTGACATACTTACTATTTCTACCTGCATACTTTGGTAGAATAGTCACATCTGTATCAGAGACATTCCAACACTAGAAATATTCATACTTGGTAGAGTATTAGAGACATTCAAAGATTTGACATACTTACTATTTCTACCTGCATACTTTGGTAGAATAGTCACATCTGTATCAGAGACATTCCAACACTTGATATATTTACTATTTTTACCTGCAATACTTGGTTCGTGTCAGAGACATTCCGACAGTCTTGTTTTCCTGGTTCATATAATGTTGTTTTCTTGGTCCATGTAGTATACCTGGTTTGTGTAGTAGGTTCACGTAGTTTTGTATACCTTGCTTATTTAGTCATGTATGCCTGGTTTGTGTAGTAGGTTATGGAGTTTTTGTATACCTTGTTTATTTAGTCATGTATACATGGTTTGCGTAGTAGGTTCATGTAGTTTGTGTATACCTTGTTTATTTAGTCATGTATGCCTGGTTTGTGTAGTAGGTTCATGTAGTTTTTGTATATCTTGTTTATTTAGTCATGCATGACTGGTTTGTGTAGTAGATTTATGTAGTTTTTGTATACCTTGTTTATTTAGTCCTGTATACCTGGTTTGTGTAGTAGGTTCATGTAGTTTGTGTATACCTTGTTTATTTAGTCATGTTTACCTGGTTTGTGTAGTAGGTTCATGTAGTTTTTGTATACCTTGTTTATTTAGTCATGTTTACCTGGTTTGTGTAGTAGGTTCATGTAGTTTTTGTATACCTTGTTTATTTAGTCATGTATACCTGGTTTGTGTAATAGGTTCATGTAGTTTGTGTATACCTTGTTTATTTAGTCATGTTTACCTGGTTTGTGTAGTAGGTTCATGTAGTTTTTGTATACCTTGTTTATTTAGTCATGTATACCTGGTTTGTGTAGTAGGTTCATGTAGTTTTTGTATACCTTGTTTATTTAGTCATGTTTACCTGGTTTGTGTAGTAGGTTCATTTAGTTTTTGTATACCTTGTTTATTTAGTCATGTATGCCTGGTTCATGTATTCTTGTAGTAGTAAAGTAACCCATAGCATTTATTAATTCTTGTATGCCTGATTAAATACCTTGTTCTTTTAACCTTTTAACTCAGTGTTTCCCAACGTGGGGTCCACGCCCCACAGGGGGTAATTTGATTGTTCAAGAGGGTTTGTTCGAAGATAATACACTTTTTGAAGATTAAACAAAATATTTATATATTACGTAGGGGGGGGGGATATAATTTTAGAAAGACTTATTGTGGTACATGGTTAAAAAGGTTGGGAAACACTGCTTTAACTGGTTTGTCTGGTGTTCCCTTGTTCATGTGGTCTCGTCTACCTGGTTCGTGCAGTCTACCTGGTTAACACATTCTTTTCTACTGGTGCACGTATTCTTGTTTACCTTATTATTTTTATGTTTTGTAGTTTTAATAATTAAATTCACATACCCAGGTAGTGTACACTATTACAAAATACCACCGTTGATGGTAAGTGTATAACATAATCTCTAAGACAAGCAGCACTTTCGGCGGATTGTATGCAAATGTGCGGCATAGAAATGGCATTAGCATACAAAGTTGAACGCTTTCGGACTAGTGGTATTTCAAGTGATGTTATATGCTAGTCTTCTTCTTCTGCGTTCGTTCTCAAACTCCTGCAGATTAGCAGGATGTAGTCCGGAGAACGGAATGCGCGGTGTCATGGTTTACAGCATTGCTGCGATATCTGCGCCTTTCGGCCTAACACATCCGACTTCAGCATGGCTTTGGGTCACTTACCCTATATGGGATGGGACAGCCAACTCCATCCCATAACCTCCTTAGTCGCCTTTTACGACATGCGTGGAAGGTAAACAGTGTTGCTATTCTTTGCTCCCCTTTCGGGCCCCGGCAACACACGGGCGGATGTTATATGCTAGTGAAACATAGACTGAATAGGCGACATGTGAGGAAGCTTAATATTTTCATACAACTTGTCTCAAAAAAGTTATGAACATCTGTTGGTAAAACAAGATTCCGAATACCCGTCCTTGTATTCCTAACATTGACACCATTCTGATATAGTGACAGATTCGTTGGGCAGGTCATGTGGTACGTATGTCAGATCATAGTTTGCCAGAGATACTTCTCTATGGTGAGCAGTACAAGGGCATACGTTCTCAGTGGCCAAAAGAGCTATTAAGACTCGTTAAAGACCTCACTGAAAGTCTTTAAAGTAAACCAAGATACATGGGGGAACAGGCATAAAATATAGCTACATGGCGCTCTAGTCAAGAAATGTCGCAGCTCAACAGCGAAGCGTAGCCAGAAAGTCACGTGTGGATACAAATCCGTCACCAGTGGTCACCTCATGTACTGACATCTGCTACCAGAATAAGGCTTATGAGCCATCTATGAACTCATAGTCAAGAACATAATTCTAACTGAATTAAAAAAAAAATTGTTGTAACAAATGGCCATCATCACTTGTGATGGACGAACATCTTATTAATTTAATATTTGCTGACTGGATTTTGTATGTGTCACTGATTCATGTAGTGTTGTTTGACAAGCACATACTGACAAGCACAGGTAGACATGTTTACATTGTACATGTATTCTCATTGACCTAGCTATTGTGTACCCGGTTTACTTAGTCTACTTTTGTAATACTTGGAAATATAAAAAAAACTTCCTTTGAAATACCTTGTGACTTTTCTCCTTAATGTTGTATTCTCATTGAACTGGTCTAGCTATTGTGTAACCGGTTTACTTAGTCTTGTTTCTACTTTCGTAATACTTGGAAATATAAAAAACTTCCTTTGAAATACCATGTGACTTTTCTCCTTTATGTTGTCATAGTGTGCACTGCGTGATTGCAACACCGAGAAATCAGTCGCAATCATGCCACAGAGAGAAATAGACCCAAGTGTAGTCAAACAAGATCTGGGTCGTGAAGTCATGAACAAGAAACAATGCAGCCTTGTTAGGAAACATCCACTGTTGGCCAGAGTTGCCATTTTATAGCCAAATTACTGAAATTTGGTCATTTTAAACAATGGCTATGGGCTATGAGCTTTTTTAGCTTCTTTCATGTATTTTTTTGTATAAATGTGATTAACATTATGTTTGGTGTAGCTTTCTTTTATAGATAGTAATTCAGTTATTAATACGATATCTTCTGTTCACGTATAAACGTAGACGGGTTTTTCAGAGATACTATTTAAGTGATTTCCTTATTACGATAGTGAGAGAGAAAAAAATGGAAGCATAACATTTTCGTTGTTACCAAAAAACATCAGATAATAGTGTAGTTGTTGAATGTAAATACCACCGAAGACGGATGTGTTGGGCCATTGGCGCAAATTGAACGGCAACATAACGCATTTCCATTCTCTGGACTACATTCAACTGGAAATCTTGTAGGATCATTGTCCTGTTACAAGAGAAATCCAGTGGGAGTTTGAGAATGAACGCTGAAGAAGAAGAAGAATGTAAATTATGCTTTGCTGCATAGTGAATAATAAATTGTATACTATTAGTATATAAACACAATTTCCTTAAAGTATAAAGCTAAAATGGCTTATTTAAAGCAATTTACTTTTGCGTTTAGAGAGAGAGAATGAAAGAGCACAGAGTCTTCTTCTTCTGCGTTCGTTCTCAAACTCCTGCAGATCAGCAGAATGTAGTCCGGAGAACGGAATGAGTTGTGTCATAGTTTACAGATTTGCTGCGATATCTGCGCATTTTGGCCTGACACATTCGACTTCAGCATGAATTTGGGTCATTGGTCCTATATGGGATGGGACAGCCAACTCCATCCCATAACCTCCTTAGTCGCCTTTTACGATATGCGTGGAAGGTAAACAGTGTTAATATTCTTTGCTCCCCTTTCGGGTCCCGGCAACACATGGCAGATATTCCAGAGTATGAAGTTAGCTTTAGAACAACTACAGTTAGCAGTGACATGTATTTAATATTGTTAAGTGAGCATTTAATAAGGTAATTAAAGATCATGGATAGGGTTGTATTTTCGAAATATAAAATTGCATGGGGCTGTGAATACTATATTTTTGAAATTAGATACTAAAGACTATATTTATATGACTCATTGATAAGTTATGTCATATTGCTATGCAACAAATTCATGTGCGATGTTTTACTGAAAACATAATTAAAACTACTTTTGTGGGTCTACTTTCTGCATCACTGGCAGCGGGACAAATCCTTATAATACATTGGAGACTGAAATGAGCAGATATGATAATACATTTAGAAGATTGCATATGTTTTACTAGTCATTGGTCGCTTGTTTGGTTGGATTTAACAATATAGACCTGCCGAAATAAAGAACATATCACAACTTGTGTGTAAATGGCATATGTTTGTCGAATTATGCATTTAGATTCCGTTTGTAAAGTGTCCATCAAAGTTTGAATTCTTCACGAATTAATTTCCACGCTAATTCGCAAATAGCCACTTGCTAAAAAAAAAAAACTGACGGCCCATGAAATTAAATGTTTACGTAACGTTAAATATTCTCCTCAAATTGGATAGAGCTGAAAGTTTCTAACTATTTATAAAACCATAACTAGTCATAGCTGCTGGGGTAATAAATTGCAGGCAAAGTCAACACAAAGTCCTTCAGCGATTGATATCTTAACGATGCGGACGAGTGAGGAACAACCTTGATCTGTTCAGTTCTTGATGTTGTATGTCCATTCTTTTCTTTGTCCTTCCTCATCTACCACCTCTTTCACTTTCGACTGTTCACCTGTAGTATTGTTTTTGATAATGAACCATGTCAGCAAACATCTATAAACCATGCAAGTTTTTGACAAGGAATCGTGTCAGCAAACATCTATAAAGTTTTTGTCATTTTGCTATTGAAAGTACAATAATTGTGAACCGTTTGTGAAGGAAATGTGATCTTATGTTTATTTTATTTCTTATGTACACATTTGGCATACTGGCTGAAAATGTACATCAGAAAACTCTAGTCAAACAAGTATTGAATATGAGGCCAAAGTTTCTTCAATTTCATTCCTCTGAATTTGGGCTGGTTGTAGCATGCTTTTTTTAAAGTTTATATAGCATTAGTTTGATCATCATTTGGCAATTTTCTATCTAAAATTTTGGCCACAAACAGTTTCAACAATCTGGCAACCTTGCTGTTGGCAACTATCCCCACTCCATATAAGATTGTTTCCAAAATTCGCTGTGAAGACTGAACACATGGAAATTTTACCTGTATTTGTGGTAATATTTACACTGCCCCTGTGACCAACAGTAGAGTCTAACACTTCAGCCGACTTTTATAAACTCTCGCTTGCCGTAGACAAAGTACACCAATTGTCAATAGTACCCGCACATGTTGCAGTTTATTTGTAATAACATACATCGTTTTTATACTTCAACTACTGTCGTCGATTTTAGCAACGTTCATTGACCTTAATGTGTTGGATATAAACAAGTGGGGTGAAGTTTTAGCTTGTTACAAGTAGTAGGTCATAGCCATCTAGGAGGCTAAACAGTTGTCTTTATGGAAGTTCAGTCGTAAGACAATCGTATTGGATGTGTTTGTGTGTGGGATAACTACTGTTCTTGATATCCGTGTCACTTTAGGAATTATTATGCGTCTAACGACTATTCGTTTCTTATTGGAAAGATTTTCATGTGTTTTTACGTGAATCTATCGGTGGAATCACAATGAAGAAAGGATCATCTACCCCAAATTCATCTCTTGGGGTGCGCATATCATGTAAGCAAAATGAATACTTTTAATTACTGTTTGATCATAGTTCGTGTTTCTGTTATCGATCTACGACATACTATTTTTTAATCATTTATATATTTTCTTCCTTGTTGGCGATAATTACTTCGCATTGACGGTACATTTATTGCATGCAATATTAAAAACTATTCTATCAATACAAAGCGAAACTATTACACACTTTATTCAACAATTTCCTCTCGTTCAATGTACATCTACCACATACGATACTAACAAAATTCTACACGTTCAAAGTACACACACGATACTAAACAAATTCTTCACGTTCAAAGTACACACACGATACTAAACAAATTCTTCACGTTCAAAGGATGGCTACCGCTAAGGATACTAAACAATTTCTACACAACAAAAACACATCTACCACACACGCTACTACGCAATTTTTTCACGTTTAAAGTACATCTACCACACACGATTCTAAATAATTTCCTTACAACAAAGTACATCTGCCACACACGATATTAAACAATTTTCTCACCTCAAAGTACATTTACCACCACAAATGTTTTCAAGTCGCGACCCCATTTAATAGAAACACAATGACCCGTACCCAGGTTACTTAACGATTAATATAATAGAATAAAATACATCAATAATATATTCTTCTTCTTCTTTCTGTCCTCATGTACCTTTCGTTGTTGAGGGGAGAGTGAGTGTACTGTCTTTTACCCTTCTATTTGCCTCCTCTGCTGTTATATTTCGAGTGTCTTTAATACACTATCTATCCACCTTTTACGAGGGCGTCCAATAGGTCGCCTGTTTTCGTATCGTTTAAGTGTTTTTTGGATAATACTTTGCTCTTTCTGTCTGGTTATGTGGCCGTACCATTTAACTTGTTGTTTCTGTATGTATTCTATTGTTGGCTTGATCCCTAATTGTTTCCTTAGTTCTTCATTCCTGATTTTGTCTCTCAAGCTAGCTCCAATCATACGTCTCACATTTCATTTCAGTGGTGTTAATCTTATGTATTGTTCTAGAATCTAATGTCCAAGTTTGACACTGATAACACAATGTTGGTAAGAAAATGGTGTTGAAAAGCGCTTTTTTTGTTTCAAGTGTAATATCTTTGTTTCAAGTGTAATATCTTTGTTTCTTAGTAAAGGTGTTAATTGACCAATGATCTGACAGGCCTTATTACATCTTGCGTTTATTTCTGCTTCTTGTTTGTTGTCATATCTCAATGTGCTGCCAAGATATTTGAATTCATCTACTTGTTTTAGTTGTTTATTTGTATGTTGTTGTTCTCCTTTTCTCTTGCAATATTCATTACTTCTGTTTTGTCTATGTTGATTTTCATTCCAAATTGCTTGCCTGCTGCGTCTATTATGCTTAGGTGGTCTTGCAGGTTTTTAATGCTGTTGTGGAATAAAACCTCGTCATCTGCAAAAAGCAGTTCATTTGCTTCATTAGAATTCGCTGTTTTGTTTGTATGGTCCATGTATGTAATAAAAAGTAGTGGGGATAATACACATCCCTGTTTTACTCCTGTGCTAATCACAAAGTCCTCTGTGTAGCCTGCAGCTGTTCTTACAGTGCAACTGCTGTTGTTATAGAGACTTCTACAAACGTTAATTAAATGTTGGCATACTCAGAAAAGTATTCTTTCCATCTTTTTAATGTTCTTTGCTTATTTGAAATGGGATTACCTTCTCTGTCATTTATTAGTTCTGTAGGATCGTGATTTTCTGTTCTGGTTCTCATAACTTTGATTGTTTTGTAGAAGCGTTTTGTAGCTGTTTTGTAGCTGTTTTGTAATCCTTATTCAAGTTCAATCAGACCATGATTTACTTTTAGCTTCTTTAATCAGTTGTTTTACTTTTTTTTTCGTGCTAATGCTTATTTTTCATATGTTTCTCGTTCTTTGTTATGTTTCCAGTCTTTGCAATTCCTAAAATTTTTATTTTCCTTTTAATCATTTCTTCTATGAGTTGTTCTTCCTTGTCTTTAATGCCGCAGATGTTGATGGTTGCTATTTTTGTTGTTATTGCTGATCTCTTTTGCGTGTGATGTGCCTTCCTCTCCATTTAAGTTTCTTTTTGAGCACTTTGTGTATCCCCTGTCGACGTGCTAGGTCAGTCACAAGGTTAAGGGCTGTGTGGTAAGTTTACTCGGGATTGCCCATTTCCCCTCGCTAGCCACTAGCTGTTCATGGCCACCGTTATCTTCTCCACCGATGTTTACATATTCACTTTGTAAACCTATTACTGCACTTATCCACTTTAGACACTTCTCTTATGATGTAATATAGAAATATCTTCCTCCAGGTGTAATCCAGAATGTGAATAGTTTTGTATATCTTATAATATTTTAATATAAACACGGCACTTTATCCTATTAGAATAGACAGCGGTCATCTTGAACTCAACTCACCTTTTTTCATCAGAAATTACGAAACATAATGGAAAGCATGAGCTTCCCACACCATCTCATATTGCTGCTCTTTAAAATGCTTTACCAGGAGCATAAGGCATCTGGCCAGGTCGAGAGATTTACATCAGACTGGAGGTCCGTTGTCGAGTTTCATCCTCTCAGCACATCTGTTTAACTTATGCACAGAAAACATGCTACATGTTAGAAGAGAAACACATTATGAGCCGTGTCATCCTCTTAATCGGAGACCATGCGATTCCATAAATTACCATAGGTATGGCATTTGTTGTGCCCTAATATCAAGAAGTCACAAAGACTTAGAACACATAATTATGTCAGTTTAAACATCATAGCAAGGCCCAGAAACAAAGGCTCAAATGCAAAGAAGACAATACGTAATGCATATCTCACATTTCATTATCATTTCATTAGCGATCTCACATTTCACAGGCTCTGCAAATGAGGGTGGTAGCCATCTCCTCTCCCTCGCAGTCTTTACTTCCCGGATTAATCCGGTACCCATTTAAGGCTGGGTCGACCTGGGAGCCGTTGCGATCTGAAAACATTTCCGCCTCAACTGGGAATGAACCCAGGACCACTCATATGCGAAGCCAGTGCGCTAACCACTGCGATAACGCGGCTCCCTACACCTACAATAGACTTTGACCAATTATAAAATGTCAACAACTTTGAGTATCTCGGGTCAACTATTCCACATCTCAGGAGATTTTTCAGCAGAGATCATAAATACATTAGCAATGACATATAGGGCAAGTGACCTAAAGCCATGCTGAAGTCGGATGTGTGAGACAGAAAGGCTCTGATATCGCAGCAATGCTGTAAACCATGACACAACGCATTCCATTCTCTGGACTACATCCTGCTAATTTTCAGGAGTTTGAGAATGAACGCAGAGAAAAAGAAGAATACCCCACAAAAAGCCTCGCAGGTAAAAAAATCTATTGGAATGACTTGAAGCGAATCACACAATTTTTTGATGCTATTGACGCTGTAACCTTATATTTGACCCCCCCTCCCCCCCCCCCACAAAAAAAACACGATGAAGAACAACAACTAGTAAGAAGCTATATTTTTCCATTTGCAACATATGGTTGTAAAACGCGGGCAAAGAAATCCGCATGGAAAGGAAATATCAGCATTTGATGGGAAATGCTATAGAAAGAAAGGTCCAAAGAATATAATGAACAGAAAGACGATCCAACGCATAAGTCCGTAAAGACGTGTACATAGAAGGAGATTTGCTCGGCAAAACTAAACAAAAATACAAGCTAACAAAGATCTCCTAACAAAAACAACTGTAGAACTTCTAAATCAACTATCTGCCAACAATAAAGTTGTGCTGCAGTGGATGCCTGCACACTGTGGAATAGCAGGAAATGAAGGAGCTGACAGACTGGCAAAAGCAGGTGCAAAAAAGGAACAATTCCAGCACAGAATATCACTGACTGAAGCAAAAACCCTCATCAAAGGAAAATACAAACATACATGGAGTCAGAGAACAGGCAGTAACTTTCCACAGGACCCTATTATAAAGCGAAACAGGTCACAACAAACCACAATTCTTAGACTTCGCACAGGACACTGCCAGACTACAAGCACATCTCCACAAAATTAAGGCTGCCCAAACTGACCAATGCCCATGTCAAAAGGGTCCCCAGACTCCAGAACATATTCTCCAGACATGCCCACTCTTTGATGACGTGAGAACCAAAATATGGCCTCAAGAGACAGATCTGAAGGTGAAGCTGTGGGGCAACCGTGAGGACCTCCTGCTGACGACTGAATTCATGGAGGCGGCCCACCTTCCTGTATATACTTATGAGCATAGGAAACTGATCGCAGAAGAAGAAGGAGACAGATTAATCCAGAAGGGAAAGGTTAAAGGCAATAGAACACGAATCAGACCAAGACTGAGATTGACACAGAAAACTGAAGACGTTCTGATTATTACACTGGAAGAAGCTGGGCAGCTAATAAAGAACAATGAGGTCTACACAATGACAATAACAACAACGTTCTGCAAAAGACATGTCACTTAGATCGGTAATCATATTATATCTCTACACCTGTTGGGTACATGTCTCTGTGTCATGGGTGCTGCGTCAGCACAATTTGCCGTCTGCGGTGTGGCGAGTGTGTACAGTTCAACTCGTGCTTGTTCTATGATATCATGTTGTAAATACATGCATTCCTCTACTCCACTGTACTGCTTCTTCCCCCCTGTTCCCTTCAAGAATAGTAGTAAACACCGTCATGTCATTTGATGTCTATATTTACATGCACAGTAGGCTATTTATCACGTGTGTACAATATTGTCTGGGCGTTGTTTGCCAATAACTAGCACTTGAATCAAGTTTAGTGCCAACATTGTTTCAAGTGACATAATGCTACGTTTGTTCCATGTTTTCAATTAATCTTGATCGGTGTACGTCATTGCAAATAATGTGTTTGTCTACATAGACGGTCAGTGTAACTTATTGATTTGTTATTTGATCCGAAACTGCATCTGCTGGCTAGTGCGACAATCAATAATTGTTGAGACTGCAGTAACACTGCTTACCAACAGGTATTAATGAAAAACATACATATAAGCTTACTAGTATTATATACATCTTGAAGAGCAAGTATAAGACAGAATAAGGCTTGTAGAGCAAGTATTAGAGGCGGCTTTTCCCGCCGAAGACGGATGTGTCGGGCCATTGGCGCAAATAAAACGGCGACACAACGCATTTCCATTCTCTGGACTACATCCTGCTGGAAATCTAATAGGACCATGGTTCTAATACAAGAGATATCCAGTGGGAGTTTGAGAATGAACGCTGAAGAAGAAGAAGAAGATGCGGCTTTTAGAGCAAGTATTAGATAATCTTGTAGAGCAAGTATTATATACATCTTGTAGAGCAAGTATTATATACATCTTGTAGAGCAAGTATTATATACATCTTGTAGAGCAAGTATTAGATAATCTTGTAGAGCAAGTATTAGATACATCTTGTAGAGCAAGTATTATATACATCTTGTAGAGCAAGTATTAGATACGACTTTTAGAGCAAGTATTAGATACGACTTTTAGAGCAAGTATTAGATACGGCTTTTAGAGTAAGTATTAGATACATCTTGTAGAGCAAGTATTAGACACATCTTGTAGAGCAAGTATTAGATACATCTTGTAGAGCAAGTATTATATACATCTTGTAGAGCAAGTATTAGATACATCTTGTAGAGCAAGTATTAGATACGGCTTTTAGAGCAAGTATTAGATACATCTTGTAGAGCAAGTATTAGATACGGCTTTTAGAGCAAGTATTAGATGCATCTTGTAGAGCAAGTATTAGACACATCTTGTAGAGCAAGTATTAGATACATCTTGTAGAGCAAGTATTAGATACATCTTGTAGAGCAAGTATTAGATACAGCTTTTAGAGCAAGTATTAGATACATCTTGTAGAGCAAGTATTAGATACAGCTTTTAGAGCAAGTATTAGATACGGCCTTTAGAGCAAGTATTAGATACATCTTGTAGAGCAAGTATTAGATAATCTTGTAGAGCAAGTATTAGATACATCTTGTAGAGCAAGTATTATATACATCTTGTAGAGCAAGTATTAGATACGACTTTTAGAGCAAGTATTAGATACGACTTTTAGAGCAAGTATTAGATACGGCTTTTAGAGTAAGTATTAGATACATCTTGTAGAGCAAGTATTAGACACATCTTGTAGAGCAAGTATTAGATACATCTTGTAGAGCAAGTATTATATACATCTTGTAGAGCAAGTATTAGATACATCTTGTAGAGCAAGTATTAGATACGGCTTTTAGAGCAAGTATTAGATACATCTTGTAGAGCAAGTATTAGATACGGCTTTTAGAGCAAGTATTAGATGCATCTTGTAGAGCAAGTATTAGATACATCTTGTAGAGCAAGTATTAGATACAGCTTTTAGAGCAAGTATTAGATACATCTTGTAGAGCAAGTATTAGATACAGCTTTTAGAGCAAGTATTAGATACGGCCTTTAGAGCAAGTATTAGATACATCTTGTAGAGCAAGTATTAGATAATCTTGTAGAGCAAGTATTAGACACGACTTTTAGAGCAAGTATTAGAACTGTTTTTATTGCCGTATAACAATCAATGCGGATGATCTTTCAAGCACTACTTGGTCTCATATCAATGTGTATCTAAGTCTTTGTTTCCTTTCTCCCGCGGTATTGATGTTGCTTATATAGTAATGAACATTTAAATATAAGACATTTTCAATCAAACTTAGGCGGTTCTTATGTATACTCAACTGAACAATGTGTCTTACCACATTTATTTAGAAACCTACATTTATAATAAACATGTAACGTGTAATGTAACAGCACACATCACTCAGTATGATATTAGCGTGTATACATACACAGCTATGTAATCAATTTTGTCAAGTTGCAGGAAACACAAACTGAAACAGGATACTTTGAACGTACACCGTATCTCTCATCCTGAACATACACCGTATCTCTTATCAGCCATTGTGTGCACAATAAGTAATAGGTAGATATGCCAAGTTAGCCCAAAGGTACAAAGAGACAACTGACAACCAATATAATCAAAATCTTATCCTTAGATTATGTGCTATCTGTAAGTTTGTATTCTTAACCATTGTTGTTTCATTGTATTCACCCCGTCATTGTCACTGTTATCTGAGTAAATTTAAGTAGGAAGCCAGATGACAATTTTTAAAAATTTTGAGACTAACGGGAATTGAACCAGTCCGTTCATCGGCACCAAATCGCCTAGCAACTATTGCACACGCGTTCTTCCGTACTTGACTAACCGCAACTCCAAAACAAGATGCGATTTCATCAAGTCATTAAAACCGTGCACACAAAGTCACCAGAACGGACCAATCGAGAAAAGGACAATTACAAGAACAACAAACATCCCGTACAGATATTGAAATATCCGCAGTAACAACAAACATATAACATAATATCCGTACTAGTTATACAAGGGCCGATAGGTCTTCTTGTAAACATGGATAACATATATAGACAATACAATTTTGCTTCAAATAATTGTTTATACAAGTAAATATAAGTAGGAAGCCAGAGGACAATTAAAAAAATTCTTGAGACTAACGGGAATTGAACCAGTCCGTTCAACGGCACCAAATCGCCTAGCAACTATTGCACACGCGTTCTTCCGTACTTGACTAACAGCATCTCCAAAAAGAAGATGCTATTTCATCAAGCCATTCAAACCGTGCACACAAAGTCACCAGAACGGACCAATCGAGACAAGGACTATTACAACAACAACAAACATCACGTACAGGTATTGAAATATCTTCAGTAACAACAAACATATAACATAATATCCGTACTAGTTACTGATTGCCTACGCCAGCCGGCATGGCACCTGATGATGAGTCTTGTCAATAGGATGTGCCTCTGCAAAACAAGTTGTGGACAACCCATAACGACCTAAAACAAACCGCTCTAAACATGACCAATATTATACTGTACGTGTGATAATTGATCGCGGATGAAGAAATAGAAGCTGCATATCTATATGGCATTTTGGAGGACTAAACACACTAAATATCTATGTTTGATATTTATGGTATTTAAAAACATTCAGTTTGACACTAAATATCTTATCATTTTTAATTTATATTTGCTGTTGAAAAGGAGAACACGTTGAGAAGGTGTACAGGATTGAAGTCAATGTACTTGGTTAGTTCCGTCATTAGTACTCCATCCTTCTCAATGAAGCGATGCGCCACCTGCCGAAAGTAGCGCCAATAGCACATAACTCCGCAGTAGCTTCAAGCGATAATCCATATGAATCTCATAAAAATCCACTTTTTTAAACAAGACGTCGCGAGCGGCATTCGAACCGTGACCTCTTGGGCATAAAATGGACCCGGCTTAACCACTGCACCAGGGAGATCCCCATTTTATTTACGGTTCTTTATCGGGATTTTCCCTGTTGCGAAGTGATCATATAATGTGTAGTATTGCAAGCACAAGTTTGTGGATTTCAAATCGAACTGCTGCGACTTACTTACAAGTTCATTATATATTTTCTGGTTCATTGTGACTTTGAATTACCAGTTACGTGCTTTGAGCGATACTCTCGACAAGTAGCTGATGCTCTGTTGAGAGAGATGCAATACATATGGGGAAATCCAAGTACGGAAAAGTCAATACTTTGCTCTTTTTGAACCCTTTGCTGCGAATGAAATTTTTGCGGTGCATTTCAGCTTTTCAGTTAGTGTCACTTTTCCAGATAATACTTGCTCACTTTTCAATGTGTCTGTTGTCACATTAATGCAGCATTTTGTCCTTGTATAATATCGGATAATAAAATAATTGAAGCATATTCTGTACAGGACATTGATTTTCAAGTAATGTTGAATTACTAGACACCACTTATACAACTGCATTAATCGTGTCAGAACGGATATCTCTGAGCAGGTAGCTATTGACATCCCATATACTGTCTGACAAAACCACACAGCTCCTCCTCAGTTTTGAATAACCGAGGTGACACTTGAACTCGCATAAGGTTTGTTGTCTCAAAGGTATAGGATAAACTGGATGGAGACACATCAAAAGAAATTTTACATCGTATTGCCCTTTCAGCGGGTGCTTTCAATAAACTACGTAACATCTGGACGTCAAACACACTAAGAAACACCACAAAACTCAGATTGTTTAACTCCAACATTATCCCTATTCTATTATATGGATGCGAAAGTTGGAAAGCCACAAAGACATAGATAAGAGACTAAACGCCGTTGAAAACAAATGCATATGCACCTTTCTGAACGTTAAGTGAAGTGACTTTAAATCTATACCAGAGGAAAGCAAACACACCCGTATATCTTCCTTCATTAGACAAAGGCGATACTTACATCGGTCATGCTCTCAGAATGAACAGCCTAAGAATTCCTATCAGTCACTAAATTGGGTGCCACCGGGAGTAAGAAGAAGAGGGAGACCAAGAAAAACTATACGAAGAACCACTAATAGAGAAGGCATGTCAATTAACCTAAACAACACGAAAGACCTGGCAACACAAAGACAGAAATGGAAAGCTATGGTTTCTGCCCTATGCGCCGCCTATGGCACTAGAGGAACATAACGTACTATAGACTGACAATTGATTTACAAAAGAAAATGATGCGCCTAAAAATACATAGCTGGGGTATAACAACACAGCAAAAGTTCATTATTTTCTTTGTGCCTTCATTTTCTCAATGACAACCTATGTATATGAGTTATAATTCAGCTTACAGCACCACGGTTTGCCTCCATAAGTTAGTTCTCAGCTGTCTTAACCAGTGCTTGACCAAATACCGTCTGACTAGTTTCACCTTTAGCATATACTAATTAGCGATGGCGGCATACTTTTTCAGAAAGTTAGAGGACTACGGAATTTTTAGTTGAATTTTTTGGGGTTTGCAAAACATGTGTGACGAATGAACTTCAAACCAATGTCACTTGTGGGGCGCAAAGAATCAAGACATTACCCGGGTACTTTAAAAGCACTACATGATTTAGAGGTTAAGCCATGTGTGACGAGAAAACTCCAAACCAGTCATTTGGTCGGGGTGCAAAGAATCAGGGCATTACACGGGTACTTTAGAAGCACTACTGTTTAGAGGTTAAACGTTTTTTCTTTGGGGGGGGGGGGGTTAACAAGGTCATGAATTCGAAATCGAAAAAGCACTATAAACGTGGAAAGAATAAAGCATTATTTTAAACAAAATGCTACAGGAAGATCCCCGCACAGAGAATATCGTAAGATAGAAATATTCTTAGAACATCATTGACTAGAAAGAGTATTAGAATATAGATCATTAGAATAATTCCACTAGAACGAATCTTATAATGGTATTCATTAGAGCGATCCTTAGAATTCCACCAACTAGAACGATCCTTAGAAGTTCACTAGGAAACTCCTTCGAATGGTATGAGCTAGAAAGATCCTTAGAATGTAATTCGTTAGAAAGATCATTAGAATATCATTCACTAGAAAGATCATTAGTATATAATTCATTAGAAAGATCATTACTATATAATTCACTAGAAATATCATTATAATATCATTCGTTGGAAAGATCCTTAGAATATCATTCACTGGAAAGACCATTAGAATATCATGAACCAGAAAGATCCTTAAAATATCTTTCACTAATAATATCCTTATAATATCATGAACTAGAGAGATCATTAGAATTCCATGAACTAGAAAAATTGCAATCGCTGAGATAGTGAAAGAACAAAAAGTACAATTTGATATATAACAACTTGCTCTCCTAAAGTTTAAAGTTCTTGTCGACATCAAATGACACGGCATTCAGGGTAGAAAAACACTTGAAGGAATTGTGCAAGGACGGCGAAAATGAGCAGACCAGGAGTAGATGAACACAAGACATCAAAACTATCTGACGATGCCATTTGTGGAGGCTGGAAAACTGTCGCAGGACATCATTTCTTACAGACAGGCTGTGATGACGGCTACATCTTACCACGGCTATGCTACACGTTGATGATGGTTATACAGTAAATTTTCCTATATAACAAAACTTTCAAAAATCCCTAATTATATTTATTCTGTATTGTTTGGACTGTATATAGCGAATTTCTGTTATTACATACATATATACATGTAGGTCCGGACCAAGTTGTTGTAGTGGGATTCAACTGTACTATTACTAAAGCAGAATCGTTTTACTAAGTCTAGTGGTATTTCTTCTTCTTCCTAGTTTTCCTCTCGGAGTCGGATGCTGATATGGATTTCTTCAATGGACTTTGCTGTGATCATCAGCCCCGAGGCAGGATGGTAGAGCTTGTCATAGCTGTTTCAGATGACCATAGTCTTCCTTTTGTGTTGTCGTACTTTGAACAGTTCTGAATATTTCCTGTGGTGTCTGCAGAATGTTGACTAGACAATCTGTGGCGGCGAGGTACAGATCGCGTCTGTGGCGACTAGAGTACCGGATTCAAATCCCGCCGCAGGCAATTGTGCACCCGGACCGTTCGGAAAACAATGGCAAACTACTGAACGTATTTATATTGCGTAGAAAATCAATGCAGCCAAAAATGAGGAGTTGATGGCTATGTCCTGAAAATGATATGTTAGTGATGTTTTTAAAGCACAAATCTCATGTATATGTGCTTTTTTTAGTCTGTTGTCGACTACTCAAATTTATAAAAAATAATAATAATAATAATTGTTTGTCATCTCTTCCAAGTTTGCGGATGACAACGTCTTTTTGGCTTCATGTGCGAGTTCTTCTTCTTCTTCAGCGTTCACTTTCAAACTCCCACTGGATTTCTCTTGTAACAGGACAATGATCCTACAAGATTTCCAGTTGAATGTAGTCCAGAGAATGGAAATGCGTTGTGTTGCCGTTTTATTTGCGCCAATGGCCCAACACATCCGTCTTCGGCGGTGTGCGCGAGTTGATTTCCACTTTATGTTCATGAAACATTTTATGATAGATTTCATTTCTAGAATCGATACTAGTTCTTCAACGTGTTGTTGCTGGGAGTGGCTTTCAGTTCTGGCTAGCAGATAAGCTATCTCATTTCGTTTGATTTATGAATGACCCGGAAGGAATTCATAGGAAAACTACTTATTTTAGCGATATCACAATGTTTTTGAATTTTAACAACCCCCCCCCCCCCCTCCCGATACAGCCTCTGAAATAATGTTTGGTTTTGTAAGTCTTCCGTTGAGCTTCCTTCTTCTTCTGCGTTCGTTCTCAAACTCCTGCAGATTTGCAGGATGTAGTCCGGAGAACGGAATGCGTTGTGCCATGGTTTACAGCATTGCTGCAATATCTGCGCCTTCCGGCCTGACACATCCGACTTCCGCATGATGAGCTTCCAATACCGGAGTAGTTAATGTACACACGTATTCATTCGTTGTCCATATTGAGTTTGAAGAAGTAAAACAGACTAAATGGGTATCTTTTCATTATAGTCAGAAGCACAAAATACGAAATATGGCAGCAAAATAAATATCACTCCCGTCCCCCATCGAAATTGCCTTAACAAGCACACACCATATAGGGTCTATCATGATCAATGTGAATAATTTAGAATGAATCCATTAAAAATTCGTCACGCAACATGGCGCATACGGCTATAAAAGTTTCGGTTTGCGTGTTTGTACTTTGTAAATCGAGCCGCGTTAGCGCAGTGGTTAGCGCACTGGCTTCGCATATGAGTGGTCCTGGGTTCATTCCCCAGTTGAGGCGGAAATGTTTTCAGATCGCAACGGCTCCCAGGTCGACCCAGCCTTAAATGGGTACCGGATTAATCCGGGAAGTAAAGACTGCGAGGGAGAGGAGATGGCTATCGCCCTCATTTGCAGAGCCTGTGAAATGTGAGATCGCTAACATCTCACACCCCTACGGCATTAATAAATGCTATGGGTTACTTTACTTACTTACTTTACTTTGTAAATAACATTCTTACGTAGTCAATTTTGTATAGTACTTAACGTGTTGCAGTAGTGGAAAATAGATATAAAGAAGACCAAAACTTGTAAGGTATTTATTTACAAGTCTAGCCCACAACTTTACTCAAAGACATCCGTGGAGATCTCTTGTGTAAACTAAGTGGAGCGTGTACGGATTGTTGATATTAACTGTCGAGGTCACGTTGAAGGAATGTCATAGAATGAAGTGACAGATTGAATAACAAGAAACACATTTGAATGAGAGACGATAGTGCATCAGTATCATGTCAGGTAAACAACTAGAGCAATTAGCTAATTCCAGGTATTCTTCTTATTTTGCGTTATTTCTCAAACTCCTGCAGGATGTAGACCGGAGAACGGAATGTGTTGTGTAATGGTTTACAACATTTCTGCGATATCTGCGCATTTCATCCTCATTCATCCGACTTCAGCACTGCTTTGGGTTACTTTGGCGATATATGGAATGGGACAGCTAACTCCGCTCCCATAACTTCCTTAGTAGCCTCTTAGTTTTATGTGTTTAGATTCATGTTGTATTTTTCGCTGGTTTTATATTATAGTTGTGTGTATCGCTGTAATTTATTTGCAGATTCGTATATGAAACTTTTATCATCTGCAAATAGCAATCAGTGTTTCATTGAATGAAAAACTTGAAATAGTAAATGGAAGGAAATGTGTGTTCTATTCTTCTTCTTCTGCGTTCGTTCTAAAACTCCTGCAGATTAGCAGGATGTAGTCAGGAGAACGGAATGCGTTGTGTCATGGTTTACATCATTGCTGCGATATCTGCGCTTTTCTGCCTGACACATCCGACTTCAGCATGGCTTTGGGTCACTGCCCCTATATGGATAAACCAACTCCATCCCATAACCTCCTTAGTCGCCTTTTACGATATGCGTGGAAGGTAAACAGTGTTGCTATTCTTTGCTCCCCTTTCGGGCACCGGCAACACACGGGCGGTGTGTTCTATAACAAAATCACAGATGCCTTCAGCACGAGGAGCTGCAGATGATTAACTGCAGATAAATGAATGGGTGTAATTATTTAACTAAATGTCACTGCATTATCAGGAAGCCCTTAGATAAGGAAAGGTGTCCATATATTACGTCAGTACCTCCCCTGAGTAAAATGCTCCCCCCCCCCCATAAGGCATTGCACCATGCCTAAAGGTGATGGAATATAGGTATGAAAGAAAGCTCAGAAACTCCCCCATTGCACATAAGGAAGTAAGAACTAATCGTTCGTAATTCCTGGGGTTCTCACACAAACAAACACACATTACGTCAACAAAATTGGGATGGTGGTATCTGAAAAAAATGTGTGACAGTAGTTACCGCCAACTGTTTACACGCTAATTAAATTGTTCGAATTTGAAATGTTTGTTTGAAAATATGAAACGAAACGTACTTTTTCTGCTTTAAAAAAAATGTGTGGTTTAATTTAGCTTGATGTAATTAAGGGGGGGTGGGGGGGGTGGTGTGTCTCCCTTCATTCTTGACAGCAGTTGACAAAGGAGTGGTGGAGTTGACACAAAATTGTAGCTTGTGGACATCCCTGGGGGATGGGGATGAAGTTTGGGGGCCCCCCTCCCAGAGAAATCAGAACATGATGTTTAGTATTAGGAAGAAAAGAGAATGGAGTAACTTTCCCTCCCTCCCCAATTAATGAATTTCCCAACAAACACAAACATAGATTTGGCCACGAATAGAAGAGAATGGCCAGTTTTTAAGGTTTACACCTTACCCCTTGTGGAAGGCTTATCTACGGCCCTTATTATCAGCATTTATGAATGCACACTCTATGCCTACGTTCATGACACGCCACTGCAATAATACATTTTGTGAGAACAGAATAAGCAAATAAAATCTGGAAAACTTTTTGCTGAAGGTCAAATATAGATAAAATCAAATATTTGGGACGTACATAAAGAGACTATTGTTATAAAGCGGACATCAGGAAATGGTAGCGGAACATTTAGGAATAGAGAAATAACATTTTGGCAAAATACATCACTATGGAAGAAAAAAAACAACGGGTGAGATGTATTATAGCCGACCTGCGATGCGAATAAGGCAGCTAATTGAATAGTGTAACCAGTCACATCGCTGAAACATCAAGGCTGTTGTGGCTTCTCCTGAAACTAACTTAATTGTAAACCTCAAAAGAAAGCTATATTCTATTTTGATTCTAGATTTCATGTGTATAGAACTTGACTATCAGCGCCAGTACACATGTAAAATATGCACCATGTTACCATATTACTTACCCTCATATACGTCTGGTCTATATTTTATTTAATGCGCCGTGGTAGTTCAGTGGTTAGAGCACTGTCTTCCTAGTCGGGTAATACACGGTTCCATTAAAAAAAATCACTAAACTTCTACGACGATTCAGTTTACTGAAATAGATACCAGATTTTCTTGCAAATAAAGACCACCTGCGTGATGCTGACCTATCATACCTATGTATGCTGCTGGTTAATGAAAAAAGCGGGTCTAACGCCATGTTCCCGAATACGCCTTAAATGCCATGGAAAAAGGGAGCTTTACTTTTTGTGCGTTATGTTTAACAGTCTTTAACAACAGATCTGTCTGCGAGGGAAGGTCAGAAAATAATGCACCACAATATTTTTATCATGAACTTTTTACAGATTAAAAATTCAAGAAATGTATAAACTATGCACATTAATATGCACATTAATGCCATGCAAGGATCCCCAACATAATATCGATTTTGTTGGTACAGCTTTACGCCAAAGCGTAACGATTGTATGTATGGGGCTTGATCGCACAATGCTCTCTTCTGATCACATATCCATTTATTCCTGCCGTCATTTATATAACACACGGTGGTATATAGTTCAATACAATTTAGTGATTGTTTCACTTGTTGTCAGAATTGAGTTATGGCGCGCATTGTTCTCCATTGAATTTAGTGATCATTTGTGATAATTTGGGGAACCTCTCGCGCAAACCTTTGAAATTCGCAGTTTTTATAATTTCAGTCGCACTCTTTTTGCTGACTGAAAGATGTGAGGCAAATTGTTGACTTGCAATTCGTCTATCACTTCGAATAATGACATCAGCGCATTTCACCATGTCTGCCTTGTCGTGGTTGTTGTGGCAGGACGTTTGTGAATATTCTCGATATATTCTCTGTATATTCTCGCAGGACGTGTCTTTCTCTGCTACTATGAATTCTATAACAATTCGCTGTTTGTAATGCAACTTGTTGAGGGGTGCCATTATAACGGGTCTGTACCAATTGTTTGAGCTGTTGAGATCATCCAAAACATATGCCACATTTCATATTTTTTTATCACCATTAACTGAATAAGTAAATACAAATAATTTGATATATATTTATGGAACAACACTCCAGACACGAGAGAAGATTTAATGTATTTTACCTTTGCTGTCGGCGCAACATAATAAACATCAAGTGGCTGGACCAAATCACAATACAGAGGTGCTGCTACCAATAACATTTACCACCAATAATGGGAATACTCAGCAGTCAGAGGATTGAGATGGCTGCGTCATATGCGAAGAATAACGAACAACAACTGTAAGTCACAGATATTGTTTGGTAAACTTTCGGAAAACAGAGAGGCAGATCCCACATGAGATATAAAGATATATGCAAAACACTAATGAAGATATTTCTATTGACTGCAATAGCTGTGAAAATCTGGCCGAAGATGGAAGTTCATGAAGGACGACATTACTAAAAAGTGCAGAAATTTCGGAAGGACAAACTTGAACACAAACGGAACACGCGTAAAGCAAAGGTTATTTTAGCTTTGCATTGACTGGTTCATTCTACAACAGACTTCACCTAAACAGATGAACCTGCTAAACAAAGCGTATGAAAAATGAAATGAAGGCACACAAACACGTACGATAATGTACGCATAACTTTCCGACACCTCATCGTATTTTCTTTTTTTTTTTATACCTTTATAGCAAGATATGTATGTATTGCAGTTTGAGGCTACTATCGATGTCTTTGAATTATGCACATATATTTCCAGCACAACTATTTTGGGAACTTTCAATCTTAGAGTGCATTGATGTAGCTTGTTATCACGGTAACATTTGCGAATGGTGATGACGGTGATGTTTTCTCCCATTGTAAAAAATACGAACGCAAACATAAAGAAAAACTCAGCTCAACCAATTTTATTTATTATGAATTGTAGAGCATTTGCTATGAAAAAGTGGAAGACCAAGAAATACCCCGAGGTAATAATTAGTTGCATACATATACAGACATTTTGGCTAGAAAAAAATATGGAGTAATAGCTAAGGATAGGATAAAATGGAATACGTGTTTAATTACGGGGAGACGTGGCCAGAATTCAACTTTTTAATATGCGCACTTTCATTCAGTTTTCGTGACGTTGCTGAACTCAGATTACAATTTCGATAGGTCTGTGCGCCGACAAATTTACCAACATGGTTCGCCAGTTCCATGATGGTATGACAGCACGTGTGCAAGATGACGGCGCACACACAAACCTTTCCAGTGACAAACGGCGTCAAACAGGGTTGCGTCCTGGCTCCGACGCTCTTCAGAGCATGGTGTTCTCTGCCATGTTAAATTATGCCTTCCGGAATAACTGTGCAGGAATTTGTTTTCGCTATCGATCTGACGGAGGACTATTCAATCTTAGTAGATTGAAGGCCAAGACCAAAACTAAGACGGACATTGTTCGCCGACGATTGTGCATTAAATGCTACCAGTCTGAAAGACATGCAAGACAGCATGGACCTCTTTTCTTTGGCCTGTGATGCGTTCGGTCTCACCATCAGCACCGCGAAGACTTTAGTAATGTGTCAACCATTGCCAGGTGGTCTGACAGTTGACCAGGTGGTCAACACAGAGCCAGTGGTCACAGTAAAGGGACAAAAACTTAATACTGCCAATAAGTTTGTATATCTCGGCAGCACACTATCACAAACTGCGACAATTGATGAGGATGTTGCCCTGCGTATTGCTCGTACCAGTGCAGCATTCGGGAGCCTTCGTGCCAACGTCTGGATCAGGCGTGGTCTCAGTCTGACAACTAAGTTGGACGTGTACCGTGCAGTGGTTCTACCAACTCTGCTTTATGCTGCATCGTCCTGGACTGTCTATGCGAGACACGCTCGACAGCTTAACTCTTTTCATCTTCGGTGCCTACGAAACTTCATGGGGGTACGTTGGCAGGATCGTGTGCCAGATACGGAAATTCTTCAGAAGTCCCGTATGCAAAACATCCATGCAATGCTGATTAAGTCCCAACTCCGCTGGACTGGCCACATCGTCCGTATGCCAGACAAGCGCCTTCCAAAGAGATTATTCTATGGGGAGTTGTGCGAAGGTAAACGTTCAAGTGGAGGGCAGAAAAAGCGCTTCAAGGATCACCTAAAAAGCTCTCTCAAGAACTGCAGCATCGATCCTAGCTCCTGGGAGACTACAGCACGTGATCGCTCAGCTTGGCACACTCAGATCACTGCTGGCATCACGAAATTTGAAAAAGAAAGAACACTGCGGGCAATCCACAAGCGAAAGAAGCGGAAGGATAAATCCGTAAATTCTCCTACCCCGAACCTTCAGCTCTGCTGCATGTACTGCAATATAACTTTCCGTGCACGAATCCGACTCATCGGGCATCTACGAACTCACAAACTAAATTAGTTAATTACCAATTTTTAATTATTTATATATATATATATATAATTTTTTCCCTCATCGCATTTAATGTTTTTTCATGCCATGCTCATCTTCGCTTGCGAAGGAGGAACACATCGTCATCATCACTACACAGACAACGATGGTTACAAAGCCAGAGGGACACCTTGCAAACGATGGATTACAGAAATAAAAGTCAACGAAAACAAACATATGAAGCACACAAAAAAGCTATCTCCAGAGAACTCTTCTACTACTGATGCTGCAAGGCATATATGGGTATAAGGCGAAAAGAAGGAAAGATGATTCAATATGATATTTTAATATTACATGTAATATTTTAGAAAAGTGAAACTGTGTCGCTTTTAGAAGGATGATTTCCAATGAGTTCAAAGGACACATGTCGAGGGACTCGCTTGAAGCATAGTGCACTCTAAGAAGCATGCCCAGTACCACAAACATCTTTATTGTTTGGACTGATGACTCATCGTCCACGCTTGAAGACACCAAATACCTTACTACCCCTTTGATTTTTCAAATTGAGTCATGTAAAAATAACATACCGGAAATATCCTGTTGACTTATCAGTCAAGACTGGGAGAAATGCCTGAACGTTCGAATACAAAAGTAAACAGGTAGCAGTAAATAGGTCAACTCAGATCAATATCATTGAATGGGAATTGAATTATATTGTAGGGTTAGTATGTTTATGAGCTGAAAAATATTGCAAATATATAGGCATTTCTGACCTTAAAAAATATCTCCCAAATGTGAAAATATGACTACAAAGTAGCAATAAACAATTATGGCGTAAATTTTCATTCACTCATTTTTCGTTGCAAATTCCTTGCTGTCATTTCATTTTTGATGACATATTCCACCAAGAAAAACGTTAAAAAGAGGACAGGGAATGCTAACCTTTTGGTTAAGTTCTTAGTACTAAAAATTATGTTATAGTTTCTTAATTGGGGGAGGGGGGGGGGGGATTAAAATTATCTACAGGCTTGTTATAATATTTTCTTAAAGTGCACATTTAACACAATATTTCAAAATAGTAGAAGAATGGTTCTACTAACCATGCAGATCTAACTGTTGTCACGATGATTGGTATAAGAAAAGTAAATGACACATAATGAATATTAATTTTTCATGGCAGAATTACTAAAACAAGTGCATGCATTGTGAAGTTTTTAATCAATTTTTCTTGGCAGAATTACTAATACAAGTATATGCTTTGTGAAGTTTTTATTAATTTTTCTTGGCAGAGTTACTAAAACAAGTGCATGAATTGTGAAGTGTTCAAACATAAAAAAAAGGTATCTAATGTTTAGTTCCGTATACACGGGAGACTATCACCATCTAAAATTTAGTCGCCATATTTGTCTAAGGTAATGGGCAGACTAGGGTCTCTGGTTCAATGTGGTTTTTTTTTCTCTATTCAGTTTCCCTAGTAGTATACCACATATGAAATCTTTTTTAAAGAATAGCTTAAACATTTATAGTTTGTAAAATTAGCACCATCAAAATCAACAACAATAATATTAATTTACATACAGTTTTGTTCAATAGAAACAATATCATACAATGTGAATGTATACTTCAGTGAATCTGATATTCCGTAATATATTTCATTATTCAGTGATACATACACACTAGATGCAGTTTCATAAACATTGATTTAAATGGCTCTATATCAGTGGTTCTCAATATTTTCGATTCAACCTCCTACTAATCATATGCGAATTTGATTTTTCTTTCCCTCTCTAATAAAATGTACATAAAATTGAAGGTCTCTTTTGTCTACATTGTGCAGTAATAATATCAGTGAATGTAAAAGTAAATCTCATGGCAGCAACCTGCCCACGGGGATGAAGATAACTCATGTACTATTTGTTTTAATTTCTCAAAACTCATGCGTCAGGTACTGGAGGAACGAACGTGTCAGGCGAGAAATCGTAACCTGGATTTTTTTGGGTCTGGACGTGGATTCAATCGCTGACCAACTGGACGTTTTCGCTCGTAGGATAGTAGTATAACTTTACACGCGAGAGTGACATTTCGCTTCCAGTGACAAAGTGAAATGTGACAAACATCACAGACATGCCCTTCTGTAAATATAGGTCTTACTAACTTGGTACATGAAAACACTTGATCAAAAACAGTGTCATGCATCTTGGCGAATGCAACTGATTTGTGCTTTTCAGTGATCACTTTGCCTATATTTTGTATAGTCAGCCAATGAAAAGTCATATCTGCCAAGATAAGTAACGCTGTTTGAAACTAGTTGACAGGACCTTATATCTGAAGAAATATTTGTCACATCCCTATCTATTCGTCTGATTTGTCTTGGAAGCCCTGTCCGTCTCAGGCGTTTCTGTCCTTTAGTGATGTCTGCCCGTCCATCTAAACATTCTGTTTAAAAAAAAAGTAAAAAAAAACAACAAACAAACCTGTCAAACACTACATGGTTTCTATTAGGGAGTTGCCAGAAGGGGTTTTGTAGCTGTGTGATAAAGGCCACAGTAGTCATCATTCCTACTGAATGTCCATCCAAACATACACCCAAACTTCCTGTACTGAAATATTCACACATCCATTAAAAATCCGTCTAACGAAATATTTATCATAAACGATCCATCCATCTTCTCTACAACATTCCATGAAAATATATTTCATATTTACTCCTCCCATCCTATAAATTAATCAACATTCAGGACATAATTAAGATAAGCAATCTATTTTTGTGCACATCACGTCACCCAACTAGCAGCTGTAAACATGGTCATTTAAGGCCTCACACAAATGTATTGGTGAATGCGTAATTGTGGTCTATTTGTTCAATTTAAATGGGATGCGTCCGAGGGACACTGTATTTAACTTCAGCAAAGTTTAGCAGAAGTGTACATATAGATTGTGTCGTGGTTGGAACACTGAATATATTTCACATCAGTGGGGGGGATTGTTGTGACATTTGCTTGTTGAATCATGACAGGAAGAGCGATGAACTATGCAGTTTAAATATTCGTTTATTCCCTTCTTCTGTCGCTCAGCAGATCACATGGCTAGTATCCCGTAGAATTGAGCTTAATAGAGAGTGCAGAGAGGATATCCTGTTGGTGCATATGCCGAGGTATTAATCTGCAAACAAAATGTGGACTACCATGACACTTGTGATTAATCACGGCAAACTATAGAGAGGACGAGACAACTAACTTGTAAACATCCGCCATCTTAGGCCTTTATAGGCCTATCGGGCCCGTGTGTTGTTGGGCCCGAAAGGGGAGCAAAGAATAGCAACACTGTTTACCTTCCACGCATGTCGTAAAAGGCGACTACGGAGGTTATGGGATGGAGTTGGCTGTCCTATCCCATATAGGGTCAGTGACTCAAAGCCATGCTGAAGTCGGATATGTCGGGTTGAAAGGCGCAGATATCGCAGCAATGCTGTAAACCATGACACAACGCATTCCGTTCTCCGGACTACATCCTGCTAATCTGAAGGAGTTTGAGAACGAACGCAGAAGAAGATGAAGAATATGCTTATCGACATCAATACTTTACAACACAATTACAACCCCATTGTGCGTCACTACGGGAGGTTACTTCGTTCTTTTCATTGATTGGTTACACGTTAGTAGCCTCTCGAAGCGACGCGCAATATGGTAGTGCTGCCATGTGTTTCTGTTGATAGATCAAAAAAGATCTCCCAAGAGCGGATGTTTAAGTTTAGTTGTATCGCCTCCTCTATAGTTCCCTGCGGAATAACACAGATGAGTCAGTCTTCCGTCACCAGCAAATGGGTACTTTTGTGACTTTACTGCCATTAGTTAATTCGTCCAAAGAGAATTGCGTTTAATTGATAACACAATGACAAAGTTTCACGTTTTTATCACCATTAACAGAGAATCTGAAAATTGAAGCAGTGGAAATGCATATTGATAACGCCCGGGAAGGATGGTGCAATTGTGTTCGCAATGCGCGTTGTCTGTCGTGGTAAGATCTCTCTGGATATTTTTGCTAGAGTTAATAGTAAGATCCCTTCGAGCGTAGGTCATAACGCGGCTATACTTATACTGTATGAGGATGAATGTCGAGACAACTACTGCACCCACCAATTACTCCATTAAACCCGATTTGTAATGACCGTTTTCACGCTTAACTAACTCCTTGCGTGATTGGCTAACTGTGATTTGGAAAAGCAACATAGTGTTGGAGTGAAAATCAAACTGTATAAGTTGCTGGTGATTTCTGTTGTGCTGTATGGTTGTGAGTGCTGTATGGTTGTGTATGGTTGTGACACTCACTGCGGACATGGAGAGAAGATTACAGGCTTTCGAGTACAAATGCTGCAGACGAATTCTACGAATTTCCTATAGGGAACATAAGACCAATGTGTACGTAAGAAATAAAGATGTGTGTAGGTGTTCAGGAGCCATTGCTTTCAATAGTGAAACAACGAAAACTAGCGTGGTTCGGACATGAATGCAGGCACGATTCCTTGTCAAAAACAATACTGCAGGGAACTGTCGAGGGTGGAAGAAGCAGAGGAGGACAAATAAAGGCATGGACAGACAACATCAAGGAATGGACAGGGCGAGATATTTCCACACTCATCCGTATCGCTGAGGATAGAATTCGCTGGAGGACTCTGTGTGCTGAGGCATCCAATGTGGTACCCCTACGACCGCGAAGGGTTATGGGTTTATTGATATTGATTGAACTCCTCGCGATGAAACATTCACACACAAAAACAACAACCGGGGTCGATATAAATGGATGTCATCTTTATACGTGTCATCCCCCTGGTCATCTCGTGATTCTGCCACCCATGACATGCCGACTCTCATGATCATGAGAGAAGAGATAATACTTGCAGACAAGACATTTGATTAACGATAATAAATTAATTGGGGTCTTTGTTACCTCTAATATTTTATGGTAGTGTGTCCTGATATAACCTAATTGGACTTTGTCAGCTGGTTGAAAGGGGCACGCTTCTCCAAAAGAGAGGCAAACTCATTAACTACTACAATTTGATTAACGATTGGGAGAATTTGACATAAAATACTGCAATATTAAGATTGACACATACTAACCAGAGTGACGAATATGCTTAATCTGCGAAACACACCAGGATCATCATACCAATTCATCGTTATCTTATGGAAGTGACTGAGGACGTATTGATCTGTCAAGAGTACTATCATGGTGGCTCATTAACCAAAAAATCAATAATAAATTCTCGTGTTTGGTCACCATAAAGGTCAATATCCTAGTAACTGGAATTTTTTTTTATTTGTGCAAGAGTTATTGAGATATTGCGTGAAATCGACAGCATGTGTTTTCAAACTCATAGAATATGCTGCGAGATTTGTGACGTCAAGGCTAGGGTTGATTGTAAGCAAAAAGATTTCTAGAAGTTCTAGTGATTATGTTTACAATAAATCATTGCCGTTTCTGTGCAAACCACGTATCATCACTATCTAGAGATCTGTAGTTAATTTCACTGGAATTTTCCTAGGAGTATGTTCCTTATAATTCTGTCGACGTTAGTTGATGACCCTTCCACTACAAGAAAAGTTCCCTACTTCTACTGTACTACATTTTACAAGGCACTCTAATCACTTGAGACTTTTCATGCATCTATAGGGCCTTCAACGTGTTAGTAGCAATTTCCCAGAATCGGTACATTGTCTGTCATTAGCTTCAAATTAAAATAGGGCTCAAAAGACGTTCAGAATTGACTTCCGTGTACTTCGATTTCATCACATGTACTCTGTCCCACTGAGCAAAGCAGCACAGCACGCCTTCTGCCGAGAACATCAATCATAGCACACAACAGAGTCCCTCGTCAATTATCCCTTCCCGTGGACTCATCGAGCATCATACTTCAAAAGTGACCATATTTGACATTTCCCTGATTTTCATTCCCTATCGACGCAAAGTGGCAAATAAAAAAAATATGGAAACAATCAAACATCATCACTTTTGAAGGATGATTGCCGATGAGTCCAATAAGACTGTATAATTGACGAGAGACTCGGCGTCTCTCTAGCATCAAGCTATAATCCCCAGGCATCTGTGAATAAAACGCTTGTAAACAGGGCTTCAAGATCTGGTATCGAAGCCACGACTTCAACAAGACAATGCAAATGACGTACCCACCATGCCACGGAGATGATCGCATGAAAGTCAATGTAAACTCCAGTATTCTATTATTAATTAGACATTCACAATGTAATTGCAATGTTCGAGCTTAGAAGAGACTCTTGTTTGTTCTCTTTCTGGAGATTTGGGGGAGGGGAAGAGGGTACTCATTAAAGCTTACTCTCGTACTCAAATACATCTAACTTTAGGGCGTGCAGTGATTTGGATCATCATCATCAAGTGCCGTCTCAGCAACGAAGGTTGGCTGCAACGGATCTCCAACATCTCCTGCCTCTTGTCTTGGTGGTGCACTCTGCTAGACTATAACCTGTTCATCGTGTGATGTTACTCTCCCACTTGTAGCTCTGCCTACCTCTTGCTCGCTTTCCTTTCACTTTATTTGGATGCAAGTCTCATATTTAGAGGTCATTTGTAACGAGTCAATTTGTATTTGATGTTCTTTTGGTCTTGAAGCACCGTGCTCTTGTTTAGTTGACAGCAATATGCGCTCAATAAATCCTTGCCACGTTCCATTAGTAAAAGTCAACAATTTTACAAATGTATGCACCAATCTAGCACTGGATGGAGACACATCAAAAGAAATTTTACATTGTATTGCCCTTGCAGCGGGTGCTTTCAATAAACTACGTAACATCTGGACGTCAAACACACTAAGAAACACAATAAAACTTAGGTTGTTTAACTCCATTATCCCTATTCTGTCATATGGATGCGAAAGTTGGAAAACCACAAAAGCCACATATAAGAGACTAAACACATTTTAAAGCAAATGCGTACGTACCATTCTGAACGTTAAGTGGAGTGACTTTAAATCTAACACTACTAGACAAGAGGAAAGTAAACAAACCTATATATCTTCCTTCATTAGACAAAGGCAATGGACTTACATCGGCCATGCCTTCAGAATGAACAGTCTAAGAATTCCTCATCAGTCACTATATTGGGTGACACCGAGAGTAAGAAGAAGAGGGAGACCTAGATAAACTCTACGAAGAACCATTAATAGAGAAGGCATGTCAATGGATCTAAACAACATCCAAGAAATGAAAGACCTGGCAACACACAGCCAGAAATGGAAACTATAGTTTCTGCCCTATGCGCCGCCTATGGTCCTGGAGGAACATAAAAATATACGCTCAGCAAGCATCACATGAGATATTGAAACTTAAACGTTTACAATGTATGTATGTGTGTGTTGTTTTCACACACATTGGTGGGTTTCTCTAAGGCTTACATTTATACAGAGAAGACCGCAAACACTTAGCGGTATACAATGCTCTGAGGTCTCCTACCTAGGAGGGGGTCTATATGTATATTTATAAAGCAGGTTTCATCATTTTGTATGAAGGCATCACAGCCGTAAACTTTTAGGATGTATATATGTTAGTCTACTTTTGACCACACAGTCTATAGAAGCTGCATGACATCAATCTGGCAAATGTACATGAACACTTTATCACACATCCACTCGAATACTCATTGTAACTCCCTAACGGGAAAAATACAATATGACAGTTTTTTTATTACAAGCACACTTCTCTTTGAATTATAAAATAACATAGCATATGTTAAACATTCTATACACAATTTATAAAATAACGTATAGAATATTTTAGACATTGTATACATAATTATTACAGCAGATGGAAGAAGTTCAACAGAAATAAGATGCAGAATAAGACAGGCAAAAACAACATTCAGAAAAATGAAAAATATACTGTGTAATATGACCTTGTCATTAGAGGTGAGAAAGAGAGTTCTGCAGTGCTATATAACCCCTATACTAACATATGGGTGCGAGTCTTGGACAATAAACAAACTGGAAAGTGGGAGATTGGAGGCAACAAAGATGTGGTTCTACAGAAGAATGCTGAGAATACCATGGACTGCCAGAAAAACTAATTTAGAGGTGTTAAAAGAGTTAAATGCGAAACGGACCTTAATCAAGAATATAAGAAAAAGGCAATCTTCTTTTTTTGGCCACTTCATGAGACAGGCAGGTTTAGAGAACATAATCACAACAGGCAAGATTGAAGGCACCAGAGACAGAGGGCGAAAACGTGAGAAAATATTAGACAGTTTGACAACCTGGCACGGCAAAGAAACAACAACGACTTTGATACATAATACTGTGGACAGAGAGCTGTGGAGAGCCATGACCGCCTACGCCACCCGGCATGGCACCTGATGATGAGGATGATACATAATTAATTCACAATAACATTAAGAACTATTGTGTGACCGTGTGTTGCAGGGGGCCTTCAAGAGGATTAAATAACAGCAGCACAGTGACAAGCATGTGGTAAGAGGCGACTAAGAAGGGTTTGGGCGGGGTTGGCTGTCTCATCCAATAGATGATAAAATTATCAGAGGGCATACTGAAGTCGGATGTGTAAAGCCGAAAGATACAGTTATAAGCATCCAACTGTAAACCATGACATAACACATTCTGTACTATGGACTACACTCTGCTAATCTGCAGGACATCGAGAACCTGCGTATAATAACGGTTGCAATTTGTGTACTTTATAAAGCGCCCCTGTTTAGAGCAGTGTTTCCCAACGTGGAGCGCAAGCCCCACAGGGGGACAATTTGATTGTTCAGGGGGACAATTCAAAGATTTGTAATTAGGCTTCATTTAGAGAATAATTAATTTTTTGTAATATTAAAAAATATGTATATCTTACGTAAGGGGGCATCCGAATTTTTGACAGACCTATGTGCGGACATGTAAAAAGAATGTTGGGAAACACTGGTCTAGAGCTCACATTCGATACCGTCAGCTTTTGTGTGTATCAAACCAGCGAACAGTACGAAACAATTGTAAACACAAATAGAGCTGACCTGATCAGACCTGGACAAATATCTCCCTATTTTTAAACGCAAGCCGACTGTCTGGCTGTTGCATATGCCATGCGGATGCTGGCAGACTTGTAGAAAAACAGGCGGCAGAAAATGTCATTAATGTCCGAAACTGTTGAACAACCGGCAAGGAATGGAATTTAATATTATTAGCACTGGAAGTGTGATGCAGTGAAGGTTAAGTGTTTCGTTTAGCGTTGAATAAGCACAGGAAATGCCATGTAGTGATATCGGTACAGTAACGGATCCAAGCCATATACAATTGTAGAACAGGGCTGCCATGTAGTTATAAATGTTTATGAAAAACAAAAATAAAACTAGAAGCAAAACTCATAAAATGCCTATAAAAATATTGTTAACAAAATAAAATGAAATTGAATGCAGTAAAATGTATTTACACGCTCCATATTATATCAGCATTACCTGCTGTGTTGTAATCAGACTTGTTATATTTCATAATTCAAACTTCTGCTTGATCTCCCCAGCATTAGAGTGTGACATCAGGTAGCACATGTTAGGTCGTACCTTAAAGTGACAAAATACATCCACCACCCATTACACCAACCTCTAGATTAGTCAAAAGGAAAACGATGTTGAAGTTCATTTTTCGTTCACTAATAATGTCTATATCTGCAATTTTTTTTTTTGGGAGTATAAAGTGGACGGTGTTTTCCATTTGTTGTTTTGTAACATAAAGTGTAACACTGAAGATGTATCAAAAGGCCAGTATGTGCACCATAATGTGTAATAGTTTGCACATTCTTGAACGATATGTTCTAAAGTTTAATTGGCTTGCCCACATGTACACTTTGCTGATTTGCCAAGTTTTAATTTGTGTGTACATTTTTAGTTTAGATTGCTTAGTTTATTATATCTAGTTCTGAGTCGAAATATGATGGCCATTTCGCAGATAGTAGTTATCCCGTGAAGGTACGTTAGGCTTTCTATGTGCCTTTATTATGGGTATTTTAGGTCGATAGCTGATTTAAGTCCGGTTCTGTGGCGAAGTGGTACAGAGCGCGTCTGTGACGTCCAAGGTACCGAGTTTCATCCTCGCCACAGGCAATTGTGCATCCGGACCATTCAGAAAGCAATGACAAACTACTGAACGTATTTATATTGCTTAGAAAATCACCACAGCCAACAAATGCGGGGTTGATAGCTACGTCCTGAATAGGATATGCTACCAACTTTTTTAGCTGATTGGTACATTGGGCTGTTGCATGTTTGAACGTTCTTTGGCTAGTTGATTATTTCTTCCTACTATTCCATAGTGATATATAATCTATTGCAGTATGATTCTACACTGATATTGCACTATTTTAACTCTGGTTTATGAGACGTCTAAGAAAAGCAGCACACAAAACAGGAATAGATCATGTGAGAAATGAAGATATTACAAGAACTGTTGAAACAACGTCTGGGATCAAATATTTGGGGGGGGGGGGGGAAATCAGAGAATGAAATATTTCAGATACTTAATGAGAATGAATGACGTCTCATATTGTACAATTGCAAGAGTATACATCATGATACTGGAAATAGCAAGAGGCAGATGAAGATCGAGAAGACGGCGGATTGAAGAAATTGCTAACATTCTGAGACTTCTCAATAGCACAGTATATCAAACAACCAAACGTACCATAATCCGAAAACCGATCGCCTTTCAATCGTGCGACGACTTACAGCAAAAGCAGAGAAAACACAAGAGATAGACGGTTAAATATTTCACAATGGTCAAATTTATCAAGAATTGACAATGCAGTAGCTAATATGGCAAACCTTGAGTCGAAATATAACCGAGTGAACGCTTAGTTAAGATAATCGTCCTGTGATGTTTAGCAGTGACTTTTCGTACTAAAAGTCATAAGTTCCGTTAATCTGTAGACGATTTAAGAAGAAAACTGTTCAGTGAATTCTGATCGAATTAAGATTAGTCGAGTACCTAATCATATCGACGACGGACGAAAAACATTAACACAAGAGGACATTAACTTTTGAATAGGTTGCGACGCACGAATGGCCTACTAGCGATATTGTTACAAATGTGACTTAAAATTCAGATGTATAGGATCATTGACGGAATTAATAAATACTGCGTCGAACACGTCTCAGTTAATAAATCTTCCGGAAATCTAGTAGGACCATTGTTTGTTGACACAAGAGATCTAGCGGTATTTTGAGTACGAACACTTTATAAAAGAAAGAATACAGTTGACAATTCACTAAGAGTGTAACAAAAAAAATAGCAATTGACACCGAAAATTAATAAGAGCGCTGATAATAGTATAAGTAAATATGATATATAAAATAATATGCTAAATCTACACAATGGATCTACTGTCCAGGTCATGCTGGGGTCAGGGGAAACGGAAGAGCAGTTGCGTTGACTGGTAAAGCCTTGGTGAACGGCACCGAGATAAGAAGAGACAGGATTGAATTGATTAGAGCAGTCATGGATACCCTACGAGAAGATGAGGAGGAAGTCGAACGAGACAATGTACATATCCAGAGAATGGTAGAAATGGGAATGACTAGAGGCGATGGGAGAAAGTGCCCCCTCTCCTGACTGGGACACTGAGCTTATACACTTTTAGATGGCTGACGGAACGGCAAGCAGAGCATACATGGGAATGACCCCAGTGCTGTAACGCTTGTTCCTAATCAAAAATCTACACAATTACCACGTCTTGATCTTAACCGGTGTACAAGTGAAGCACATTATTTTGAACGTGCTGTCGCACACGAAAGAGCTTTTTCAAACATCGAAGGCAGGAATGAATTAAACTCCCGACATAGACAATCCAGAATGCTGTCATACTGCATATACCAGCACAGTTTATATATGTTATAGTTATACATGCTAAGCTGGTGAAAATTGTCTATTGTCTTGCAACCAGTGCATGGTGATGCTACTGGTTCGCGCTTGCTGTTAATGCGTAAGAGCTTTAGTTTTCATTCCAACGATATGTGTGTAGCTTTGGTTGTACTATATATTCATGCTTGTTTATTACCTTTGCTATCTATCCAGTTATTTTTAGGTCTTCCTCTGGCTAATAGTTGTTTTTGTTGGTTATATGTGCCTGTAAGGAGTTAGGTGTTTTCAATTCTCATAAGATGCCTAGTATTTGTTGTCTCTTCTCCTCATATATTCAATGCACAATACACCTAGTCTTTTTTATGTCATTCTGTAACTTGTTTAATCTGGCAACACCGACATCCTTTATGGTGCATTTCATTTCTGTTTGTTAGCTTTCTCTTGATGATGCCAGCGTTTAAGATAGTGGTAATAGTGTGGGTAGAAACTAACTATTTGTGGTATATTTTTTAAAAGTCTCGTTAGACGTAGATTGTAATCATTAGGTATTCAAACAATGATGACAGCTATCCACCGAAGACGGCCATTGGCGCAAATGAAACGTCGACACACCGTATTTCAATTCTTTAGAGACTACATCCTACTGACAATCTAGCAGGAACATTGTCCTGCTACAAGAGAGATCCACTGGGGGTTTTGAGAATGAACGCAGAAGATGATGACAGCTAAATCACTGCATTTTCCCTTCTGCATCTTCATTTTATCCCTGTATACTCTAGACGTCTCCAGAATCGATTAATCAGTATAGCCTACAAGACACCCATCTATAAAATCGATCTATTAAATACGTCAACACACAGTTCTCCATCATATTTCTGTCTTAACGATGCTGGTGAGTGGAAAAATCATGACCTGTCCGGTCTTTGATATTGTCCGCGCATTATTTTAAATCACCCAACTACTTCTTCCACCTTCAATTGTACACTGCAAGATAGTTTTATTTACATGGAATCATGTCGGCATTAATGCCTACACTTTTTGACGTATGCGACAGAAATACTTGCGATTTCTTCTTTGCGGCATCACCTTGTGCTTTATTAAGCAATGTTAGTGTCTCAGAAGGTGACTTCTCAAGAAAAACGCAGAATTTGATATTTGTACATTGTTCAATCAAGGACATTTTCAACTCCGACGATGCAACTAGCACAGCTCACAAACATACACTTCGAGAATATATGTTAAAGTATGTCCTTCTGCATGTCCTTCTGCATGTCCTTTCCTCAAGATACGTACCAACTTCTATACAAAATCTCCAGAACATTATCTTTCATTCAAATACCTGTCGACTATTCCAGGAATTTTTTGAAGCTACTTCCTACATTCCTGCCTTCACTTCAACACGAATAATTTTCCATATTAGGTTTAGTCTAGAAATCACATCTAAGGCTATCTCCAACCTTTATTTGAACACGGAACATGAGAACACTTATAAGTACTTTAAAGGAACTCCCAGCAATGTTTGTTTATAACCAACCATTGTCATGACGTGGTAAAATCCCGCAGCACATCCGTGTATCTAGAGGTATGTGGTTCAGCACAGTGTCTTGGGGTAAATAACGCATGTGCGTGCTACACTTAACCTGATTTATACACGTGTTGTATACATCTCTGTAGCCTTCGGATAAAAACCACTATTATAGTGGTTTGTGTACATAATACTTGCAGCTCGGCAGATACCGTCAAGGTTGATATACTTTATTGTTACCAGGGTCAAGGGGAAAAAAACAACAACCACATGCACTCTTAACGATTCGCTAGTGGTGGTAGAAAAACCACACCTCCATTCACGGATTGTGATCAGAACATTATAAATATTATTGGTCGTTGCTATATATATAACTGGGGAAGTTCCAGGTAATCTCCCGAACTTAACGAAACAGTACGATTATATCAGTGGTGAGAGATCTGTAATGCGAGTAGTTACTTCATGCAAAGACAGTTTCCCATATTCAGTATCTTATTTTTGTATCGCACTAGATAAGACATGACAACCGATCACGGTGAAACCACGTATTGGCGTTCATACGGTAAGGAAAATATTTGATTTTATGGCCGTATCTGTTGGGCGCTTGGTTATGTTTTGCTTCTTATCCACATCAGTATCCTATATAATTTACAATCGAACGCACGACGAGGATTTAGACTTCTTCTTCTTCTTCTTTCGTTCGCTAATAATGTCTATATCTGCAGTGTTGTTTCTTGTATAAATTGGACAGTGTTTTCCATTTCTTGTTTTGTACCATAAAGTTTAACATTCAATGGTGTAACAGAAGGCCAGTATGTGTATCTTAATGTGTCATAGTTTGCACATTCTTGAAGGATATGTTCTGAAGTCTGGTTGACTTGTCCACAATTACACTTTGCTGTTGTGCCAATTTTAAATTTTGTATACATATGGCTGTTTAGTCTATTGTGTCCAGTTCTCAGTCGAAATATGATGACCTGTTCTTGTCTGTTAAGTAGGTGGTAGTCATCCCGTGGAGGTAAGTTAGGCTTTCGTTGTGCCTTTATCATGGATTTCTTTTGGTGATAGCTGATTGGTACATCCGGTTGCTGCATGTTAGCACCTTCCTTGGCGAGTTGATCAGCTCTCTCATTTCCTGCTATTCCACAGTGTGATGGAATCCATTGCAGTATAACTCTACACCTATTTTGTACTATGGACAGTACCTCTTTTAACTCTGGAAGCTTATTGGATTGTAATGCCTCTAGTACTGACCTTGCATCTGTAAGTATTACAATAGGGTGTGAGGTCCTGTCCAATGTTAACATTTTCTCTGCAGCTGTATAAATAGCTTTGACTTCAGAGTCATAGTTGTTGCAGTAATTCCCTGTTGGTATACAAGTGGTATCAGTGGTGCCATCTGGGTATTCTACATATACACCACTTCCTCCATTTTTTACTGCATTCTGTGCTGATCCATCTGTATATACTCTGGTCCATAGATCACTTGGGTGAACATCATCAAGGAAACTGAGAGCTGCTACTCTTTTCTGCAGATTATTCTGATGTTCATCCCCATGCACACCAGCTACTGTTGTTTGGATGGTCACTGGTAGGCATGTCCGTTTTTCCCATGGGTTGTGTTCTGGTTGAGATGTCAGTGGTATTGTTACCTCTGGTAGATCCGATATCTGTCTACGTAGACGCTTGGTCTGGTGTATGAAGCTGCTTCTTTTAAGCCGTCCTTGTGATAGATTCTGGAATCTTTCCTTCATTGGGTGACTATGGTGGGAAAGAAACTTTTCTCCATGAATTATAATTTTAGTATCTCTACGCTCTTTCAATGACTGCATCCCTTCGATATTCTGCATTTCTATGATTGGTGTGGATCTCATTGCGCCTGTAATGATTCTAAGTGCTTGGTTCTGTACTCTATCTAGGTTTTGTAGTGTAGTGTTTGATGATGAACTCCATGCTGTAGAACCATATTCCAAGTGTGGTCGAATGGCTTGTTGGTATACATTTTTTAGAATTCTTTCATTAGCTCCCCAAGTTGTCCCACTCAGTTTTCTTAGTATAGCTATCTTCCTTCTAGCCTTTGTTTCTGCTTTGCTGATATGATGTTTCCATGTCATTTTGGCATTAAATGTTACACCAAGATATGTGGGTTGGTCATCTACCTTTAAGATAGTTTTATTTACATAGATGTTTCCTGCTCTTTGTTTTGGTGAAAGTGTAAAAAGGGTTGTTGCTGACTTCTCTATATTGATACTTACACACCATTTGTCAGCCCAATTAGTCAAAATGTCCATGGCTCTCTGAAGCATTTTTGTGGTAACCATGGCGCTTTCATGTGTGCACCATAGAACCAAGTCATCTGCATATAGTGCTGCGTTAGTTCCACAGGGTATTTCTTCAATTAGATCATTGATAAATATGAGAAAAAGAGTGGGTGATAGAACTCCTCCTTGAGGTACTCCATGGCGTAGTAATACTTTCCTACTTTTTTGCCATTTACTTGTACTCTGGCTCTTCTATTGTGAAGAAAGGCTTTCGTCCATCTATACAAATATCCACATATCTTGTAGTTTCTCATTTTTTGAAGCAATCCTTCTTTCCATACTTTATCAAATGCCTTCTGTAAATCAATCCATGCCACTAAAACTGATTTTTTTTTCTTGGAAAGCAGCGGATTTAGACGAAACCTGTCCAAGTGGATTTATTAGAAGATTAGGAATGTTCTTCAGTAGTTTTTGTGATAATTAAGTAAAGCAATAATAGGAAGCATTTATGCACATAAAATCGTCAGAAGTAACCATTGACTAGGCATTTACTTGTATCTCGGCGAGTGAGAAATTTTCATTCGCTACGATATATGTATATGGCTAATAAAATGCCATATTTCACTGTTCATTGATAACATAATTTTAACTCGTGTAAAGATAAAAGGAAGCTCATCATTAGGTGCCATGCCGGCTGATTTAGGCGATCATCTCCAACGCTACTAACATCAAGATTATCGCTGTTTCCCTCCCGTCAAACTGTCAAATATCTTCTCACGCTGTCGCCTTTTGTCTCTGTTGCCTTCAATCTTGCCTGTTGTGAACACATTCTCCAAACCTTCCTGTCTCACGGAGTGGCCAAAAAATGAAGATGATCTTTGTTCTTATATTATTAAGGTCCGTTTCGCAGTTGACTATTTCAATACCTCCACATTATTATTTTTAATGACATATGACATGAAAAGAATCTGCTGATATAAAAAGCGACAATACGTGCAGAATTTAAAATTAAAGTCATGTAAAATGTAAGATCGCATGTGAAATTCATATTCTTGTAAACGTGTTTGTTTTAGGTAGGGCCTATAAAATATAGTTTGGTGGCAATCATTTTGAAACTATTTCCAAACCTCTGGTATCGTCATCATCTTGCTAGTCACCTCTGGTATAATTGTGATCTTGTTAACCACCCCTGGTATAGTTATCGTGTTAACCACCTCTGGTATAGTTATCTTGTTAACCACCTCTGGTATAGTTATCGTGTTAACCACCTCTGGTATAGTTATCTTGTTAACCACCTCTGGCATAGTTATCTTGTTAACCACCTCTGGTATAGTTATCTTGTTAACCACCTCTGGTATAGTTATCGTGTTAACCACCTCTGGTATAGTTATCTTGTTAACCACCTCTGATATAGTTGTCTGCCGGTAAAATAGCGCGAAGTGACATCTGTGTTATTTCTTTGACCACAAATGGAAGTCCAGTTCAATGTTTCAGGACTATTCTCATGGAATATGTTGCTTCTTTCTGTATGTGTTAGAGATCGCGGTATAGCCATGTGAATTTCCTGATGCAACACTGAAACATGATTAGCAAACCGCCAGTGAGAACACAATGGCTCATAGTAAAATGGAGTTTTCTGAAGACAACTACTAGTACTATTAAACAACGAAGAAAAATAAAATAACATATTAACTTTGACAATAAACGACTGGAATAAAAATAAAAATCAAGACTTGATAGATGAAATGAAATGGAGAAACAACAAACTTCTAGGACTAGCAGATACGAGGATTAAAGACGGGCTGTAAGAAACTATATCACAATTACACGTTCCAATACAATGGAGTTGACCCAGTGTCAAGAGCAAAGCACAAGGTGGGTTTTTTCGTAGACCTGATAATGGCTAAGAACATAGTTCAAGTTGCAAATCAGAATGAACAATAAATGTTGGTTACTTTTACAATAGATTACGTAAACACAACAGTTATACAGGCATATGCCCAATGTAACACACCAAACAACGAAAGAGAGGAATTTTTTGAGGAGGTAAACAGATTAATAAATAACAGCAACAATGACGATGACCTATATATTTTGTGACATTTCAACGCACATCTATATATATTGGAAACAACAGACTTAAACAAGTGACATAATTCACATACCTAGGAAGCAATATAACAACAGATTGCGAGAGCAGCAAATAAATATACAATATATGTAGTAAAGCATGCCAAGCCCTAGGGCAAATGACACCAATCTCCAGTAACAAAAATGTAGATTTAAACACCAAAATAACACTATTCAAAACGATTATTATGACAACTCTGTGCTACCAATGCCGAACATGGACAACGACAGCACAAGACAAACGTAAACTTGTGACAGATGAAATGGCATGCTTACGCAAAATCTAGGAATATCGTAAAGTGACAGTGAGGAATGGGGACATTAGACAAAAAACCGGCATCACCTAATCTTGGAATATATTAAGAGACAACTGATCAAATGGTTTGCACACATCAGCAGAATACCATCAACAGCATACCACAGCAAGCTATGCTACACAGATACAGTGAAGGCAGACCACGAAAACTATGGACCACCGAAATAAAAGAGACGACAAATTCCACAATATACTCAGCACACACGAGTGTCATCTCCAGAAAACTCTTCTACCCCTGGCTCTGAAAGGCAACAAAGGGTTTAAGGAATAGATAGAGAAATAGATAGATAGGCATAGTTGTCAACTTATTAACCACCTCTGGTATAGTTGTCATCTTGCTAACCACTTTTGGTATAGTTGTCATCTTGCTAACCACTTCTGGTATAGTTGTCATCTTGCTAACCACTTCTGGTATAGGCCTAATTGTCAATTTTCTAACCGCCTCGGTATAGTTGCCATCTTGCAAACCACCTCTGGTATAGTTGTCATCTTGCTAACCACTTCTGGTATAGGCCGAATTGTCAATTTTATAACCACCTCTGGTATAGTTGTCATCTTGCTAACCACTTCTGGTATAGTTGTCATCTTACTAACCACCTCTTGTATAGTTGTCACCTTTCTAACACGCAAGATACATTTCTTTCTTTTTAATCACCCAAGGTATATTTTGTACCCTGTTAAACCACCCATGGGAAATTTTTTTCCTATTTTTGTAACCGTCAATTGTATAACTATTATAACTACGCGCGGTAAACATTTATCTTTGAATATTACTTGTGGTTTTACTGGTATTTATGATGTTTCTATTTTAACTGATCCACGCCCAATGGCAGCACTTTTTTGCCTAAGTCTACTTCAGAAAATGTGTAGACATATTTATAATTCATACAGCTAAACTTATTTTATTATAATTGTTTTAGTGACTTTGATAAAGTTGTTAGTTTCTGGATTATACAAGAGCGACTCGTCTCTGTGACTAGTAATACTAACATTACAGCAGATGTGTAGGGCCTATCTATTCAATCGTGCCGATGCTAATGAATGACCCCCTATCAACTCTCATTGGAAATTGTGATGTTTTTGAATCTCTTAACATGTTGTTGTGTAATTTGATTTTGCAGGTCCTGATTCCGGTACAGACCAGAGCGATGACGAGACCTTCTCTCCAGGCGATCACCAGGTGTGTTATGTTTTCTTGCATTAACGTGTTGTCATTGATTGGTGATGTAATGTGTCATAAGTGTGTCTTGTGCGACAAGCGAGTACAGAATGCGGCATTGGAAGCATGCCAAGTGTAGTTGTTGTGTGCTTGTTTATACGGTTGTATAAGCAAGTCAGTGTTTGCTGTAGTTGTATATGCAACTTGGTGTATGCTGTTGCCAGTGTTTGCTGTTGTTGTATATGCAAGTCAGTGTATGCTGTTGTATAAACACATCATTGTATGAAGTTGTTTGTACACTGTTATATAAGCATGCCAGTGTATGCTGTCGTATAAACACATTATTGTATTTTGTTGTATGTACACTTGTACAAGCAAGTCAGTGTATGCTGTTCCTGTATGTGTGCTGTTGTAGGTCTATATTCACGTCACACGTCAGTGTATGCTGTTCCTGTATGTGTGCTGTTGTAGGTCTATATTCACGTCACACGTCAGTGTATGCTGTTGTATGCATACATAAACAAGTATGTGTATATCATTATCATGATTGCGTGCATTCATAAAAAAATACAGTGTATGCTATTGTATGTATGCATAAGCAAGCCAGTGTATGCTGTCATTGTTTGTTTGTGTGTTTCGATTAGAAGGAAAATACAATCAATGAAGCTATTGTTTCCTAAATACACTTCTTTTGCTGTGGGTGTCTCCAGAGCTTTCGTGCCTAGAAGACTTCAATCTCTCGTGTATGCAATACTTTAAGAAGTCTTCCACTAAGAAAAAGTCTTTGTGTGTATATAGAAGGCACGCTTCACCAATTGGTATACAAACGTTGCATATGCCAGTCATTGTTATACGAAGGCGCTTTAAATAAAAAACAAAACTTTAAAAGTGTGATATAAATTAGAATAACCATAACATTGCCTTGTAACTTGTCAACAGTGCTGTTAAAGGATGTTACGAGTGTCTAGCACATGCCATATTGGTGCAGATGAACAACATGACGTTATAATGGCAGTTTAAAGATGGCCACTCCGCTATTGACATAAGAGGAGCAACAATTGTTAATTATTTTTTGATCAGGGGTGAAACCAAGGGCCATTTAAATTACATTTATATTTTAAAGTACATTTAAATTAATGTACTTCTAAGTGGGGGGGGGGTGCCTAACAAAAAAGCAGTTGTTTTCTTGATGAATTCATATTCCTACATTCTCTTTAGATTTTTTGTGACCTTTTCTGAGGAAAACCTTTAAGGGGAATGAGGGGATGAAGAAAGTGGTGTACATGCTGTTTGACTTGTTTCTTAGTACTGCCATGTTCAGATTTCCTAGAGGGGGGAGGTTTGAACTCCATTTAAGGGCTTGATGAAATGTGTAGATATTCATCAGTGATTGAAGGTTCAGTATGGTGATGCATGCGGGTTAATCCAACACATGTATGTTTGAGTAGGAAGTTTCAAAACGGAGTAAGGCACACTGAAGAAGTCTTCCACAGAACTCTCTCCTTGACATGCTTAATAACAATGTTGACAGGTTACAAGACAATTGTATGGTTATTCTAAATTCTCTTACACTTGTAAGGTTTTCATTTGAAGCACCCTCGAACAACACTGATGGCATATACAGCAATATTTTTTACCTTTTGTATGGGCCAGTCAGTGTGTCTGTTTTTTTTATATAACAGTGTGTGTTTGTTGTATATACTAGTCAGTGTGGTTGTTGTATATATCCATCAGTGTGGTTGTTTGTTGTATATATCAGTCAGTGTGGTTGTTTGTTGTAGGCCTATATATGCCTACATGTCAGTGTGGTTGTTTGTTGTATATACCAGTCAATGTGTTGTATGTTGTATATACCAGTCATGTAGTTGTATGTTGTATATACCAGTCAGTGTGGTTGTTGTATATACCAGCCAGTGTGGTTGTTTGTTGTATATACCAGTCAGTCTGGTTGTTTAATGTATATACCAGCCAGTGTGGTTGTTTGTTGTATATACCAGTCAGTTTGGTTGTTGTATATACCAGCCAGTGTGGTTGTTTGTTGTATATACCAGTCAGTGTGGTTGTTTGTTGTATATACCAGTCAGTGTGGTTGTTTAATGTATATATCAGCCAGTGTGGTTGTTTGTTGTATATATGCTACATGTCAGTGTGGTTGTTTGTTGTATATACCAGCCAGTGGTTGTTTGTTGTATATACCAGTCAGTGTGGTTGTATGTTGTATATACCAGCCAGTGTGGTTGTATGTTATATATACCAGCCAGTGTGGTTGTTTGTTGTATATACATGTCAGTGTGGTTGTTTGTTGCATATAACAGTCAGTGTGATTGTTTTTTGCATATACATGTCAGTGTGGTTGTTTTTTGCATATACATGTCAGTATGGCAGATGATGTGTCAACTGTTCTTCTATGCCTATTAATTAAAGAAAGGTTGCATGGGCTTACCTATTTGCTTGTTAGTCAATATTCGCATGAAGATCTAGTAGCATATTTGATGAAATGTGTTGCTGGCTGCACATACATGCTTTTTTTCTCTTACTTTTTTGTCAACTTCTTGCCTTCACTATGTCAGTTCTTTTAAGAGTTATGTTTTATATTCATGGTTGTATATGGTGTCAACATTTTGCTTGTTTGTGCTGTGATAAATTAAACTAATGTTAAGTGTAGAAATTTAAATGAAAGTTTTATCAGTGTTACTTCATACTAGTGTTAACTGTCCTGGTCAGCAGGTGATCATTGTAGAGAAGAAATCACACAGCAAAATCCTAGTGCTTATTCTAGAGCAGTGGTGCACAAAAATGACCCCTTCAGCCGATTTTTACTAACCAGTTAGGATTATTCCATATGACTATGCACTAGCTTCTGAACTCAGAAAATATAGAACCACAAACTATCTGAACCAATAGAGAACTCTGATGAAGATCTTGTTGACCCTATCTCACACACGATATGGACAGTCTGGCCTGTCGACCCAAAAGGACACCCATCTGTATAATATAGATTCAACTATAGTCCGTTCAGAATCGTTTGCCGAGATGTTATGATTTATAATTCAAAAAGTTCTTGATGATTTCACATGAATTTTGGCATACGTTGTTAAAATGTCCATGTCGCGAAAACATATGTGTTACTTGATGTCTAGCTGTAACGGTTATTTGAAAGCGGCGAATTCTTTTGATGTTTGCCCATGTAAATATGATTTCGACCATAAACAAAATATTTTACAGTAATCTAGTGCAATGATGACCCATAGGCGTGTCCACAAAATTTTACATGGTGGCAGGTGTAAAAAAAATTTAAAATATATCTTTTGTTCGTATAGTCAATTTGATATTGTTCCATGCTCTTGGTGTGAGTTTCACAAATGTTGTCGCTGCCTTTGAAATAAGTACATATATTTCTTCATGTAAGGAAATTTTGTCTGTAATAGTTGATCCAAGATATCTGAACTTCTGTATTGAATCAAGCGGGCTAATTTTTATAAGTAATGGTTGATGGTTTGCTTATAACATTTTTTTGAATTGCTTGGGTGGTATTGAGCAATGAAATGTTTTACAAATCAACTTGTAAATTTTGCAAATCAAACTTTTTTTAGTGTAGACTTAATCAGAGTAATGATCATTCATAATCAGACGAGTCAAATAGGTCGATTACTGTTTTCGGCTGAACAAACAACAAACCTTCCTTTTTCCAATATTCCTCTTCTTGGCGTAAGACATGATCCTCACATTTCACCCAGTAGTCTTTATGTATATTTGATAGAGCCTGATTTGTAAGTGCCTCAATATCACATAATTTGAAAGTTGTATTTGTAGATGCTACGTGTCCTTTAATTTTTGCCCAAATTAGCTCTATAGGATTTAAGTGTGCATGATATGGAGGTAGTTTCAAACATCTATGACCATGTTCTTCAATTAACTTGTCTATTTAAAATATCTTTGTTCGTTGTGTCTGTTTTACAAGGTTAAGCAATTCGGGTTTCAAGTACCTGTCGGTAACTGGTATGTGTTCTTTTATGAGCCACGTTTTGATTGCATCTTTTGTACTTGATGATGTTGGGATTCTATCTTCTACGTTCACTACGTTATGGTATGAAGCATTGTCCATTATCAGACAAGAAGGTCTATCTAATATTGGAAGAATACTTTTTTCGATCCAGTCTTCGAATATGTGCCCATTCATTTCGGAGTGGTAGTCTCTATTGTCAATGGATTTTGAAATGAAAATTAGATGAGCATTCTGCAACAACCCATTATGTCTGCTACCTGCATGTGCAACTATCAAACGTTGCCCTTTACTACTTGGTACTGATCTTTTAATACTTCCATCTGCTAACTGCCATTCCTTTTCATTTGTATGATGAGCGTTGATCCAAGTTTCATCTAAATACACAATATCATAACCATTCTCGCACATTCCCCTCACTTCACGTAAATACTTGCTTCTAAGAGCTACCAGATGTGGCTTTTCACAAATAATGTTTTTTCCACCAGCATACTTTCTAAAGGTGAAGCCTGCATTTCTTACAGTTTTCCATAATAAAGTTTTTGATATTTCAATGTCGTTATTAGTTTTCATCCAAATCTTCAACTTTCTAAGTGTCACTTCTTCGTTTTTATCAAACATTCTACATATTTCTCTTTTTACTAGGTCCTTATCGAAACTGTCTATCTTTTCTTTCCTTCCTTGCTTTCGTGAATTTGTTGGCAATAAATATCCGCTTGCTTCCACTATTCGATCAAATGAACGTTTACACAAACCTAAAATATGCATTGTTCTCTTCTCAGGATTTGATAAAGAACACTAAAGATGTCCCTTTTTACGCTCTCTGCAGAAGTATTGATAAATCTTTATAGCAATGTTATGCTCAGTAAAATATTTCGCTTTCAGATTCATTCTCACATAGACTTGCAGAAGGTAATATGCTTAGTGCCGCCTACATTCTGTAAATATTGAGACGTGCCTCTGACTTGTGACTTGAAATCGAGTCAATAGCCGTTTTTGATTTCACATAATTCTAAGTTCAGGAAAAATAATATTTGGTGCTAAACGGGAATTTCCATATGTAACATTGCTTTATACAAATGTACAGTGGAAACAACTACTTTTAGAACGGTGCACATTCTACCGTGAGGGTCATGCCTTTATATTTAATAATCAGCTGTGAGATGTAAGCATCTACATAATCCAGCGATTGTTTATAATTTAGATTAACTTTTTTTTAATATAGGTTAAATAAGGTATCTTTGATACTGGATCACATTTCTTTGATAAAAAAATATTTCTATAGCGACATTATTATTCTAAACCTAACTTCAAATGATCAATCCAAATGAACAATACGTTTTTGATAAAAATAATTTAACATCTCGGCAAACGATTCTGAACGGACTATAATAAGAGCCCACAAGTTTGCAATCAAAAGCAAAGACAATTGGGGAATTGAAGATGAATAAAGGCACACTGTCAGGGTCGTAGATACATCTTCAGTAAGGAGGGGGGAATTCAACACCCTACACCATACATATGAGCTTGCACACAATTATACTTCTTTATTCACATGTTGCATCATTGATCTCATATGAGGGCATGCTACAGGGTTTGCCATTACTGTCAACACAAACATTGCTTGCAGTTCTAGACATTCTCTAGCTATGCTGGTGACAATTGTGCCATGACGTTCTAACCAGTTTGACATGACAAGTTATCACAGTAAAGCTCCAACAACTTACATACAACACATAATAGTATTCTAAAGGAACTTCCAGCAATGTTTGTGTACAGCGGTTGCCATGACTGGCAAATTCAGCAAGATAGCAGTGTATCTAGAGATTCCTGATTGAATCATGACAGTTGGTTTATAAGATCTGTTGGCTAATTGGAAAAGTCTTCTAAAATGACTCACATGACTTTCCTCATGATTTTCATTGGTCACTTTGTGTCGACAGCCAATAAAATCCACGGGAAAAGTCGAATAAGTCATTTTAGAAGGCTGTTTCCCAATTATCCAATAGGACTTATAATGACGATGGCATCAGTTGGATTTACAATCATTGATGACACATCTATAATTTAACTGAAGAAATGTGAAAACAAATGTGACAGAAGGATGACTTGACATCTAAGGGGCAGAAAAAAAGATGTTTTTAACTAGGAAAGCACATGAATTAATAATATGCATACACTTCAACATTTGTTAGAGCTGTGGTTCTCAACTTTTTTTTACCTTTGATCCCCGTTTGTGACATTTTCTTCTATATCCCCTCCCTGGTGTATTAAAAAAAGTTCGTTGATTTTTATGAAATTCAACAAGGTTTTTTAAGCTTCAGCACTATAATTATTTTTGTTTATCGTTGAAGTGATCTTTGCTCCTTCCCCCTGCAGTTTCAAAATTTTTCTCAGTGGCCCCTTGCAACTCTCCAATGGCCCACGTTGAGTACCACTGTGTTGACATTGAACCCATGCATCTACCAAAAGACTACATTGAACGCACATGGATCTGTCAGAAGACTGACTTTGAGTGGCATGGATCTGTCAGAATATTATCATTGAGCGCCATGACACATAGTGTACACCCCCATTAAGACACACATTTAAAAAAAAAGACCTTCTCCCCCCCCATATTATGTTTTTTTAAAAACATAGTGAATGATAGTATGAACATTTATGTGTTTTGTGATGTCGAAAAAAATAAAAAAAAATAAAAAATAAAAAACCCTCTGGCAACTTCCTAAAAATTATGAATTTAGACTCACTTTGTGTATATGTGTCAAAGTCACACATATAAATCGTTTTTTAAACTTCCCATTCCCAAAACAATTTTACCCCTTATAATATTACCAACAGTCCCTTTATCTATTCTTCCTCTTATACTAGGATTTAAAATGTTCAAATCTTGTAACATCTTTTTTATCGCAAATTTCATTTCTAGTTTTCCTATCTTCATTTTGTAAATAACAAATATGATGATTCATTGCTGCTTCATCTACTTTGTTAAATGGATGTCTAAGGTTGTGGTGTAAAACCAGGAGGATTTACATATGAATCTTTTAGTCTTTTCTTTAAATTAGCTCTTGGACCTGTACAATTATGCCCTGATAGATGAAACTTGACTGGAGGTTTATTAATTATAGAATTTGGATTACCTTCTTTTATTGATTGAATAAATTTATTTATTTTTTATAGTTCCACATACAACACATTTCCTTTTAACATATCACTTTTGTTTTTACTTTTAGTTTGAAATAAATCAATAGTCTTTTTTGTCTTTTTTTACATTTTACACAAAAATATCTGTCATTTTATAATAACTGTCAAATATAATAATGAGTATTGACAACTTAAAGTTACTAAATGAACCTCTTTCTAATTTTCTATGTGAAGATGCTGTTAAGAAATTAAAAATTCGACATTTTAGAGGTGTTTTCCTAAGAACTGAATTACCTGATAAACCAAGAAAAAAAGGATGTGGAATAATGAATTTAGATGGAGATCTTACAGATGAAACAAAAGTAACACTGGGTTGCTTGGTATAAAAATAATAATAACAATAAAATATATTTTGACAGTTATGGAATCCAACCACCGTTAGAAATGATTGATGAGAGAAATCAGGTGATACACAATATTCTATTGATCAAATTCAGTAATCTAATACAGTAATTTGTGAACATTTATGTTTGTATGTTTTAAAATAATTGTCTATTGGTAATAACTTTCAATCAATATTAAATATTATGAAGGAAACAAACTTGAAAAAGGAAATTAGAAATATTGATACAGATGTTCATCGTGAAAGCTTTACAATGGAAGAAATTGTTGAGACGTATAAAAACATTTAAAATTATTTATATTAATAAGAAAAGAAATAAATGCTTTTATTATACTGTTGAATCTTATTTTACTATTCTTAAATAACATTTTGAAACAGAAAAAGTGTTTCTTGCTTATACTAAAATAGAATTCGATAGAAGTTCAACAACACTGAAAGATTACATACGATTTTATAATACCTGTAATCAGTAACAACACATTTTATTTTGTAATTTAACATACCGGTATAGAAAAATTAATAAAAATTTATAGGGAAATTATCAACCTATTAGAAAGTTGACAAATCAACTACTAAACTGTTTTTAAAAAAAATGGCTTCTTTTATAAAATATACAAAAAGAATTATTATATATTTTTTATTGTATCCGTTTTTCATCCACTGAAATTTCACTGTTCTAATTGATGATTTTGGAGAAGTTTTTTTCCTGAGGGACTCTTGATAGGGCAAAGCCTGTAATCCACTTCTTCTTGGAAATTTTTGTTCAGCTAGAAGTTTGACTTCCCTCCGGGAATCTGTTTGGGATAGAGGAAATAATTTATTTATAACTTTTTCACTAGCTTTATCTTCTAATTCTGTAGCTCCTTTTTTTTGTTACAGTAATTGCAACATCTTTTGCAGTATCTTGAAAAACGTTTGATGCGGCATCACTTGTCATAGCTGATAAAAATGGATAAAACAATTTATTAAAGAATCCTTCTCCTCTAAAATATTTCATTTTCTTATAACTAAAGGTTGAGTACTGGATTCGACTAGGCCATCTCGGGATGCCTAGTCACGTCACTTTCAACCTAGTCCTAAGAAGGACTTTTTGGTTATATCGCGTATAACTAAAGGCATTTAAAATTACTTATTTATTTATTTTGTGTGTTTCACATTGTTCTTTATCAAAAATTCCTCATCTATAAAGCTCATTTGCTATATCAAACATCTCAGTACCTACATTTAGTATGTCCTGCTTTTAAACTTCCTTTTAATAAGTCATATCTTGCTAATAAATCTTTTGGACCTAATGTGGAAATATTTGGATCTGATTCCCCGCAAGTTGCACCTTCTATTTAACATTTTTGTCTATTATTTTTTCTCTTAGTGATTTGATGATATTATAATATTTTTCCTCTGTACCTGATTTTGTTTGTTTTTTTGTATTTGGATCATTTATCTTTTACCTTAACAACAGAATGCACAATCATAATTATTTTTTTAGTTATACATTAAAAAAAACACATAAATACATAAATGTTCATACTATCATTTATTATTTAAAAAAAAATAAAAAACCTGGTATTGGGGGGGGGGGGGGAAGTAGGTTTAAAAAAATTGTCTTGTACACTATGTGTTCCATAGATCTGCCAAAATATTTACATTAAACACCCAATGGGTCTGGCAGAAGATTGATATTGAACACTCAATGGGTTTACCAGAAGAGATATAAAGTTAGTATAGTTACTAGCATTCAGTAACACAAAGTATAATTCTTGACTGCTACTGTCTGACAGATATTACACTCAGTGCGCACACAAAATCTCTGCTTGTTTCCTCACTGATTTCCTGTGCTCATCTAATAACATCAGATTCACATCAAGTTTGAAATAACCTAACTGGTCAGGTCCAATGAATGTCTTTTCTATAAGATTATCATTAATAATGAGTGGCACACATCTTAATGCACAGTTGTTGAGCGAGTGAGATAGCCTGCAACTATTTAGAGAAAATGATATTAGTTCTGTTTAACTAGCAAACACCACAACTAGATTAATATGTTAATGACAGTTATTAGTTTCATAACCTCAGCTCGACAAGGGTATGGTTTATTTATATAATGGCATGCACCAAAAACAGTCTATTTGTATCCCTCTTTTGATAATATATGATCCAGCAGATAGCATTAATTATTCATATACAGATATATGAATCAATATTTGATGATGTATTATGAGATTGACGTCCGGCTCTGTGGCGAAGTGGTACAGAGCGCGTCTGTGACGGTAAAGGTACTGAGTTCGATCCTCACCACAGGCAATTGTGCATCCGGACCGTTCAGAAAGCAATGGCAACCTACTGAACGTATTTATATTGCCTATAAAATCACCACAGCCAACAAATGCTGGGTTGATAGCTACGTCCTGGATAGGATATGCTACCAATAAAAAAATTATGAGATTGTAAGAGTTGGAATATATTGTTTTAGTTTGTATGTTAGGAATATCATTGTACTTTGTTAAGTATATGTGTTCTCTTTCTTACATAGGAAGATCTCAGCAATTGTACACTTAGTAGTACCCGGTTAGAATACCAATGTCTTTTCTCTATTTTGTCTCATTAATAGAAACATTTTATTGGCTTATTAAATTTTTGGGTAGGATAACGACTTTTCATCCTGATGGATTTCTGAAATGGCAAAGCTTTTATTTAACATTTTTAATTTACACATGGAGCCACCTGGTTTATCAGCTTTCTGCAATAGAACCGGATACTTAACTGCCAAGTATCATTTTGGGTATCATTTTGATGCAAAAGAAAATTCCCACTTAACTCGCTGATGAGAGAACTCAAGTCCTTTAGGGTGAGAATCCTGTTCTAACTAAATAGAGACCATAAAGCCAGTGTCAGTGTATAATAACACTGGTTAGTTCACTTTCTTTCTAGCATGAAAGTCTTGGAATGATTTCATCTTAAGATTTTCTTCTATCAGAAATATTTCAGGAAATGTGTACCAGAACGTATCTGGAATAAATAGAGACAGAATTCATAATGCTGACTACATTCCCCAGTGTTTATTGTCTTTGCTATATATGAACCAAGCACAGTATTCTTCATACACTGGCAGAAAAAAAGAATTTGAATTTGTTATTACTTATGTGTTGGCACTGAATGCTGTGTTATAGTAAGCTGATAATATTACAGTGTAATAAAGTAATGTTTTATCTTTTCCATGCCAGTGTGGTATATTAGGGAATGTAGTGTTAGGCCTGTGTTTTTCATGGCCGCCATTAGTTTCCCAAAAGAATTAGTACTTTAGTACCATTTTCCTTAGGATGGGTTAACCTGGGAAATATTTCCATCTGAATTGGAAATTGAAGCTTGGATCATCAGGACAAGCAGTCAGTTCATTAAAAATTGAGCAACCACTGCCAAATTATATATCATAGTGTAGATAATTTGATACAAAAGTTCAGACAAAACATGCCAGCTCATGGCTTTGTTCTGGATACGTTCCAAGTTGTCACTTTGCGATCTTGACAGTGAGAGGATGCCTTGTTGTGCAATCTGCCACTTATCTACTGCTAAAAATAAGTTAAGGGCACCATTTATAAAATCTCATTGTATATAAATTATGAAAGTGAGAAGTCAATTATATTGGATCATATTGTTCTTAATTATTTATACATGAAGATTATGCCAACTTCTTGAGGAAATTTCATGATATTGGTGCTAGCAATCATCAATCACTCATGTTGTTTGTTCTTAACATATTTAAATTATCCATAGAGCATTATTAGTTGTTCATGCTAATAATAATTGAAGCACATCCTGTGCCGGATAATGCTGTTCAACTATTTCTTTATTTACCTTCTCTATTTACACCACATTTTGATGGCTCAAACATTTTGCATCAGACAGAACTATTTAAATTGTCCATATCACTGTGTGACATTTAAATTCTCCTTGCAGCTTTTATAAACATCATTTTCTCATTGTAGCCGTCTTTTTTTCTCTACTAATTGTGCTTGTAGTGGCATTGTTCTAAATGTCCTCTTCTCACAAAATACAGTCAATACATATTTAGGATGCGTTGAAAAGATTGACTTTGTACATTGTGCTCCCTACCTCCTGGGATAATTTTGCATTATGAATGATAGATACAGTAACACTATCACTTGCTGTATGTCCGTTTATGTTTATCCTGGGATAATTCTGCATTTGAAGGAGATAAAGAGTAACACTATGACTTGCTGTGAGCATGTACATTTATGAGTTTACTCAAAAATATCTTGTTAAATGAGTTAATTAGCTAGTTATTTGTGTGTTACTTCTTAAAACAATTTTTTCAAACTTTCACACTTTTTAACAAAGATAATTAATACCCTTACAATCACATAATACATAAATAAACATACGTAATTACATTTGTGGTAGAGATATAATCACATGTTGTATTGTTCATCTATCACAAGTGATGATGATTGGTTGCTATATTCATTTTATGAATTTCAGTCAAGAATTATGTTCTTGTCTATAAGTTTCTAGATAGCTAATATGTCTTATACCGGCCCCAACTGCCCTTGGGCAAGCTGGGCATGGTATGATCACTTTAGATAGTGTTTTATCTGCCTGTGCCTGTCTAATCTCTTTCCCAATCTCTGCTATTAAGCTGCTTCATTTCTTCTTTTTTGACAAGATGCTGCACATATTTTTTGATTGCAGAGCACCATGTAGGTTTCATGCAGTGTCTCCCCATGTATCATGGTTTATGCAGAGGGCTTTCAGTGAGGTCTTTAAAGAATTCATTTAGCACCATTTGGTCACCTTGAGAATGCATGCCCTTCTGCATCTCACCAAAGTGGAGTATATTTGGTAGATGGTTATCTAGCATGTGTACTACATGACCTGCCCAAAGAATCTGTGATTACATCAGAATAGTATCAATGCTAGGGATACCAGCTCTGACAAGGATAGTTGTATCAGGGATCACATGTACAGTCATATGTATAAACATATTTACTTGACAGTGTGTTAAGGGGGATGAAAAGGAAGCAATTAATAGTGACACTGCTACCTAACATTCATGTCATACTAGGTGACTAAGGAGGTTTTGGTGTGGAGTTGCTATCCTTTTCCATAGAGTGTCAAAGTGACCGGGAAGTAAATTTGAAGTCAGATGTGCCTGGCCGAAAGTCGCAGATATCACAACTAATCTGTAGACCACGACACACCGCATTTCGTTCTCTAGACAACATCCTGCTAATCTGCAGGAGTTTGAGAATGAATGATGAAGAATATATTTACTCAGATGTAATCACAGATATTATAACATATACTGGTATGACCACATCAAATGTGATCAAGATGTAATCACATATATAGGTAATTACAAATGTAACCATAGTAGCAAACATAAAAACATATATCCCGATAGCCACATAGTTAATCATGATATGAGTGCATATGTATACATGTATAATCTCAAATATAATTATATTTATAATCATGGATGTAATCTCATATATAAAGCTAGTTGCACAACATGTAAATGTATAAGGTGTATTACCTCACAGTACTAATCTTTCTTTAGAATATCTTGCATACTGGTTAAATCATTTGCCTTGTGTTAACAAGGTTGCTGGTTCAATACTGGTCCATGATATCCTGTGCATTTGTTTGAAGATCTGTTTTGATAATATGTGACACTAAAGGGTTATATGCTATGAATAGTACTATCAACCGGTAGCTAGTTGTTCTGTTGAGAGCCAGAGTACTATAATATGGGTAAAACAAGCAACAATGAATCCAGCCCTCAACACTTTTTAGATTTTTTTGATTAAGCTTACTTTGTTATAGGGTAGGCTAGTACTCTTCCTTAGTGTATTGCATTCCCAACCTGTAGAGTTTGGTACCCATTTATGCAATTGTTATTGGAAAATGGTCATCTCAGGAGATGAACCTAGAGCATTAAGATAATAAGCCAGTGCACTTGTGATTGGTAATCTTACATTCAGTCACATATATAATTTGATATATAATCATCTAAGCTAAGAAACAACAAAAAATGCAATCCTGCATATGTTGTGACTACCGGTAGTTGTTTTTATCATGTATGGTTTATCATAAATATCCCAGAGTTTGCACAAAAATCTTTGTTTCCCATTTGTTACCCTATGCTTGTCTTTGCATTTATTGTTACTGTGACTGCATGATGTTCTCCATGTTAGCTGCACAGTCCATCGGTGTCCATCAATTCATTCTCCACGAATAACAGCTACAGGCACTCGCAGAATAAATTGGTAGGTGGTTTAGTCGATCTACGACTTTACAATTGAAGTTGTTTTTAGCAAGTATTTAGTTGTACAGCGCTTCACTAACATTGTTGGTAACAAACATGAGGGTCCAAACACCAATAATAAGAATCACAGAAAGCAGACATCTTCATTCTTGGTAATTAGATCTATATAAAATAACACATTGTATATTCTTGTAATTGTTAGTTTATGTTCTTTCTATATTGGTTTTTGTTATAATTTGGTTTGATATAATTTTGAAGTAGTGTAGCTCTGAAATGATTATCACATGTGTTGTCAGGGGAGAAAAGAATTGCAACACTTTGGCCTGCCATGCATGTTGTAAGAGACAACTAGGTTTGGGGTTGACTGTCCCATCACGAGTGATTAAATTAATAACAAACCATACTGAATCCAGATGTGTCAGGCTGAAAGGCTTCAGATATTGCAACCAAGTTGTAAACTGTGACACAATGAATTCTGTTCTCTGGACTGCATTCTTCTAATCAGCAAGAGTTTGAGAAGAAAAGTAGAAGAAAAATAATGAGAAATGATTATTTCCTTTTTTCCAAGACTTCTATGTGAATATCTTAAATCTCTGGTTGTGCATGCTGAATGCATATTTCAATTTGTAATCATGCATGCTGTGTTGCTTACCAAGTATGGTTGATTTAAGCATGTTCTGCGATAGTTTCTGTGAAACACACTCATTACTATGATCACTTCATATGTCTAAATCATATACTGTGAGATTACTTGTACTTTTTGTGTGTATTTTTTGTACATTGTATTGCTTTTGAGTATCACATTTTGTATGCTTGGTGTACTAACCACAGTTTTAGACAATTAAAAAAAATTAATATCAGCATAAGCTATACTATTTTGTTTAACTCTGTAGATTTCAACTTTGTTACATTATGATAATAACATATTTGTATGCTTTTGATTACTGTATGCTTCTTTACTAACGGCATTCATTGAAGATCAGTTGATAGACAGAAGTAAGCATTAGAGATGTGGATATGAACAGAATAGGTGGTACAGTGACAAACAGTGAGAGAAGTACTGAAAAATTAGAATAAGGGAACAATTACTCAAATAAAACATTCTTGCCGAATGCTTTAGCCATGTACATGAATGTTAAATCTGTGAACATCTGTGTCTTTCTTCTTTATGATGATTCTTAGATGCTGTTTAGAGTTAAGTGAGGATGAGGTCTCCGTACAGGTTGTTGTGTGCCTTATACATACATCTCAATGCTTCTGATATTTCTCTAGTTCCATTACTTGGGGATCTCTGTGGTGAAGTGATAAAACTGTGTTTTGCGTTTGTGAAGTTTCGGGTTATAAATCAGGCCATATTGCCTGATTCACAAATGAAATTGTGTGGAAGTTCCTCAAATTATCACTTTAAATCTGAAGTTAGATGTTTTATTAGTCTGTTGCTCTTTTGAGTTGCAGAGTACATATGGGGAAACAACAACTACAGTAACATTAATCAGTATTTGTCTTCAAAGCAATCTTTTTAAATTGTATATCTCCCTTTTGAGTCCAAAACAGCTTTCTGTAGTTTGGACATGTACGGCTCAGTGAGACATCATCAGTATTCCTTGTTGAGTGTGGTGTGACAGTTTGCTACTACTGCGGGAATACAGGATTAAATAACATTTTTGTATTGTGACCATACTTTCATCTATTTCAATATTCTTATTGGATCCACCAATTATGATTGGATTACTGATGAGATGCACCTCACAAATCTTGTAGCTCTAACCTAAAACTAAATAAATCAACCTTAAAGTGTTATTATTATTAAAAAAAAGCTCAATTTATAGAATGATGTCTGTTAACCACCATTAAATGAATAAAATGATCTTCCTGAGAAGTGAGATTATATCCCTGAAGCCACATGAATAGAGGTACCCTGCTGCCAACAGTTCTTGGCAATCCATTGCAATTATCACAAATTCAACATGGACGATAAAGTACTTTGATAGGAATTTGAAAATAAATGTCGTATAAACTGTTAAATATTGGTTTGGAAGAATTTAAGTTAAACAAGAAAGAGAAGATGCCAAACAGCAATATGTTTCTACAACAATAAGAAGAAAACAATGGACTTATATCAGACATGTACTTAGAATGAATGAAAACATACTGCCACTGCAAGCATTAAATCCAGACGGTAAAATAAAAAGTGGATAACCAAGACAGACTCTTCACAGAACAAATATCACGAGGTATGACTATGGGTCTCAACAACATACAAGAATTACACACAGTAACATCACATCGCTTGAACTGGAAAACTCTGGTTTCTACTCTATGCACTGAAGGAACACAGACCCTATGCACTGAAGGAACAGACCCTATGCACTGAAGGAACAGAGATCCTATGCACTGAAGGAACAGAGATCAATAGAACTGACTATTCTGGTTCTGTGAATCAAGCATGAAAGTAAAAGTTAATTACTCAGCAGATCATCATCATGCCACTTGGGACTTGTCCATAGTTTTTCTGATCTAATATTCAGTGTGATCTTTAACATGTGGTAACTAACTGTTCTGTTCTGTTGTTCAAACATGAAAGTACAAAGAAAGGGTCTAAGCCAAGATGAAATTGACATGATATGGTCATATAAAAAAGGACATTTTGTAAAATTGTTTACCAGTAAAAAATCTGCTGGAAGTCTGATAATGTAAGATTGTAGCTGTAGATGAGAAACATAATAGAATAGATCAAACAGAAAATTGGTATGTTTAGAAAATGAAGAACATTATCTTCTACAGTAGCTATAAAAGTCAGAAATTGCTGAATAGAGCCAATATTGATATTAAGGAAGCCGTCAAGGACATTTTAAATTGGTAGCATATCCTATCCAGGACGTAGCTATCAACCCAGCATTTGTTGGCTGTGGTGATTTTCTAGGCAATATAAATACGTTCAGTAGGTTGCCATTGCTTTCTGAAAGGTCCGGATGCACAATTGCCTGTGGTTAGGAACGAACTCGGTAGTCAAGGACATAAATTAAAAAAATTAATGTCAACAACATTGATAGGATTTAAAAGTCTGAATAGTGCTGTGTTAGTGAGTTCTGTGTTGTTCCTTATGCACAGCTGTATAGTGTTCAAATCCGGTTACTGTCAAATCTTTAGTCACCTAGATTACGATGTGTACCAGTAATGTTGGGATGGAAATATGTAGTTGTTACAAAAGTTATAGTGACAGTAGAGTACAACTGACATTTCCATCTAGATATCCCTGTTAGGTAGGTACTCAACAACATTGTGGTGTGATTTGAATTCAAGAACAATTTGATTCATTTTTCAAAATATCCTGTGTTTCACAATTGTTTTATTTATTTGAATGAAAATTGTCTGTGAGTTTGCTGTGAATATTTTTTGTTTTTTGTTTGGTAGTGAGAATAATCATTATTTTCTCTGTTTATTTGTTGGGTAGGGAGAATAATCATTATTTTCTATGTTTATTTGTTGAGTAATGAGAATAATCATTATTTTCTATATTTCTTTGGTAGTGAGAATACTTTTTTCCCCTTGATTTTCTTTGTTAGTGAAAATAATCATTATGTATTATTAATTTCTGAGTTTATCTGTTTGGCAGTGTTATTAGTAATTTTCTGAGTTTTTTTATTTAGCAGTGTGAATAGCCATTTTCTCGATTTATCTGTTTGACAGCGTGAATAATCATTATTTTCAGGTTTATTTGTTTAGTAAGTGAATAATCATTATTTTCTGGGTTGATTTGTTTTGTCATGTAATTGTAATTCTTCACTTGGTTTATTTGTTCAACTATCTGAATATTAATGCCATAATCGTGCTTTTTTCCACACATGCAGTGTTTAATGCACTCCCTAACTGGCATGTGTTTCCCATGGTCGTCTAGCAGCAGCAGACAGGTTTGTTATTTGGAAGACAATTGTGGATTTTTGTTTTCTTGATGTTTATAGACAGCTTTATCAGTGGGTCTTTATTCTGAAGCCAATGCTCTCACTCTAGTTTTGTCATACTGGCAGATTGACAATGACTCACTTGTTGTTGAGCAGCTGGCTGACACTTTCTGTTTTTGACTATCTCACTGTTGAATAACTGGATCACACTTGCTGTTTGATTGACTGTAGGACAATTGACTTACACTGTTTAATTTACCTACAGTAGGACATACGACTCACACTTACTGTTTGATTCAGTTTAGGGCAACTGACACACTGTTTATTTTACTCACTGTGAAACAACTAGTTACCTTCACTGTTGGACTTACTGTAGGACAGCTAGTGCACACTTACTGACAAAAAGTTGCCCTCACTGTTGGATATCTTACTCATAACTATATGTTTGACAATGGCATCTTACTTAACACATGCTGTTTGACAATGACATCTTACTTACACTTGCTGTTTGACAATGACATCTTACTTACACTTGCTGTTTGACAATGACATCTTACACTTGCTGTTTGACAATGACATCTTACACTTGCTGTTTGACAATGACATCTTACACTTGCTGTTTGACAATGACATCTTACACTTGCTGTTTGACAATGACATCTTACAATTGCTGTTTGAAAATGACATCTTACTTACACTTGCTGTTTGACAATGGCATCTTACTTACACTTGCTGTTTGACAATAACATCTTACACTTGCTGTTTGACAATGACATCTTACACTTGCTGTTTGACAATGACATCTTACACTTGCTGTTTGACAATGACATCTTACACTTGCTGTTTGACAATGACATCTTACTTACACTTGCTGTTTGACAATGGCATCTTACTTACACTTGCTGTTTGACAATGACATCTTACACTTGTTGTTTGACAATGACATCTTACACTTGCTGTTTGACAATGGCATCTTACTTACACTTGCTGTTTGACAATGGCATCTTACTTACACTTGCTTTTTGACAAAGACATCTTACACTTGCTGTTTGACAATGGCATCTTACTTACACTTGCTGTTTGACAATGACATCTTACACTTGCTGTTTGACAATGACATCTTACACTTGCTGTTTGACAATGACATCTTACACTTGCTGTTTGACAATGACATCTTACTTACACTTGCTGTTTGACAATGGCATCTTACTTACACTTGCTGTTTGACAATGACATCTTACACTTGCTGTTTGACAATGACATCTTACACTTGCTGTTTGACAATGACATCTTACTTACACTTGCTGTTTGACAATGGCATCTTACTTACACTTGCTGTTTGACAATGACATCTTACACTTGCTGTTTGACAATGACATCTTACACTTGCTGTTTGACAATGGCATCTTACTTACACTTGCTGTTTGACAATGACATCTTACACTTGCTGTTTGACAATGACATCTTACACTTGCTGTTTGACAATGACATCTTACACTTGCTGTTTGACAATGACATCTTACTTACACTTGCTGTTTGACAATGGCATCTTACTTACACTTGCTGTTTGACAATGACATCTTACACTTGCTGTTTGACAATGACATCTTACACTTGCTGTTTGACAATGACATCTTACACTTGCTGTTTGACAATGACATCTTACTTACACTTGCTGTTTGACAATGGCATCTTACTTACACTTGCTGTTTGACAATGACATCTTACACTTGCTGTTTGACAATGGCATCTTACTTACACTTGCTGTTTGACAATGACATCTTACACTTGCTGTTTGACAATGGCATCTTACTTACACTTGCTGTTTGACAATGGCATCTTACTTACACTTGCTTTTTGACAATGACATCTTACACTTGCTGTTTGACAATGGCATCTTACTTACACTTGCTGTTTGACAATGACATCTTACACTTGCTGTTTGACAATGACATCTTACTCACACTTGCTGTTTGCCAATGCCACCTTACACTTGCTGTTTGACAATGCCATCTTACTTACACTTGCTGTTTGACAATGACATCTTACTCACACTTGTTGTTTGGCAATGACATCTTAATTGCCATTTAACAGAAAGTACTGACTAAATGTTGCATAGCTAGATTTACCTCACTGTTTGCTATCTAGCAAAATTACACTGCTTGATAGTTCATTCAGTTTACTGTTTAAAAACTGGCATTTACTCACACAATTTAGACAGCTTTATTAGATAAATACTTCACAAGCACTTTATTCAAACACTAACAAACACAAACACACACATATGCATAAACATACATACACCCTCAGGAAATGCACACACACATACATAAATATATACACACACTCATACACACACTCATACACACATTGTCATAAAATGAGTGACTAAGACCAATTAAATTGGTTGAGACCATTGGAAAAAAATCGTACCATCATTTATTTCATAAAAATATGTACATAAAAGAATAGGCTCCCAAACGTATGAATATGGTAAATTTGCAATATGGGTGGATATATGAAATAATATCTCTGTAAATTCTATATCAATAAAAAAACTGATTAACACCTATGAAAATTTAGGAAATGAAAATAAACCTGTAACATTTCTATTGTCAGCAACAATGAAGTGCTTTGAAAGACTTGGTATCTACCTCACAATGTTCCATTATCTGACAATATTTTGTAGCATTTTTCATTTGACTCAGTCTCTTTCCAGGCATTATTACTTGCTACAATTTAGCAACTAGAGTGAATGCTTATGCACTGTTTGCATGCTCACTGTTTAGTTAGTTTTTTTTGTTCATATGCATGTTGCATTAGTTATTGTTTATCTAAATATAACTGTTATGGGCCTGTTTATCTAAATATAACTGTTATGTGCCTGTTTATCTAGCTTTCTCATACTTGCAAGTGTGTCCAACATGGTCAGTCATGGTTTGTTATTAACTAATGTTTTTATGTTGTTGATAGTAAAACATTTGGTAACAGTTTCAAGTATTTCTTAAGAAATACACTTAATAAAAATACATTCAATATTTTTTCCTCATGAAGCTATGTCTTGCAAACCAGAACAGAATATAAATAAAACATGTTGCTTGTGCAGGCTGTTATTTTATCAGAAATATCATAAATGCTAGTATTAAATTCATTTATGGGCCTAGTTCTTAAATGTGTTATACTACCATGATATTTCAGTGAATAATGCAAACACACAATACAATCATTCATGCAAACATCAGGATTAAAATCACACCACACATTTCTAAATCTTGTCTACAATTTTTGTGTTATCTTTAGAGATTGTTCTGAATGCGTGAGATTAATGTGGTGAATTTTATAGAAACATTTCATGAAAAATATATATTGGACATATCATTATTCACATTCAAGCCAAAAATAAAGAAAATATCATTGACAAGGTGAGTAGAAAGAACTGGTTTCTTGGGGTGCTGTTTCTGTTGTTTTTTTTAGTTATTTCTCTCCACAGGCCCTGCATAAGTCTTGAATGTTTTACAATGTGTTTCTCCAAAGTGTGTGCTATCCTTATATATTTGGTTAGGAGTACAGGTTGTAGTTATGGACTTGAATGCAAAAAGTAAGTAATTCAAACGACAGCAGAAAATCACATGTATTGTAGATGAACCTGCAATAGGGAAAAAAAACACCATTTGTTTGTACTATACTACACTATTGTTTTTACTTGTTATGATGTGAGTTGTGGTTGTTTCAATTCCCATAAATTATATATGATTGGCTCTTACTTCATTTGTGTCATGTGGTGGTTTCTCCTGAAATTTATACCCAGAACACTAACTCTCGTCAGATTGCATTGCTTTGAGAAGTATTCTACTAAGATGGAATAAATTCTACAATGTTTTGTGACTTTTCTACATTTCCACACCATGCAAAGTTTGAGTTACAAGCTTCTACTATAGTGCTAAGCATCCTTTCATGTCAGATTTGTCAATAACATCTAAGCTTTTGGCCATGTTTACGAAAGTGATTTGGGTAGCCATATATGCAATTTCTGCCATCCAAGGATATTTTCTAATTATGGAGGGCTAACTATAATGTTTCCCTGATTCTGTATTCTCTCATGCATTTGTCATATTCAACACAGGGTTGATTTTAGCAGATCACATGCCCTACCTGATTATAGCAGAGTAACAGTACAGTTTGGATAATAGCTCTAGCTATATTGGAAAATGATCTAAAATTAACTGTTGCATAATTATTGTTCTGATAAAGTTAATAGTGAAAATACTAAAACATGCATGCACATGTGGGTACATAAATACACTATTCATATCACAGTGTAGAAATGAATTATATACTATAGGCCTACTACCATACATCTAGAAATAATTCATTACAGCTATTCAATATGTGTCCGGCTCTGTGGTGGAGTGGTAAAAAGAGCATGCATGTAACGGCCAACATACTGAATTCGATCCCCACCACAGGCAATTGTGCATCCGGACCGTTCAGAAAGCAGTTTTTAACTACTAAACATATTTATATTGCCTAGAAAATCACAACAGCCAAAAAATGCTGAGTTGATTGCTACATCCTGAATAGGATACGCTACCATCCTTTTGCAAAAAAATTACTATTATTATTATTCAATATGTATATTCTTGTTCATATTTGGTCTCATAATCCAGAAATTAAAATACCGGTAGTGTACAGAATAATATGATAGTTCTAAACATGATCTCCATTAAAAACATCAATAGGTCATTCACTGTGTGCCTTTCTTCCGTTCGTCAATGAATATTCAATATCTCAAGTTTTCAGTGCTTTATTACATAGGCCTATGGATGTTGCATTTCTACACAAAACTGTTAATCTTGTCCGCTAAGTATATTATGAACACATTTCTAAATTATGTTCAGTATTAAAATTCATACTTACAAGAAGTAGAATGGATGGAAACTCCAATATTTGATTGCAGTACGCTTTAGTGGGGTAGTAGGCTAATGGACGAGAAAACTGCAATAAAACAGAGCATTGGGAATAGAGATAAGAAATTATTCATTTCTATATCATCACCATAAAGAAAATTAATTATAATAAATTTAATATCATTGTAATGTTATAAAAATGTATGAAATAAGTGTTTCTGTCATATTTTTATAAACACACTCGTTTTAGGTACTCATCCTTCGTCTTGCCGGCTGAAATTTATGAATTACAATATATGTGATAGTGGCTATTTCAAAATTATCTCGTTAAATATAACTTCAACCTAACACATTTAATGCAGTAGCCAAACAAAATTAGGATATGTTAATGATTATATAAATAATAATTGATGATCGTTGAACATAATTTATTATGTTGCTAAAATATGTTTTGTTTACTGAGTTTCTGGATTCACATGAAGCTGGCCAATGGTGGAACAAAGGCAAGAGTGCATATAATGACCTCCTTTTCCTTAATCGAACCAAATTTTCATCAACAAATAATATCTGTGACGCAGTGTGATATATATATATATATATAGTTTTTCCTATTCAGGATATAACCATCAACTCAGCATTTGTAAGCAGTAGTGATTTTCTAGGCAATATAAATATGTTCAGTGGTTTGCCTTTGCAACCCCTTCAAACTTCTTCATAAACCCCAAAATCAGACAAAACACAGCTGAATGAAACTCGGGCTGTCTTGAATCTGTCATAGAAAATGCCTAATTTACTGTCATTGGATCATTACCACCTTTTAAACAGACCAGAACAGGCAATAATATTTTCACTCAGAACATAACACAATAGATTAAGCATACTGAGTATTTACACAATGTTCAAAATTGGTGACAGCAAATTGTACATGTGATCAAGTCAACCAAACTGTAGAACATATCCTTCAAGAATGTGCACACTATGACATATAAAGGTGCACATACGGGCCTGATATGCCTATGAATATTAAACTCTATGGTGCAAAACAAGAAATGGCAAGAACCATCTAATTTATACGAGGCGTGTTCAAATGAAAATGGGACTTGTTACACCACGCGTGATAGAGCGCACTGATATTGATGACATTTTGCACTAGTAATGAGTATCCAATAATTTACATACGGTCATGTGTTCATCTTCCCAGCATGCATATGTGCTGCAGAAGACTGTTAACAATATGGCGGGTGTGATTCCGAACCCGTCCAAAGCGAATCAGCGTGCTGTGATCCAGTTTCTTTCATTTGAAGGATGTCAAGCAGTAGACATTCATCGGAGAATGAAGGCAGCATATGGTGACAAATGTTTGTCGAGGACCAGAGTGATGGAGTGGGTGCGTATGTTTAAAGACGGACGTGAGTTAACGGCAGATCTTGCACGGCCAGGTCAGGCGCATATTGTTGCAACAGAAGAAGCCATAGCCGTGCTTGATAAAGCAGTACTGACTGACCGTCGTCGGAGCATTCGTTCGCTTGCAGAAGAATTCCATATGTCAATTGGGACAGCCCACATGGTTGTTCGGAAGAAATTGAACTATCGGAAGGTGTGTTCACAGTGGGTCCCACGGATGTTGACTGACCACCATAAGGAAGAACGGATGGGGTGGAGTTTGAACCATCTGATGCGTTACAACGCTCGTCCGCACGTCGCAAAAATTGTGCAGGAAACATTGGCAAAGAAGAATTGGGAAGTTCTTCATCACCCAGCCTATAGTCCCGATTTATCCCCGTGTGATTTCCATTTGTTCGGACCGTTGAAGAAAGCACTAAAGGGACAGCGATTCAACAGCGACGCAGACGTGAAGACAGCGGTGACCACATGGTTCAGAGAACAGCCACGCAACTTTTTCTCGGACGGCATTCGACGTCTACCTAAACAGTGGGATGCTTGCCTAAATGCATACGGAGATTTTTTCTGATGAACCCAGGTGCATTCTTATTCACAAGTGGTTGCTTTGTTCAATTCCGTTGAAAATATTAAATTGCGTATGATACTTTTTAAATAAATCCACAAGTCCCGTTTTCATTTGAACACGCCTCGTACAAGAAACAACACTGAAAGGTGGATAATATCTCTATCTGCTTCCCAACTCTTCAATCTATTTAACCCACTGTCCTGGATATGCTGGTGTCTGTGGCAAAGATAGAACAGGCAGACTTACATCCAAGGCTCTGTAGTCATAGATTGTATACAAGGCACATGTTGTATCATGAGATCAAGTATACAAACCCACATTCAGTTCCACCCCCCCCCCCCCTCCCACAACTTCCTAACAGGAAACATGCAGTAAGGACAGTGTTTTTTTTAATGACCTCAATTTGGATGTGGACACTGTGACATAAAAGACATGTTTATGCTTTGGTTGAAGGAATTTGTCATAAAATGTGGCGCAAGTAAAATGGAGCAAAGCAATTTAAATCTGCAGATTATAGGTACCTTCGTTATGTCCATCATCTGCTGGGGAAGACTAAGGTTATATGGTTCTGTTTGGAGTATGTTTGAATGTCAGTTTATGATGTCAAGTTATAAATCAGTATGAGTTAATACATCATTCACATTTCTGGAGTAATAGTTGTTGATATTACCAGACAAATTAAGTTGCGATGCACAAATATCAGTGTAATGTGTATCTAACATGTTGTCGCATATCAACTAACTTGCACTTTAGCAAAGTCAAATTATTCATTTATAAATAGATAAAATAATATCTGCTTTTTTATGTGCATTTTTGTTCATGATCCTTTCTTTCCTTTGATCTTTTCTTTAGTTTTCTGATTATGTTAATTTTTGTGTCTGTTCAGTTACATTTATTTGTAATTTCCTTTACATGTTAGCTTGTTTTAATATATAATGTTCATATGTCATACAATTTGTGTTTCTAGCTGCTTATCCATTATGCCACAGTTATGAAGTTACATTTAGAAATGAGAGGATTAAACTAGTTTTAATTACAATGATTTTCATATGTGCAGTTATATATGTCAGTTTCATTTGACATATATCCTTAGAGAAACATTTTTACTGCAGTTTCATCTATTGTTGACTAAATATGTTCAAGATTTTAGTTACTGTCATATGAAATTGATTAGTACAGCTTAATAAATGGTGCATTGTTTTAGCGTAGATACAAAAAAGAAGGGGCAGTGTAACGTAGCCAGAAGTGTGTTGATGGATTATATGGGACATTGATCTTATCCTGTCTACTGACTGAAATAATGTGTAGTTAAGTTATAGTTTTTGATTTAAAACTTACAGAAAGAGAATGTATATCTATTTGTTACAATGCAGGATAGTCTTGACTCGCGAAGATCGGAACCAAATTTTGGCCGTTTCTACAACATTAGCTACTTGGGCATGGAGAAGCCAAGCCATGTTAAAGGAGCTAGTCTCAAGCAGCAGGATACAAACAAGTCAGTTAGTGGTTCCCACTTTCACAGGCCACGTAAGTCATACTTGATTTTGTGTGTGTGTGTGTGAGATAACTGTCATAAATATGTCAGTGATTATGCAGATAAGCTATTTTGGACAGATCACTCTGATCGAAAGAGATTGTACAAAATACAGAGGTATCTCACTTCTAAGCCACACTGGAAACATTTTTATTATAATTCTAGAAAGAAGATTATGAGCATTCATTGAACCAAACCACAACTCAACAGCACTTAGATGGGATTTTGTAAGAGCAAAAGCTGTACAGATGCAATTTTTACTCTCAGACAACTGGCAGAAAAAACAATGGAAAACAACCAAATATTGTATATAACATTTGTCGACCAAGAAAAAGCATTTGACAGAGTAGAAAGACAACTATGAAAAATACTACAGTACCAAAATACGGAGTCCTACAACACCTAATCAACCTATCCGGGAGTAGTTGCACAGGAAGTCAATGTGCAGTTAGAATGAGAGCTGGTCTTTCAGGTGAATTCCACATATACTCTGGAGTGCAACACGGATGTGCTCTATCTCCCTTGTTATTCATTATATATATTGATTGTATATGTAAAATTGCCAACATCAATAAAGAAAACATTAAAAAAAACACCTTCTGAGTGAACTTCTTTTTGCAAATGATCAAGCAATAATATTTACATCAGAGGAACAACTACAAAAACATATAAATAGACTCCACACTATATGTATGGACTTTAATATGAAGATAAGTACAGAAAAATCTGAGGTAATGTCAATCGCAGAAACAGAAAGACCACTATTTTCATCGATATTCAACAACTTATACAGGTGAAAGAATTTACTTACCTTGGAAGCATCATATTAAATGGGGAAAAACACAAAATAAATCCAACACAGATGCAATATAGCATACAAGCACGTGAACATAAATACTAAAACTGCACTATATAAAATGATCATCATACCAACACTGTACTACCAAAGTCAAACGTGGACACTAACAACAAAAGACAAAAGGAAACTTGTTACAACAGAAATGATCTGTCTACATAGAATTCTTGGAGTGACAATAAGAGACAGATAAGAGAGAATCAGGAATGAAAACATCAGAGGACTAACAAACACAATGCCAATCCTGGATTACATCAGAAGACAGCAGATTAAGTAGTTTTCACATGCTTACAGACTACCATCAGGTAGTGCCCCTCAAAAAGTATTACTATACAGACACAATGGATACAAAGCCAGGGGCAGACCATGCAAGAGATGGACTACATAAATAAAAGAATCAACAAAATTATATATATATGAGGCACACAAAAAAGGCCATCTCCAGAAACCTCTTCTACCCCTGACACTGCAAGGCATAAAGGGGTATATAGCAAAAATAAAAATAAAAAGTGATACCAAATAAAAAGAGATACAAAATAGATGCAACAAAACATACCAGATCCTAGGATGATGACACATATTTTAAAGAACAAAAATGTAAACATAGATACTAAAGTTGTATTATACAAAACTATCATTATCCCATCACTGTTCTACCAGTTCCAAGCCTGGACAATGATAGCACTAGACAAAAGAAAAATAGTGACAGTAGAAATTACATGTCTATGAAGAATACTGGTATGTCATTAAGAGATATAATTAAAAATGATAACATCAGAAAGATAACCAAAACAATACCAGTATTGGAACACATCAAAAGACAACAGATCAAGTGGTTTTCACACACTTCCAGAATACCAACAGACAGCATGCCACAGATGGCCATAACATATAGACATCACAGCTATAAAGCCAGAGGCAGACCATGTAAAATATGGACCACAGAAATCAAAGAAGCCACAGGAACAAGCTTGCAAACAGCACATAAGCAGGCTATCTCCAGAGAACTCTTCTACTCCTGAGGCCACAAGGCAAACAAGGGCCACAGCCTATAGATAGATATATATGGAAAAAGCATTTAAATCAGTACTTCAAATAAAAAAGGCAATTTATTGTATTGGTGAGGAAATGACAAATTCAATTTGAAGTTGTCCTACAATATAGGCCTATTCAAATTGCCTATCATGGGCCTACATTGGTAAACACTGCTTTAACTCCACACTCTATCCTCTTTATTTTATTGACTTCATAAAATGGAGTGTGTTTGCAACATCCTTTGTCTTGGTATACCATCCATACAGTGTTTGTAGTAATTCAAGAACTGGTAAGCAGATTGCTATGGTAGGTGTTTCTTGGTAATGGATAACAGAAATGTATTAAAGTTTATTCAAACTCATGTTGGGTGAGCACGCAGAAGTTGGTGATGCAATTGTACTGTGATTAAAAACATATGTAATTAAAACTTATGCAAATATAACAATAGAACAAATAGAATAGGGTATGTGCCAGGTTGTATAAGGAAAATTGAATAGATGGTTCGCCTATTTGTTGCTAGTCCTGAAAGGGCTATGTAACGAATAGCGACACTTTTGTCTACCTAGCATGTCATAAAAGGTAACTATGGAGGTTTTCGAGGGGAATTGGCTGTCCCATCCCATATAGAGTCAAATCGACCTTGAAACCATACTGAAGTCAGAATTGTCATGTTGAAAGGTCCAGATAATGCAGCTAAGCTGTAAACCATGTCACAACACGTTCTGTTCTCTAGGTTACATTCTGCTGATCTATGGGAATTAGAGAACAAGTACAGAAAATGAAAAAAAAAATGGTTTGTTGAATAAGGAGTCATGTGACATATTCGTTCCAGAACATGGTCTTCCTTATGGTTCTTCTGAACATGCAGTGATTCTGGGCGAGTTGACCTTCCGCACCTAGAGACATGTTTAAGGAATCTGATATATCAATAACCCATTGTCTTCTTGGGCGCCCTCTTCCCCTGTTGCCATTAGCTCTGCCTTCAGTTTTTAATCTTTCCATGCTGTTATGTCTCTTTATATAACCAAAAATACTCAGCTTTCTTGTTAGGATGTTTTTAATGAGCCAGCCCTCTTTAATGCTTATTGATCTTAACACTTCTTGATTTGTCTTTTTAGCTGTCCATTGTTTACTTAAAATTCTTCTGTAGCATCTTATTTTGAAAGCATTGATTCTATTTGCTATTGTTTTATTTAGTGTCCATGCCTTCCAACCATATATTGCCACTGGAAATACGGATGTTCTGATCATACATAGTTTGGCTTTGCTGTTGGTACCTTGCCAAAGATTTTTCATTTACTTAAGTTTCAGTGCCACCATTGCAATTCTTCTCTTGATTTTCATAGTGCAGTCTCCTGAGCTATTTATGTTTGTGCTCAAAAACTGAAAATTTGTTATGTCCTCTAGTTCGAAATTGTCAATTTTTATCTTTGGTTGTACATTCACTTTATCTGTTGTCATAATTTGTATTGTCTTCATATTTAAGTACAGGTTTTTGGCTTCACTGTGTTCTTTTGTTGATAGTAAGATTTGCTTTAGACCATCTCCGTTTGTTGTTAAGATGTTAAGAAAACTGTGTCATCAGCATATCTGATTTCTGGGATCTGCTGACCTCCGATGGTAAGAGGCTGGAAGTCAGTATACGTCATGTCATCTTTTACGTTTCACATTATGTTTTCAGCGTAGATATTGAACAAGTACAGAGATAGTGTGCATCCTTGTCTAACTTCATTCTGTACATTAAACCATTCTTATATTGTTCTGTCCTCTTTTACTGCTACCTCTTGTTCATGGTACAGCATTGCGATTAAATTGTTTTGGAAATCCAACAAATTACAAATTAAATTATGTTGACCATAATTTTCCATAATTTGTGGTGTCGTACACAATCGAACGTCTTAGTGTAGTCAATGAATCATGCGTGTAGGTCTATATTGTATTCCCTGCATTTTTCTATAATGATTCTCATGTTGAAGATATGGTATCTGGTACTTCTGCCAGATCTAAATCCTGCCTGTGCCTCATGAACTTCTGTTTCTATCTTTTTTGCACTCTCTTCATTATGATATGTAATAGTGTTTTACTAGCTTGACTTATCAAAGCGATAGTTCTGTAGTTAGTGCATATTTGTAGGTTGCCATTTTTTAGTAATGGGATATAAATTGATCTTTTAAAGTCCTTCGGCCATATACCAGTTTTCCAGATCTTGCAACATAAGCTATATTGGCTCTGGTTCTTGATCTTCATTGCTGAGTATGTTGATGTCTTCTGTGTTAATATGTGTAGTTACCTGTATATTTCTTGACAGTACTCTTTCCATCTATGGAGAATATCCTTCTGCTCTGCTAAAGTATTACTTTTGTGTTATCTGTTATGACACATAATGATGGTTTGAAAACTTTGTTCTATGTACCCGGTAGTTATGTAAGTTGAATATGGAGTCTGTTTAATTTAATAAGGAATTTGTTGTATTTAATTAATAAGGAATTTGTTGAACTGGGCAAAGAATGGGTTTAACTGGGGGGAGGGGGGGTGTTATATACATATAAACTAGAAAACTGTCTAAGTTCATTCTCAAACTCCTACAGATTAGCAGGATGTAGTTCAGTGAACACAATTTGTTGTGTCAAGGTTTACAGCTTTGCTGCAATATCGGCACCTTTCGACTTGACATATATCCCGATTTCAGTATGGCTTCTGGGTAACTGGCCCTTTATGGCATGGGACAGCAAATTCCACTCTGAAACCTCCTATGTACTCTGACTGGACATCACTATAGATACTCAGTCCTTTTCAGCTGACTTTGTCAGCACCGGAATGCTTACTCAGCAGTTTCTGTGACATTTCTGAATATTTCACTCAGCAATACTAAACTGGGAGTCATTAACTCAAATGTCAGGTCAGCCCTTATGGAAAATGACAACAGTGATCACTAAAAGGATGATTTTCATAAATGTGTACGTGAGCAGAAAGAACGATATGGTATAACATCAATAATGAGGAACTGAAGAAAACATCAGTGAAATGAGAGATTAGAAGAGAGTGCTTATATATTATGAAGACCAGTTAATATTATAGCATTGTAGGACTTGGGAATCCACAGGGAACGAGAAGCATAAAACAAAACACAGAAAACTGAAATATTGTAAACGTATAAAAAACAGCACAAGATGGAAAAAATAAAAAGTCTGATCTGGACAGATGGTGGAGGATTTTATTGGGAGGACCTTTACCCATAGGGAACTTTAAGGATTATTATTATTATTTTAATGTGGGTGCCTGTGGCTAAATTGATAGGACGCAAGACAGTGACAAAAAGTCAAGCATGCATGACCGTGGTTGACCGTGAGCTTGGTAACCAGCATTTCAGTATGAGAATCATTTCTCTCATATGGTGATCTACTATAGGCCTATTAGCGATATGGTTGCAGATGTCCACCATTCAATGGATATGGTAAGAATACTGAATGTACTAGTTGCCAAAGTCAGATGTGTCAGGTCATTGAGTAACTACCCAATAACTGCAAAACACTGCATTTCCATTTTTTGGAATACATCCTGCTGGAAATCTAGTAAAGCCATTGTCCTGCTATAAGCAAGAGAGATTTGATGGGAGTTTTAAAATGAGTGAATAGGAGCCTTGAGTAGGAGGCTTCTCAAATAATTACAAAATAAGGTAGACAGGTTTTCTGAATAAAACTGCCAATATAAAATAATAAAATAATAGAAAATAACAATAAAACAAAGAACCCAAAAATTATTACCCAGTAACAGATTTAAAGATTTACAGAAATCATTTTCCCAGCCATTTTGGTTGTATTTGTTATGGTTTTGTTTTCTTAACTGTTTTTGTGTCTTGATAAAGGTCCCAATAGGACTGACACATCGACAGTTGTATTTGTTCTTTGTTTTATTGTTATTTTCTATTATTTTATATTGACAGTTTTCTTCAGTAACCTGTCTACCTTTATTTACCTCTATTTTTCTGGTTACTGCAGCACTACCATTTTGTCGGACATCCTCCGATATTTGAGTTATTTATATTCAAAGAATTACATAGCATTGCTGAGAGTTGGAGTCCTCTCAGTATGAAAGAGAGCTCAAGAAACATCACCATTGCTTGCACAAAAGGATACAAGAGCTATATTGCTCAATAGTCCTTGCAGATTGAAACAAAAATTATTAATATTATTATTAAACATAAAAACAGTTGAAGATGAGTATGTCAGGCCATTGACATAAATAAAATAGAAACCTTTTGGTCTATATGGTGCGCATATCTTTTTTCTGAATTACATTCTGCTGGATATCTAGTAGGACCATTGCCTTGCCATAAGAGTGCCGGAGGGAGTTTGAGAACAAACGAGAAATGAACAAATTTATTTCTGAGTTATTAGTAGTTATTAGAACACAGTAAAGAAGAGAAAACCCTATTACACAAAATGAAACTAGGGTTTTCAGTGAGTTTGAAAATTCTTGCCTTCAGACTATTTAATATCTCAATTACCAACGATCGGAATAAACCAGATTTTTGCATACAATTTTTACGTGACCCCAATGTTTAAAGTTTTGCAGCTATTGCCATTTTCTTAGAGTGGCACATCACATTGTTGTTGGAAGGAGTTAATTATTTTGTTCCTGAAAAATGTAATTTAAGGTAATTTTTCTATTGAATGACACTTTATCAGTCATAGAGGATGTAATTTAAGTTAATTTATCTATAGAATTATTGGTCTTTTCACTTATTCCAGCAAAGTTATGCTAAAAATACTTCTCAAGAGAATAAAAACTAAGTCAGAGGACATTCTAACCAAGGAACAGGCAAGATTCAGAAAAAAAATAGAAGTCTTGATTCTTGATTAGAAAACTGGCCTCACAGCATGTGGGGCATTCCCATAAGTGCTCTGCCCTCTGTTCCAGCAGCCATTCGACTCGATGGTGTTTCGAGGCCAATGCAGCCAAAAACAGACGTCAACATCAGGGCACAACTCTGGCCCCTGCGACAGGTTTCTTTGTTGTTCCGCCCACCCATGCCGTGCCCGTAACTAGTTCAAGCACAATGTCGGACTGTCGGAACAACATGGTAACTGTTATCGAAGGTTACAACTACGGGATTGTATAGATGATGTGCCATGAAGCTTCTATAAGAAGATAACCTCAATATAAAGGCATATCATCTACTAAGGTTTTCTGTTGCATGATTGGTTTGTCTAGTGAGCCATTGGTGAGACCCACAGACACAACTGCATACGCAAAATAGAAGTATCCTACTAATGTCTGTCCCCAGGTGAATGAAGGTTGATCGTGTTCACACTTGCCATTGAGTTGTTGTTCCAAGACCATTTTACGAAACAATGGGACATTTTGTCATTAGGCTACTATGGGTGAACTATGCAGCAAATTTCATGCATTTTAGTGAAATTGCTGCAAAGTCAAACATGTGCACATTTTGAAACGGACTAAATCTCTGTGAGACACAATATATACATCATACTTATACAGTATGATTTGCTATAGGACTACCTTTATTTAAGTGAGCACTAGCATGTGATGTGTTTCTGTTTTCTCCCAACCCTGGTATGCCTTGCCTCATCAAGGGAGACACATATCATATCTGAAGTAGCGGAACAAAACTGTATACATCGGAGATGTCTATTATAGACCTTTCTTATTTCATAGAGTTTGTTGCCAATGTTTATCTTTCTTATTTCATTCAGTTTTGTTGCCAACCATTATCTTTCTTATTTCATATAGTTTTGTTGCCAACGTTTTATCCTTATTTCATATAGTTTTGTGAGCAACCTTTATCTTTCTTATTTCATATAGTTTTGTTGCCAACGATTATCTTTCTTATTTCATTCCGTTCTGTTGCCAACCTTAATCATTCTTATTTCATATAGTTTTGTGAGCAACCTTTATCTTTCTTATTTCATATAGTTTTGTTGCAAACCTTTATCTTTCTTATTTCATATAGTTTTGTTGAAAACCTTTATCTTTCTTATTCCATATAGTTTTGTGAACAACCTTTATCTTTCTTATTTCATATAGTTTTGTGAGCAACCTTTATCATTCTTATTTCATATAGTTTTGTTGCAAACCTTTATCTTTCTTATTTCATATAGTTTTGTCAGCAACCTTTATCTTTCTTATTTCATATAGTTTTGTTGCCAACCTTTATCTTTCTTATTTCATATAGTTTTGTCAGCAACCTTTATCTTTCTTATTTCATATAGTTTTGTTGCCAACCTTTATCTTTCTTATTTCATATAGTTTTGTCAGCAACCTTTATCATTCTTATTTCATATAGTTTTGTTGCAAACCTTTATCTTTCTTATTTCACATAGTACTTTTGTGATCAACCTATATCTTCCTTATTTCATATAGTTTCATTGTCAACCTTTTCTTCCTTATTTCATATAGTTTTGTGATTAACCTTTTCTTTCTTATTTCATATAGTTTTTGATCATCCTTTATCTTCTTTATTTCATATAGTTTTGTTGTAGTTCATATAGTTTTATAAATACATAGGGTAACTATAATTATAACTTATGTCAATCAACCTTATGTCAATTATAACTTATTGCAATCAACCTTTATCTTCCATATTTCATATAGTTTTGTGTTGCCAACCTTTATCTGTCTTATTTTATATAGTTTTGTGATCAACCTTTATCTTCAATATTTCATATAGTTTTGTTGCCAATCTTTATCTTTCTTATTGCTTGTCATTTCAGCTAACTTCACTTATTCAAAGGAACCACCCAATTTTTTAAAGAAGAAAGGTAAGCTTAAATTGCCAAAATTTAAATAGAAATTATTCTTTGTCACAGGCAAACATTGTTGATAAATATTCTTTTTGTCATTGATCAACAACAAATAAACACCTAGTGATCATTGTGTCTTGTGACATGACATCTTACATCAGTAGTAAGTAAAAGTACAGTGTCTTTCTTTCTTGAGTGACAAAATACACTCGAGGTGATATGTTTAGCATCAGGCTGAAGCATCACCAACTTAGCTTTCTCAGAATTTGTTAAATCTAATTTCCTACGGTTGCATAGACACAGGATCTGTTTGTAATCTAAACATATTTGTTTTACCTCAAGCAGTAATTAAATCATATCTATCCAACTAGGAAGCCTGTGTGCTAACTACAGGTACTTTTTTCTCACATATCCTGACTTCTTATATGACAACATTTTAATGACTATTTCAGTCAAAGCATCTATTCCATGTATTTTTCCAATGTAAAACTGATCTAGATAACTAAGAATATCATAGATAGAAAGACAGTTCAACACAGACATTTGGAAAAGCTGAGCATAGAAGAATATTAAAGTCTCAAAATATTTAAAAAAAACGCCCGCCAATATATTTTGTATATAAAAAACAAAAACAATGACGAATTATGGAGGAAAAAGTTCATGGAAAGAGGCAGCCCAAGTCGTTGATGGACACATGATATATAAAACCAATTTGAACATGTTACTGCAAGAAGCAGGACAACTTTACATAGTGGCAGTGAGGACAATGTTCTGCAAAGGATATGTCACATATATAAAGAATAAGGAGAAAAAGGCATTTCACCAATTGTTATGTTTTCCTGTAATTATTCTTGTCTGACAGCAAGAAACTTTCTCATCCACTATGTCAATAGTGCTGCAATATTTTTCATCAGCCCTGTGTTTTATGGTTATAATGTCAGCTTTCATGGTTGTTCCCCAAGTCTCTATTTTATATTCCTTCATGGATTCATTTCATGACAGTTCTCATAACAAGCTACTTCTGATGCTTAACTCACTGTAAATTTGATGTACATTGTAAACAGTTTGATCAGAATTGAGACTCTTCAATGCAACGTAAAGGTTCTCCTTTGATATGGTTCATAGATGTAGAGTGATGACAAACCCAACACAGATTATAAACAATTGTGAACAGCTACTTGAGCAAGATTTCAAATATTTAATGGCAGGATAAGAGCAGAAAGAAAGTTTGAATAAGAACAGCATCAGTGTGTGTTGTCGTAACACGAATGTGGAGCAAAGAATATCAACACTGTTACCTGCCATACATGTTGTATGACTAAGGAGGTATTAGGTATTAGATGTGTTTATTATCCTCTTCGAACACCGAACATGACCATAGCTGCTCAGATCTCTATTTCAGTAAATCTCTCAAGGTGTTAAGGGAAATAGTTCCAGTTCTAAACAGATTTAGGAATGGAATTGGTTGTCCCATCCCATAGAGGGTTAGTGAAACTTGAGTCAACGTTTTCAAATTTGACCAATCCACATCCCTAAAGAAATCATGTGATTTTAGTCCAGACAACTAACATGTATATTCAAATTATTATGAATATGGACCAGTTGATCAAGACAACAACATACAAATGTCACAGGAGATTTGTCCTTGAGGAATTTATATACCTGTGCAATGTGTGTGTTGTAATAAATCCATGGGTTTTGCAGAGCATCGACACCTGATACCCATTTTCTGGTGGTTTGGTGAATTGTAGAAATTTAGACTCTAAATTATAGCAGCTTTTTAACAACTGCAGTATAATGTAGCAAACACTTACTTCTGGTCTAATGATGAAAATGAAGCAGATATTTGACATGCCTATTCAAAATATGAAAGCTCTGATTCTGCAGAGATAGTGGTCCAGTCTTACAAATCTAACTTGCATAAACTTGGATCTGGTTTGAGGTGAGAAAAATGAACAGTCCATTTTGTATTGGCAGTGTGATTTGATGTATAAGTGGAGAACAAAACAAATCTAACAATGTTTTGAAAAACACAATGTACAAAAGCTGATCTATGTGTAAGCTGAATATTGTACTTTCCTAGAATAAATGTATCCAAAGTTTTTAGTCCATATGTAAAAAAATAGTAACGTTTCCCTTACTCATGCCTGAGGAGTGTCAGCGAATTTAGTGTTAGAGACCCATGTTTTTCATTGACAAATGGCATGCAATGTATATAGGATGAATTTAAATATGTAAACATATAAAATATTGGAAAATATTGACATCTAAACAAATTAAAAATAGACTAAAATGAGAATTATAAAATTCTACATCTATTTTATATTAATGTATCGCTCAGAAATATGGACAATGAACAAATGACTAGAAGACAGAACTTTTGCCTTTGAGAAGTGGATATGTAGAAGAGTAGGGAGAACTTCATGGAAAGAGAAGAAAACAAAGAGGTTCTTACAACACTGCATGAAGAAGGAATTATTAAAGAAAGATAAAGAACAAAGTATTTTGGACTTGACACATTGTTGAAGACCTTACTTAAGGGTAAAGTCGAGGGGAGGCAAACAAGAGGTAGGCAGAAAGTGGCAAACATAACTAGATGGGCAGGCCACAGTCTAGCAGAGTACACCACAAAGGCAAGATACAGGGGATGTATTGAAAGTCTGTTGCAGCCAACCTTCGTTGCCGAGACGGCACTTAATGAATGAATGAAAAATTTAAACAATGATTCATTGAAAACTTACTGCTCTGAAAATTTCCATCCATGCACTGGTAAGTATGTATTTTATGCTGTCATTAAGTGGACATCACACAGCAGTATAACACAGCACTCTTTTATAAGTATGGTGAAAATGATGTCAGCAATCACAACAGAACTCTGATAATCCCATGACAGGACAAATTCTGTGAACTGTATTGGAATTTAGACACTTACTCTTGATGCTTTAAGTAACTTTTGTATGTGTTTGAATAGAAAAACGACTGAAGTATTTCATGTAAGCATATTTCTGTTGTTTCTATATTATTGCATGTGTTACATTTTTCAAAGTTATATATTAATTTTATATATCAGTACTTCAGAAAAATAACAAAATATTCTCAGCTATAGGCCTACATGGTAATTTGCAGCAATTAACAATTTTTTTGAAATGTAAACTAAAAGAAAAGATTGAAGTTGGCATTCTATCTAATTTGTAAAATAATTATTGAGCCTGAATCACTGACATTGTGTTTTTATGACATTTCTTATCCCTAGCTTCTGGCATGGCTGCTCTAGGTAAATATGATTCATTTACATACTGGGTAGTTTCAAACTTTTGGTATGTTTCAATAATTTAGCTAATCAGAAATATTTGTATATGGGCACTGTTATATGTTTATCTCAGATACTGTGATGTGTTAATGTGTCTTAGATAATGTGATATGCTTGTATGTCTCAGATAATGTGATATTTTTTATGTCTCAGATACTGAGGTGTGTTTGTATGTCTAAGATACTGAAGTGTGTTTGTATGTCTCTGATAATAAAATGTGTTTGTATGTCTTAGATAATGAGGTGCATGTCTCAGATACTGTGGTATGTTTGCATGTCTCAAGATACTGTGGTATGTTTTTATGTCTCAGATACTGTGGTGTGTTTGTATGTCTCAAGATACTGTGGTATGTTTTTATGTCTCAGATACTGTGATGTGTTTGTATGTTGCTTATTCTTGATAGCTTCATGCAGTTTGTCTAGCGTGTTATTGTAGTTGATTGCGGTTATGTTCATAACAGGAGCATTAAATTTTGCCAACAAAAACCCATTATGGTAAAATAATGATGTATGTATAACCTGTGCTGAAGATTTTTGTGATTTGGTTTTTTTGTTCCTTGGGGATCCAGGATGTTTTAATTGCATTCTGCTTTGATGCACAGCTCAAAGTGGCAGCACTATGATTCCTCATTATCCACTATGTACGACAGAATTGTATTATGCTTTACATTATAATACCACACATGGTTCAAATCACCCCATTCGTATTTCCTTATGGTGGTCAGTCAATTGTCATGGAACTCTCTGATTAAATATCTTCTGATACTTCCATTTTTCCCGAACCAGCATTTTAATTATCCTGCATGACACAGAGAATGCATCAGCTGCTAGCAAACATAAGTTCTGGAGACAGTCATCCCATATTGCAGCATCAATCTTGGTGATGGTTTCTTGAAATTCAACAACATGAATCTGACACGGTAGTGAAAGATCATTGGTTACCTGTTGTCCTTCCCAATACCTGCCGTCCTTCCTGAAACAGTTGAACCCAGTCCTTCATTGTTGTCTGACATTTTTCATGGTACACTGCCTGCATTCTTTGATGAATGTTGACTGGCTGGCATCTTTTGGCTGTAAGAAACTAAATCATTACTTTTGATCTAACTTGGACAGATTCATTACCACGCTGGCCTGTGAGACTTATCTGCAGCAGACATTACACTTAAGAGGAGAATGGTCATGTTAGCACTTGTTCATTGGTCTATGATTATTACATTAACTATGATTTCTTAAAACTCCTAACAAGCTGGCATAGGTGATGCAGCAGAGGCAGATTTCATTAGATCAAGTTTCATACATGTGGTTTGTATGTTTGAAATGAGAATTGTTTGTATGTCAGATAACTGTTTGTATCTCTGATACAATGAGATATATTTGTATCTCTGATACAATGAGATATATTTGTATCTCTGATACAATGAGATATATTTGTATCTCTGATACAATGAGATATATTTGTATCTCTGATACAATGAGATATATTTTTATATCTGATACAATGAGATATACATTTATATCTGATGCAGTGAGATATATTTTTATATCTGATACAAAAAGATTTATGTATGTCTGATACAATGAGATGACTGTGTATCTTATATTGTGAGATTTACATACTGTTGTAGTTACCTTGGTATGTACACTGAAGCACGTTATGTGCTTGCCCTTCTTTCTTTACTTAGACACATCATATGTTTTTCTCATACACTTTGATACTTTATGTCTGAAGCAATTGCAAGTATTTTTGCTACTCTTAAGCCTCAGGACAGAGACGTATAGTTAAAGTACGTCGCAGTTCCTCACCAGCTGAGTTGCGCAATCAGGAGGCCATACGTATGAGCATGTATCCAAGTGCTAAACCTAAACAACCTAATGAGCCTGACAAGATTGAGAGAGATGACTGGCCTGCTCCTGCTTCACCTGCTGCCATTCTACCTGAGATATGTAAGCATCCTCTAGCGAGTTTTCCAAGATAACAAATAGAAATTTATCATTTGTTGGAGTATAATTTTATCAGTAATCCATTTTCTAACTTCTTGTATATTTTTTTTAAATAATGTGAAATAGATGCTCTAGATATTGTAACTTTGATATCAAGCAAATATGCTAGATAGTGTACATTTGACAAGAGTGACAATACTTTTATTTTAGCTTTGACATGGAGTAATTATACTATTTGTTTTAGTTTTGACATAGAGTAACTATACTATTTATTTTAACTTTGACATAGTGATTATACTATTTATTTTAGCGTTGACTGTCTCTTTTAGCTTAGACTGATTATATTGTGCGTTTTAGCTTTGACATGGAGTAACTATACTATATATTTTAGCTTTGACAGAGTGACTATACTAACACATTAACTTTTTTTGGATCAATGCGTAAAATTTCTTCAAAATGTCAGAATGATATTAAAAATTGCTTGTTTAGTAATAAATACTGCAATTTAACACACCCACCTCCCAAACCTGTTCAAATAACAATTATTGTAAGTCCAGTTATCCTCAATTGATAATTAACATATAGTAGACAAAATTGAATCATTTTCTTTTACAAAATGAAGTGCACACTTGATTATTGTAAATCTTCTTTAAAAATAAAAAAATTAGCATCAGTTTGCAGGTTTACACTCATTATCTAAATTCTATAGACTCTAGGCAAAATACTAGGCCTAACTATTGTATGGCTTGTAACCTATAGGTGTTATTGTAATGCATATGCCTACTTGGCTTTCACATAGCACACTTTGTTCATAGTGCAAAATAAATATAGTTGTATTTACAAACTAGCTAATAAAATTGTCTAGCAGAGTATGAACTTTAAAATGCTGACTTGTTTATTAAACAAAAAGCTCAAATTTGGGCGCTTCAAAACTAATTAATAATAGAAGTAGAATGTTAATGGCACACATAAAACCTGTATCAATTAATATAATTAAAATAAATAAAAAGAAAACATGCTGGTACTATAGGTCCATACATTTGTAAAGTTGGTACAATATGGTGAGACATGCCAACATTATTTAACAATATACAAAATAATATAATATTAAAAAAATGAAATGTTGGAAAAAATGAAATGGAGCAGATAAACAATACACTTTCATTACTGCATGTTTTCCTGTGAAGGAGTGCAGGGAGGTTTTCTATGTGCTGTGAAAATAAAGGCTGCTTTGCCATAGCAAAGTACATGACATGTACAGGAAGATTTTTGGATTGTTCCCCCAAAAGAAAAAATCCTGTCCCAATGTGGATTGAACTTTGGACCTCAATGACTTCAATTTTCTGATAAGCAATGTTAGCGTAAATATTGATAAAGATGCAGTACACATTTCACAGTCACTAGGACTGTTGCCGGATGCATCGATCTGCGTGCAACCCACTGACAGCTTCCCCCCCCCCGAATTGGATAATCCTTTGCATTTTCTTTTTCATTTTTCATCTCCACAAGTTTGTAAAAAACGTATCCTGTAGCTGACATGCTCAATAAATAGTCATCTCCAATAAAATTAGCCATTCTGTTTTTGTGACAACATGGTTTGCTAGTGATGCGATTTCAGTGATGTCATAAAAGCTGTGCATTATATAACAAAGTTGGAATGAAACTGCATAATATTAAAAAGTAGGAATATTGGACACTCAGTATAACAGTGGAAAAATTGTTTGAGGCTTCAGAGATGTGGTTTTGTCTTAAGAACACTATGCACAGAAAATAAGCTTAATGAAGATATATTGAAAGAAGTTAATTAAAAAAGAAAGCTGCTTACCCACATCAGAAACAGACAGTCTACATTTTTTGAACACATCATAGGAGAGGAAGGATGGAACGCCTTGTAGCAACAAACAAGTTGAAGAGCAAGTGAGATAGGGGGAGACCAAGAGAGAAGATGCTTAACAACCGAGTATTGGAGAACATTGGTATCGGAAATGATTGACAGCACACGGAATAGAAGACTGTGGAAAGACATAATAACCAAGTCCACATGGCATGAAAGAAGAGAAGGTATATATATATATATATATATATATATATATATATATATATATATATATATATATATATATATATATATATATATTTATATTAATGAGGGTTGCCACACTAAAATCTTGTATTCAATAATTTAAATCTTGTGTTTTAAAGAAATGCTGTTGTAATCAGAGAAATGATGATCCTTTTTCATACCTGTTAACCGTACAGATTTTCTTGTACTTCATGTGGGTAACTATTGTTTTCTGACTTCTTTACTCCTAAGAGTCATCTCCTTACAGGTTTTTGGAGTCCTTATGGGTTTCTAGTCTCTTAGAAATAACAAAACAAAAAATACTTTCTATTCTCAATTTCTTAAATTCCCGCTGATATCGTTATCGTCTCCTCTTGTGAAACAGTATTGATACTATGTGATCTAACTAATCATGCAAGTACTTAAATCATCGGAAATTTTTAATCAGTTATACCAGGGGTGGGCAAACTTTTTGTGCAGAGGGCCGCATTGAAAATTGTAAAGCTATTGGTGGGCCGCATATAATATTATGTATGTTTTTGTTTAAAATTCTCGGTAAGTAATCAATTAAATATTTTTATTGTAAAGAAAGGTAGTTTTACATAAAGTAGATAACTTCTGAAATAAATTACATTTCTAACAGATTTATACTATAACAGTATATTTTCTAATATGGATAAAAGGTTTTGCAAATATTTTAACAATGTTCGTGTATTTAAAAATGTTTGAGGGCCTCAAAATATCCAATGGTGGGCCACATGCAGCCCGCGGGCCGTTGTTTGCCCACCCCTGAGTTATACAGTCATGCTGGCTCATTGGAGATCATACTTAAGTGACGCATGTAAATTTTCCTGTGATTTTCATTGGTTGCCTTCTACGACATGCCTGGAAAGAAGACAGTGATAGTAAAGAATGATAGTAAAACAAAACATTCAACAACATTGTGTGTCAAGAGTCAAATGAGAAATCATAACCTTCTTCAATCAGGATAATAATTTTCCATCCAAATTGATAGCCACTAACAGCACACAAATCTGGATGGAATTTAGTTCTAACTTATTTTAAAGTAATCTGTGTGTAGTCATCATCAAATTGTGTCATTGATAATTTCCAAGTTGTATTTTAACCTGCATTGAATTTACCTCCAAATTTTCTGGAGTGTCAAGCTGGTCACCGTCCACTGTTAAAACTAAGATTGTGCAGAGAATTTGGTGTGGTCGAGACATTGGCACGAATAAAACAGCGACACAGCATATATCAATTTTCTGTGCTATCCATTCACAAACTCAACTTTATTGAACTTGCTCATGGTTTTGAAAGCCGATTGGTCACTGTGTACTGGTATGATTTGATGTATCTGTTAAAAACTAAGCAATGGTTAAATAACAATGCCCAAAACAGGATATTACCTAATAATTATCATATCATTTATTTGTCAGTGGAATGTTAAAGGTGCAAAAAAAATAAATAATTTCATATTGTATTAATATTTCTCTGTGCTGTTGTCTCATTGACTAGATTTCCAATATGATTCCACCCAAATAAAAGTTATTTGTTAATAAAAATAAAATAAAAGTAATTAAAAGTTAATAAAAGTTATGCTCTAAAGTTCCATTTGATTACATATCAGTAATGTTGATAACGTTTAGATTTGTATGATTATTGCAGTGCGGCAGCGAAGGAGAAGCAGAGGAGAGAAGGATGATGATGAGGATGATGAAGATGAGGTCCAGGATGATCCAAAATTTAAACGAGAGCTTGAGGAAATCTCAAAAATCAAGGATGAGAGTGGCATAGGTCTTGTAATATACAAAGAATTAGACAAGATGAAAGCTAAACCTCATCAGCCACTAGATCCATGGAAAGCTTCAAGAGCTCCAAGTGCCAAGTTTGAACCAAGATACCGCACACGCTTCCAGTCGCCCATGTTTGCCTGTAAGTAGTTTTTGATTGTTAGTCTTTATATATCTGATGTCAATGGTATTTGTGTAGGTCTGTTTGATGTCAATGATATTTGTGTAGGTCTGTTTGATGTCAATGATATTTGTGTAGGTCTGTTTGATGTCAATGATATTTGTGTAGGTCTGACTGATGTCAATGATATTTGTTTAGGTCTGACTGATGTCAATGATATTTGTTTAGGTCTGACTGATGTCAGTTGTATTTGTGTAGGTTTATTTTTAACTTGTTGAATATTTATTTTGTGTCACTTGATGAGCATTTATTATTTAGATTTATGTTGCAAATATCTAGAGTAAGAATTTGTTGTAGAGACTGTTCTCCTTGCTGCAAGAATCTCATAGACATTTACTGTAGAGATTGTTCCCTTACTGCCATCTAAATAAAATAGTATGGTGCTGCTGTAGATAATATTCCCATGTTGCCAACATCTTATGGATAAAATATAGTTTTTGCTATTGTTCTCTTTCCTGCCAAAATCCCATGGATAAGATAGCCATTTTCTTTTATGATGGCATTCTCTATACTTAATCTGTTGTATAAGATAAATATTTTCTGTTAAGATGGTTCCCTCAATAGGACACCTACTTGATAATATAAGAAATCCCCTAAAAGATAAAATCTGTATTTCAATCCAATAATAACTCCTAAAATTAAATATTTTGACTTTTGTTTATGGTCAATATCATTATATACATCCAGTTTAAAAAGGCAACAGCACAGTTCAGAAAAAAATTAATGAAGTCACACACAACATCTGGAAATAGAAAACCGAAGGCCTAAATTTTGATAAAAATAGAGTAAAGCTTTGTAAAATTGCAAAAGCAGTCAGCAACAAAGATTCAAGGCCGTCTAGCATTACCTTAGAAATGTGAAGTGAGCACAGTACATATAACTTCTAATAGGAAGAGGGACATGAACAAAAGACAAAACAGAAGAGCAAATAAAAAACATTCCTGAGGAACACATGATGACAAATTCACAATGCAAGCGCTAGATAATGCTCTAGGACAGCTGAATAAAAATCACTAGGAAAGGATGGTATTACAAATAAAATATTGAAACATCTGAGAACTCTAAGCAAACAGAAACTGTTCAAAATCATAAATGTGAGCTGGAGATTAGTCACTGTACCACAAATATGGAAAGAAGCCATTATGATCCCAATACTTAACTGAAAAGGACAATACAAAGGCAGACAGTTACAAACCCATCAGGCTACTTAGTTACACAGGAAAACTTATGGAAAGACAGTTAACACCAGACAGTTACAAACCCATCAGGCTACTTAATTACACAGGAAAACTTATGGAAAGACTAGTTAACACCAGGCTCATGTGGCAAATAGAAAGTAAACAAGTAATGACACCCCAACAAAGTGGTTTAGAAAATATATGTAAATAAAAGATTTTAAATATACATACCATGAGAAATAGATAATGCATTTCAGGCAAAGAAAAACACTGTGCAGTCTGGATTGATATAGAGAATGCATTTGATAATGGAAATCTGGCTTAATATTCAACCTTCTGTAAACACATAATTTGTGGCAACATGAATAAATTGATAAGCCACTTTCTCATTGATAAGCTCACTATATACAGGTGAACTGGATCTATGGGTTGCAGAGGGAGAAAAATGAAATTGCTTATGACAGACCGCCACCTTTATATGAGAGATAAATGTGGTCATATGAGTAAATGACAAAGAAGAAATAAGAATATCAATATATTCAAGGAAACTTGAGAATATTCTGTAAAAAATACAGACCATCTGTACAAGCACTGACATGTATTTGCAAGTATGCATTCAGTTATTTTTTTGTTTGCATTCATTTGGATTATTAGAATCATGAAACAGAACATGGTTTATAAACAACCTCATTATCCTCTATGATGGATATGTTGTATGTTATAACCCCTTGTCTATAACTATACTAGTTGATCTGGTCTCATGGTAGAGCAATATTTTCTGATGTAATTTGTCTCTTTCCAGCCCCTTCACGATTCCTTGACAGGCCTCGATATGCCTGGGATGACAGTGATATAAGAACTTACAGATCAGCCTCCACTCTGGCCAATTTGCCAAGTAAGTTAGTTATTCATGCTCGAAAAAAAGCATGTATGACATGTCATGAAAGCTGAAAAGAAAGGTGAAGGTTATGTCAGACTCTACTGAAAGGATGATGATGATAGTACACAGAGAGAGTATGAGCTTGTCACTTGTGTTCCCTATGCCACTTGTGTTCCCTGTGCCACTTGTGTTCCCTATGCCACTTGTGTTCCCTATGCCAGACAGTTGAGTTTGACTTTCTACTATATATTAGCATTTCTCAGAAAATTTTTTGGGATGGGGAAGTTTTCTAGAACTTGTGCATGTTCCAGATGACTGCTTTAATCAATTGATCCCTACAGGGTGCAATGTTACTCAGTTGATCCCTATATGGTGCAATGTTACTCAATTATTCCCTACAGGGGGCAATGTTACTAAATTTATCCCTACAGGGTGTAATGTTACTCAATGAATCCCTTCAGGGTGCACAATGCTATGAGCTAGAATTCTGCTAATTTAGAGGAAATTTGCCATGACTTTGCGTGAAGCAATCTCCTTGCATGTGCAATTAAATTAAAAGATCAATTTCCTACCAGCAATCCAAAAATGGGTATCGGCTAAACGCACCTGGTTCAGATCCTTCTGCTGCCTTCTGATTTTTTCTATAGCTCCTTAATGCTTATTAATTATATTATTGATGTACCAAATTCTGTATATACAATCATCCACCATCATTATCATCCACCATATTGTTTGTATGAAATAATACATCATTATTATCATTTACCACCATTACCATTCATCGCATTCTTTATATATAATTACCCACCACATTCTTATTACACAATCACCCACCACATTCTTATTACACAATCACCCACCACATTTAAATATACAATCATCTACCACATTCTTTATAGACAATTATACATTATCATCAACATCATCAAACCCATAACATTTCAAGGTCGTAGGGGTGTGCTCTGGAAACATCAGCACAAAAATTTCACCATGCCTCTCTATTATCAGTTCTTTGAATGTGTAGAATCTTAATCCTATCCAGTCTTTAATAGTATAAATTCTTACCTCTTCTTTTTCTTCTACCCTCAACTGTTCCCAGAAAGATATTTTTGGAAAGATTAGCATGCTTCATCACGTGGCCAAATCACACAAGTTTGCAATGCTTCACCGCTGCCATAAGATCTTATCATCCACCACATTGATTAAATACAATCATCAACCAAAATTATCATCAACCACCACTACACACATAGGATAGACAACATAGGAATAAAACAAGTATAGGATTTCAAATATCTTGGTAGTATTTTCACAGAAAAATAGAAGCCTTGATAGAGAGATGGAGACGAGATGTCAAAAGGCAAATGCAGTAACATACCAACTGTCACCACTACTTCTTCATCCCAAGATCGAGATGGAAGTTAAAAGACAAATATTTACAGTATATTCCTACCAACACTATGCCAAACCTGGTCTCTCCCTCATACTCACAAAACAGAAAGATAGTGACATGTGAGATGAAATGCTTGAGGAAAGCCACAGGGGTCACCAGGCTCAATAGAATAGGAAATGAAGATATCAGGGAAAGAATAGATACAATACCATGCACATAATACATAGAAAGGCAGCAGATCAAGTGATTTGGTCACATTATGAGAATGCATCATGACAAGTTTCCCATACAGGCATATAACCAAATGAGATCAGGGTACAAAGCTAGAGGAAGACCAGGAAAAAAATGGATAGAAAATGTCAAGGACATCTTGAACAAACATGGTCATAGCACTGCTAAAGTGACACATCTGGCCTTGGAACACAAGCTTGAGCTCCAATCACCCCTACGCTAAACGGCAAGTGCATAAGAAACCACCTGGGACAATAGACTACTACACACCATCATCATCTTCCACAATCATTATTTATCGCCATCTACAAACCATTATAATCAGCTACTAATAAACTATATGCTGTCTGTCCACCAGGGAACTACCAAACAGTTTTCTGACATATAAATCAACCCTCGATCATAGATTCTTGTGTTTTCATCATTAGTGGTAACATCAATCTCCTTCATTGTCTCTAGGAAATTTGATTGCAGTTTGTTTATAATGTTGATTTGTATTATTGATTTCATTGAGAAACTTTTTTATTGCAGTTTGTTCAAAATTTATCCTGTTTCATATCATGTTTCAATTGTTGTTATTTCCTTGTTTTGTATGTGTTTGGGGGGGGAGGGTGGTCAGTGGTGGTGTGTGTTTTGATAACATTTAAATTTTATGTTTTGTTTGAATTAGTACATTTTAATAACAATACCTCCAGACAGGTCATTATTTTGTAAATACTTAAGTGATTACGTGTACTTATATTCAAAAATTGTCAGAAATCTGATGTCACATGTTAAATTATATACTTTGTTAGGTCATGGTTTAATATTTCAATAGCAGCTGCTAGAACTAGGGCTGTCAACTTATTTTTTCATAAATTTGTATTTTATAAAATTTATATGCATATTCTTATAAAAAATGTTCAAGATGGCATCATGACAAGTCATGTTTTACATTCTGTGTATTTGTGACAATTGGGATTTCATTTTCTTGGATTGGAACTCGTTGTGGTGGAATTGTTAAAGCTACTGCGTCTCAATGTGCTGATGTGGTGTTTGAGCTAAAATTTGATTTGGAAAATAGAGGTTTCTTCCTGACACTCTACATGCATACAGACCAGAGAGAGGCACGGTCACAAATGCGTCAGTCCTCTCCTATTACATCTATAAAGGTTTTCAAGCAAAGAAAGAACGGTGGTCACTGCGATTGGCCTAGAAGATGCTTACAACAGAGTCAGCTTTGGCCAGCTGATACATTTGCTAAGTGAACTCAGCATTGACTCGTGGATAATTCTATGGATAGCAATGGTACTAATGTCCAGATCTGTTGCTCTGAGATTAGGATCTGGTGCACAGACTACAAGGCAGTCATCAATCCCACCAAGGCAAAGATCGTCTGGTTCTCGCTGAACAACAACATTGTCACAGACACAGTACCAGCAGTCACCTGCATCAATATTGACAGGGAGCAGACTATGAAATATCTAAGCATCACTTTTGATAGAAGTCTTTATCTTTTGCGATACATGTGGACAATGTCTTTCAGAAAGTCAGGAAAGGTGTCAGTGCATTGAAAATCATGACATTTCCAGAGATGCTACAATGAACCCTTTTTCAAATGATGCAGGCAGTGGTATTATATATGTTGGACTATGGTTTAGGTTTACTTACAGTATTGCAAACATAGGTGGATAGACTGCAGAGAGTTCAAAACAAGGCCATGAGAACTATCCTAGGATGCACAAGAGATAAACTTATGATGGCCTTGAGGTTTCTCCTAGACCTACAGAGTATCAAAGCAAGACATAAAGTAGCTCAGGTTAAAAATACTTCAAGGTCACCAATAATGACTTCTTACACCAATCTCTAGACAACACAAAAGGAAGGTGTATCAAGAGAGGAAGGTCTTGGATGGCAGAAGCAGAAGATACCCTACTCAGAGTTTGTGAGCTGGAGGAAGTGGAAAGAGGCTGTGAATGGATGACATTTGGCAAAGATATAAAGTTATTGACAACAGTTGTGATACAGATGGAAAGAGAGCACTGCGACTGGGCTGCCAACAGAACAGAGGTAATGATCCAAGAACTCATACTGCAGCACCTGAAGCCACGCAACACAATAATTTACACAGACGGCTCAGTGACACAAGAAACAAACAGGTGGGGGTTGGGATTTCATGGCCTACCGAAATGGCAAGAAATTAGATGAGAAGTCAGCTGCGTACTCCACTACAACATCGAGGTCATGCTGGAGTCAGAGGAAACAAAAGAGCTGATGTGTTGTCAGGTAGAGCCATGATGAGTGGCACAGAGATAAGAAGAGACATTTAATTGATTAGAGCAGTTATGGAAACCCTACGAGAAGATGAGGAGGAGGTCAAACGAGATAATGTACATATTCAGAGAAGGGTAGAAATGGGAGGGATTAGAGGCGATGGGAGAAAGTGCTCCCTCTCTGGAAAGATCTGAAGAATGCATAATCAGCAACTGACTGAGACACTGATCATATACACTTTTAGATGGCTGATGGAACAGCAAGCAGAGCATATATGGGAATGTCCCCAGTTCTGTGATGCTTGTTCCTAATCAAATTCTTATAAAAATGTACATATTAGAAAAAATTACCCCTCCTATATAAAAATATGTCTAGTTGTCCTCGATCAATAATTAACATAGTTCTAGCACACAAAATAGACTCATTTTCTTTCGCAAAATTAAGTGCACACTTGATTTTTGTAAATCGTTCTTTAAATATGTACAGAGAATTAACATCAGTTTGCAGGTTTACACTACTCATCTAAATTAAAAATTCTATAGACTAGACAATGTTCTAATACTAACTATTGTAAGGCTCATAACCTGTAACTGGAACACTCTTGCATTCATGACACAATAATATAGTACAAAGTAAATATATTGTACAAGCAAACAACAGCAAATAAGTAGAGACAGTATTAAAAATTCTGACAATGCCTACTTTTAATTGAACTAAACTTTCCAAATAAGATTTGTCAATACAACTTTACTTTAGGCTTAAGGTCGAGTCATAACTAGAACTGATAATGTGTATGCCTAATCTTGAATTAATCCATGCTTTAAAGCACATTAATGCTAGAACAGGTGTCAACTAATACACATTTTTCGTATTAATATGGATTTTGGGCCTCAACCCACCCCCTTTTTTAAAAAGGTCACTTGGTGTTAAATTTCCTAGTAATTATTACTAATGCTGACATTTTTATCTCACACTCTCAATACAGAAATAAATTATTAAAAATAAGAATTTATGAAAAATAAATTGACAGCTATGCTAGAAATACATGAGTGTTAATGGCACACACAAAAACTGTATCAATTAATATAATTAAAACAAATAAAAAAAAGAAACATTAGCCTACCTGTACTATATAGATAGCTCCATGGGTTTTCAAGCACTTCGAACATTAAATTCCTAAACATATCACATGTTCAGAGATAACAATTTGATTGGCTGAGATGGTAATAGTGTATTTTAATTTTTTTTCAGGGTTGCCACACTAAATAATTTTTATTCAATAATCTAAATTTGAAAAAATAAATTGTTACATTCAGAATTGATTTATCTTATTTCAATTTTATTGGCTTCTTAAAAATGAACTGCACAAAAGTAACTTACTATCTACTATTTATATAAAGGAAAATGATATTTCTGTATCCACAATAATAATTGAGCTTCAGAAATGCTAACTGGTTTATTTAAACTTGTAGGCAATTATTATGGTAAAAGTGGAGTAAAATATGTATAAAACCAGTAACCGTAGGACAGTTTATAAACATGATTGTCATCCACTGCAGCTCTTTTTGGTGCTAATGTTATAAATTTATCACAACATGAAAAATAAGAAAAACAAAAGGCAATACTCTATCAAATACAAGAACAATTTGTTGTAATAAAAAGTTCCCACATATAAAATGTTATAAAGTCATTGCATGTAGTAGAATGTTAAGCACAATCAGAGTATTGTACTTTTCAATGTGAATCAGGTATGAAAAATGGAGTTCAACTTTGTTGTACATTTTTATCTGAATTTTTTTCTATTGTTTGACTTAAAATCACAATTTAAATCTGGCAACAGTGCTGCAGATTTTACAATAAACATGCATGAAATGGATCCAACTTCACATGCTTCAACAATGTCTTTGTAAAGTTGAATTCACTTTGTAAGAAACCTACCCAATGTTGAAGTACCTGTGTTGGAGCCATGTATCAATGTTTAAAAAAATATTTTTAAAAAAAATGGCCCATCAATACGTCTGTGTGAAATACACATAGCTGTAAATCCTTATCAATACGGAAAATCCCTACTAGTTTACTCCTATGTAGAACATGACTCAACATGTCATTTGAGAATGCTAAAACATGATTCAACATTTCATTTTGTCAGTTAGAACATGACTCCAGATTTCATTGTAATTAGGTAGATATGAATAAATGTTGAGTATATGATAGCTGCTCATGTCATATATAAATGCAGTTAACTTATATATTTAGTTTGTGAGGGATATTGAAATATGTTAATTATTGAGATGTGCCCTGACCTTGTCTATTGCAGCACCAAAACCTGGCTATGGTCCATCTTACATAGCTCCACGAGCTGCCACATTACCATTGGCAGGAGCATATGGTGCAAGAGACTTTGTAAGTAGTGCATATTTCAATTGATTTGTTTCATTGTTCTGTAGTAAGTCCAATGCATATTTAGACTAATCTATTTCTAAGAGTTTTCTAAGACATTTATTTTTAAATATATTCAATGTCTTCTCCAGTGTCTTTGTCATTCTCCAACTTTAACAACTTTCAAACACGGATATCATGTTGTGTTCTACAAGTTCATATATAGAATTTGTCAAGTGTATATTGTACCATATAGGAAACATGTCAGTGTATATTCTGCATAATCTCAGGAAATGTGTCTGCATATAATTGTCACATAAGTTGAAATAAGAAATTTATTGTCTATATTTGTCCAATCAGTTAGTATAAAAAATTTGTCTGTGTATAATTGTTGTGTAAATTAAAATAAGAAATTTTATTTTCAAATTAATTTGGCATCAAAATAATTTGCATGAAACATATAAGAAAATATAAACTGAATAGCAACCATAAAGTAGACTTTTAACGTGTATCATGTCAGATTAAAAAGTCCAACTATACCAACAGTGGTTTCTTTTTTGACATTATGTACTCACTGCGCAAAACTGAAATCCAACAGGTAAAGCTTGAAACAGGGTAATGAAGTTTTGCTAATAACTAGAAACACACATAATCACACACACAAATTGACTTTTCGATACAGGTTAATAGAACTGAGCTGATAATAATTTTTGCATTATCTTACCATTGTCTATTGTCTTTTCCCAAGTGGTTTGTTATCCACTCTTGCTATTTAGCGTATGGGTGATTAGAGCTCGAGCTTGCGTTCTAAAGCCAGATGTGTGGCCTCGGCTGTGCTATGACCGTGTTTGTTCAGGTTGTGCCTGACGTTTTCTATCCATCTTTTCCATGGTCTTCCTCTGATTTTGTACCCTGATCTCATTTGGTTGTATGCCTGTATGGGCAACTTGTCGTGATGCATTCTCATAATGTGGCCAAACAACTTGATCTGCTGCCTTTCTATGTATTCTGTGCAAGGTATTATACCTATTCTTTCCCTGGTGTCTTCATTTTGTATTCTATTGAGCCTGGTGACACTGGCGGCTTTCCTCAAGCATTTCATCTCACATGCCACTATCTTTCTGTAATGTGAAAATTAGAGAGACCAGGTTTGGCACTGGTAGCACAGTGTTGGTAGGAATATACTGTAGATAATTTGCCTTTAAACCTCGATCATGGGATTAAGAAGTAGTGGTGACAGTTGGTATGTTACTTCATTTGCCTTTTGACATCTTGTCTCAATCTTTCTGTCGAGGCTTCCATTTTCTGTAAAAACACTGACAAGATATTTGAACTCTGTTACTTGTTTTACTCCTATGTTGTCTATCTGTATGTTTACTGGGCTCGGTGTTGTGCATACTTTCATAGTTTCCATCTCTTGTGTATTGGTCTTAATGTTGTATTTTCTACATGTTGTAGAAAATGTACTTACTTTCAATAAAACAACACAAAAACTATACATTTTTGTGTTCGCAAAGACAAGAAGCATCTGTTGATCACGTTTCTGTAATTTTCAGATAGACAGAACTAATTATTATTCAAAATGGCATCTAATTATAATGAAGATATATATATAAATAAACATAATAAATTTTAGAAACTATATATTTTTGTATTTGCAAAGACGAGACGCATATGCTGATATCATTGTTGTAATTCTCTGATTCATGTAGAACTAAATAATATTAAAAATGGCGGCTAATTGGCATAATTAAAACAAATGTTGATGTTTTTAAAAATTTACTGCTGTTTTCAACTATGTCCAGCACTCTTAAAATTTACATATATGAGAAGAAAATGGTTATAGAACTTAATAAATCTAGTGGTAAACCTTTGGCACTTTTCAATAAAATTGTACACCCTTAAATATGAAACGCATTTATTTTCAAAATTCCTAAAAAAAGCTGAGCATTGGTTAGGGAATGCTGGTCACAAAATATGTATAGCCTAAAGCAATATTTACTGTACATACACAAACCAGTTGTCCAAATACCTAGTCAATGTTTTCACTGTATTTTTTATCTATATAATTGAATGATATTTATTTCTCACAGAGATTCTTTGACTTTGGTGAAGATGACAGACGGGAGAGATCGGCTCGTAAGTTCCCTCTTTCTTTCACGTATTTCATGGGTGTGATAATTTCTATATGTATTGAATATTATGTTTTATTCACTTTTATTCACATATATGATTTATTTGTTTGTGTATAACTCTGTTATTTAGTTAGTTAGTTAGTCGTCGGATCATCATCACTTCAAACTGGACACATCCATAGTTGCTCCGATCTCTCCTTGAGTGTATCCGCCATCACACTTCTGCTGACAGTACCGGTCCTATGCTGGTTGACCATCATTCTTCTGCGCCCTCCAAAATGTTCACCTCTAGCAACACCGCATTTCAATCCCTGATCTTTAAATCCCTGATTTTTTAATAACTCTGTTATTCAAATATATGATTTTGTAGGTATGTTTTCTATGACTGTAAAAAGTAATCACGTAAATGTAGTTAAAGACAAATTATGTTCTTGATTAGCAGTTAGATACTGATTATTTGATCTTCTCATCTGTCCAGAGAGGACATACTTTCTCCCATCACCCCTGTAAACCCCATTTCTGTCATTCTTTGAATGTGCACGTCATCACTTTCAGCATGGTTATCTTCATTCTATAGTAGATCACTCACGACCTATTAGGTCAGCTCTATCTCATTTAACGACTGTGCCATTGACCACAACATTGCCCAACAATGAGTCTGCTCTTTCATTGTTTCTGACCCCCCTGCATGATCAGAACATAAATTATTATGTTCATCATTGTTTAATGTCTATTAACTAATTACTGGTAGTAGTAAATCATGTTTACTGGATCACATTTATAAATTGTGTTTTCATTATGTGTGATATTGATATGTTGGCTAAACTGATGTATTCAAGAAGAACTATACCTTTTTATTTGTAGATACATCCTCATCAACACTAACAGGAGACACTAGCTCTAGGGTATGTTCATGTTATTTGATGATTTATTTCTCATTATTTTGTTAAACGCACCTGTAAAGTTGATCAATACAATATGGAGACTAAAGATCAGATGCTTTTAAAAACTACAAGGTTAATACAAATTTTCATCATTGAAGAGCGTTTTACATGTGTGTCGTGTAATATTATTTATGCCATCATCTGCAAACGTTTCACCATGTGATGTACATAAGGTGTATGAGTAAGAGGCTTGGAGATGGATTCTGTCAACATTTTCACAGTACCAACCATCGGTCATTATATGGGAGGCAATAGTCTCACACTAGTGAGGTCTAGAGTTCGATCCCCGGTAAGGACTGGGTTTTTTTTCTGTTAGCGGGTAAATGAAAAAACTCACCCTGTACATGATGTGGCGACGTCAAAAGCATGCGGCCTTTATCATACAGCTATTCACTCCCCTCCCTGCAACCACTTAATGGAAAAAATTCAGTATTTTACAGTTTTTTGTTGTTTTTAACCATCGGTCCCAGGCTCCTGTTGCTGACCACTTTGACGGTGCATACCATGATCACAGGTGACTGCCATTAAGTTGTGCTCCTCAGATAACTGGACTAGATATGAGCCTGAGAACTGGTATATCCACCAATTTGGCACACTAGTATTTTCAAATTAATATACATCATTCATATGTGTAGATATCCGGTTCTGTTATTTTAATTTTTTGTTGTTGTTGATATCCTGTTGTATTATGTAAATTTTCTATTTGGTTTTGTTTCATCTCTAGCTTTCTAGTTTTTACATCATTCATACTCTTCCTAACATCTGAGGTTTATCCGATCTAGCCATTATGATGTGAGTGGGGATACTGCAGTTTCTTACTATATGTGTTATGTTGTGCTCTTGACAAAGACTTTATTTGTCAAATATGAATTTTTGTGTGTTATATTGTATGCTCAGGCCGTAACAGGGCATAAGGCCAAAGATAGACCAAGAAAATGGTGGATAGAAAACATCAATATAGCCTTGAGCAAACATGGACTTAATGCAACCAAAATGACACATCTGGCCTTGAATCGACAACTTACGCTCTCACCCCTATGCTTAACGGCAAGTGTGAATCCAATCAACTATCATTCACCTAGGGATAGACAATAGACAATATTGTATGTTATCAATGATTATCAATACTTCATACCCTTTTCTAAGTTTTCCCTAATCTTCTACTTCTATAGAGGCATGATTCCTCCTACAGTGGTTATGACCCACCATCAATATCCTTGCTACAGCTGCAGAAGAATACCTGGCACACTGAAATAGAACCAACAGTAAGTGGGCATATCATAATATAATATATGTTTTCTAGAAAGTTTGATTATGTTTCTATATGTGTATTGATAAATTCAAGAGTTTACTGTGTTTGAAATTTCTGATGTCAATTCTTAACTGATTACATTTAATAATAAATAATAGTAAAACTAAATTAATTATAATTTTCTGAATACTTTCAAAATAAGTGAAAGCAAACTGAAATTTTGACTTCCAACTTTTTATATAATCAATCAACACGTTTGATGATGAGACTATCCTGAAAGTACATATTCATTATATTTGAAAATGACATACCTAGTTTGTCCTCAATTTTCTGTACTTTATTTCATATTTATGTAATCTACGAGGGCGAATTGAAAAGTTTTGCCTCATATGCGATAATTTTATTAATATTCAAGATACACATATGAACTTTACATTTTCTGAAATCTTGGAATGTCCTTATAAATGAGTTGTCATTATTTCTCCACACACAAACGCTAACTTTGGACTAGTTGTGGCATCACATCAAGGAAGAAATAAAACATTTTCCCCCGAAACCAGGTACGCACGGCTGCTGGCACCTCCTCGTCAAAAAACGTAATGGTGTCCCTTGAGGTGTTCCTTCAGCTTTGGGAAGAGAAAAAAGTCACAAGGTGCCTGATCAGGGCTGTACGACATGTATGCAGTAAAATGTCATCAAACTTGAGGTGCTCCAGTGTTGTGTGGGCAATCATTGTCGTGTGGAAGAACTGCAGATTTGCCCACATGAACATGCAGCAGTCGTGTTTGGAGTATCATGAAGGTTGTCACATATAGATCAGAGTTGACGTTATTGCCATGCTTAACAAATTCTATGTGGACTACGCCTTTGCAGTCCCAGAAGATGTTCAACAACACTTTTTTCGCCGAAGTGACAACCGTGAACTTTCTTGGTGACGGTGAGTTCTTATGCCTGTTCTCCATGGACTGATGCTTGTTTTTGGGATCATAATGAAGTGCCCATGACTTGTCACCAGCGACAGTTCTGTGGATAAAGGCATCACCTTCCTTTTCATATCGCGTCAGAAATTCCTGACATGCCTACTGTTGCTGCTGTTTCATTTCTGGTGTCCGCATGTGAGGGGCCCATGCACACACTTTCCCAAGCAAGGCATTGATAATGTGATGGACTTGCTCAGTCGAAATCCTAAGCATTGTGGCAATATCTTTCAGCTTGACACAGCGATTGACACGAGCTTGGTGCTGTGCATCCACAGCTGTGATTGGACGTCTGCTGCATGCTTGGTCATGCAGACTCGACGTAGTTAGATTGACGTCTTTTACAGTCCTTGCACACCTTCTGGCAGTACTTACATTCATACAGGAATCACCATATACTGCAGTCATTCTTCGATGCATGTCGATGGGCACAAAACCTTCCACCACCAGAAATTCAATCACAGCATGTTGCTTCAACCATATTTCTATACACGTCGCCATTTTATGTCTGCTGTGTGCATGCGTCATGGTTCATGCGCTTGACATTACATATCCCAGTGGTCACTTCATTAGAGATTATTTCCACATAGGTGTCACATGGCTCGGAGTGTTGTTGTCAAAGTTATGGTTCTGGAGGCAAAACCTATTCAATTCGCCCTGGTAATAACTGAAGCATATTCTGTATAGGACATATCTTTTCAACGGTTGTTTAATTTTGGTAAGAATCACTAAAACATTGACTTGCCAGCTTACAAACCATCAGCAGTTTGACCAAGTTGTGTTTATGAGCCAGCTTACTAACTACTCTACCACCAAGCCAATATTTCTTAACTACTATTATAAATAGACATACAGGAAGATCTCGGGTAGTCAAAGAAATTATTATATGATTTCTACTATATATATATATATATATATATATATATATATATATATATATACTGAAGCACATTAAAAACAAACCATTATTTAATATACTATAATTTCCAAGAAGCGGAAAAAAATGTGTTGATTGGCCTACCCTATCACCAGACATCTCCCCTATAGAACATCTGTGGGATGAGTTTGGACATATTCTACAGGCAAGGTTCTCCAGCAAATTTGCAAGAGCTCACAGCTGCTCTGATCCGTGAATGGGACTTGATTCCTCTGAATTTCCCTCAGAGACTTGTGCTTTCCATGAGGAGCTGCTGCCAAACTTGTTTGCAAGCACACAGTGGATATGACATATTTTTATTATTTGTTGCCATTTTGGTTTCTCCCTTGCCTGCATAACAATCAAAAGAAAAAATTAATGAAAAAACTTTCTTTAAAAAAAAGAAACCCTTTCATTACTGCATGTTTTCCTGTGAAGGAGTGCTGGGAGGCTTTCTATTGGCTGAGGAAATAAAGGCCTCTTTGCCATAGCAGATGTCATGACATGTACAGGAAGGATTTTGATTGTAAATCCTATCACAACTGTGGATTGAACCCGGGACCTCAAGTGTCTGAGAATGGCGTTCTAACCACACGGCCATGCGCTCCACTAGCATGAATTCATAGGAAAATGAATTAAGATTCCAAATATGTAAACTTGTGAACACTGATATTTACATTTCACACTATGTTTTGGATTATAAAGGTGGTGCATTTTTAATGTGCTTCAGTATAGATGTTTAAAAACACTAGGCTGCTTACATGAAAAATGAGGTGCGAAGTCAATGCACAATGGAAGCTTTTCATACAGATCAGAAAAATGCAGTCATCAATTATTAAAAATATTTAATGAGAAGAGATTGTGAACATATCATGATAACAATAAAATATAATTGAAAAACTAGAATGCAGTAAAGAGAAAAGTCGCTCAACACTAAAGTATAAAATCACCAAGAACCAGTTAACAGTGAAATATAGAAAGCTGTGGATGACGATGATTACTTGTTGTCATCTAGCATGGCTGTTTAGAGATGTATTTTTTTTACTTATGGTACATTAGTGAGTTTGCAAATGAGAAACAAATGTGTAGAACCAAGCAAACACCAGTGGAGTGAGACATTGAGTAAGCACACTGATGATGGATAGAACTCTGGTGGTGCCACTTTTATCCAACTCATGGATTTAGTACTCATTGGAACATTCAGAGTGTATGAACATCAATCTATTACCATGTCTGGATGGGAACACTCAGACAGACAGTGTATCATCATCAACTCTATTACTATGTTTGGATGGGAACACTCAGACAGATAGTGGATCATCATCAACTCTATTACTATGTTTGGATGGGAACACTCAGACAGATAGTGGATCATCATCAACTCTATTACTATGTTTGGATGGGAACACTCAGACAGATAGTGGATCATCATCAACTCTATTACTATGTTTGGATGGGAACACTCAGACAGATAGTGTATCATCATCAACTCTATTACTATGTTTGGATGGGAACACTCAGACAGATAGTGGATCATCATCAACTCTATTACTATGTTTGGATGGGAACACTCAGACAGATAGTGTATCACCATAAACTTTATTAAGTTAACATGTCTGGATATGAACACTCAGACAGATAGTGTATCACCATAAACTTTATTAAGTTAACATGTCTGGATATGAACACTCAGACAGATAGTGTATCAACATCAACTCTATTAAGTTCATGTCTGAACTTTATAATTATCTTGAATTAATTTGATTTCATGAAAATAAATATGCGTTATTTGTTAATTTTTCAATTTTGTGAATTATACTTGTAGTATTGCATTGTATTAGTTTCAATTATTATTTTGTTTGGCCAGATTTACCCTTATGAGAAGCTTAAAATAACCAATTTTGACCTGCCTAAAGATGTGGATACTAACCATCTGGAGGTGAGTCACAAAAGTCATCATTTCTGATATAACGTGTGATATGACTAGTCAATGCTGGAAATAATATTCTCATATTTGTTGTAGATTGAAATATACATTTTTGTTGTAGATTGAAATATACATTTTTGTTGTAGATTGAAATATACATATTTGTTGTAGATTGAAATATACATATATGTTTTATTTCATAAATACTTCAGAGCTGTATAACACTGATTCTGATAAATGATATTCTTCTTCTACGTTTGTTCTCAAAATCCTGCAGATTAGTAGGATGTAGTCTAGAGAACGGAATGCGTTGTGTCATGGTTTACAGCATTACTGCGATATCTCTGCCTTTCGGCCTGACACATAGAGAGTTGTGGAGATCCATGGTCACCTATGCAAGTTGGCACCGCACCTGATGTTATATTTATTGAGCACATTATATGATTTCTGACTGACTTTAATTGAGATGAGAGCTTGAGTGTAGCAGGATTTCTGACTGACTTTGAGATGAGAGCTTGAGTGTAGCAGGATTTCTGACTGACTTTGAGATGAGAGCTTGAGTGTAGCAGGATTTCTGACTGACTTTGAGATGAGAGCTTGAGTGTAGCAGGATTTCTGACTGACTTTGAAATGAGAGCTTGAGTGTAGCAGGATTTCTGACTGACTTTGAGATGAGAGCTTGAGTGTAGCAGGATTTCTGACTGACTTTGAGATGAGAGCTTGAGTGTAGCAGGATTTCTGACTGACTTTGAGATGAGAGCTTGAGTGTAGCAGGATTTCTGACTGACTTTGAGATGAGAGCTTGAGTTTAGCAGGATTTCTGACTTTAATTGAGATGAGAGATGGAGTGTGGCAGGATTTCTCTTGCATTTATTTCTATTTTTGCTAACTATAGATTTGATTGTCTGGCACTGTAGTATAGAGTGCATCTGTGATGGCCAAGGTACCAGTTCCAATCCTGCCACAGGCAGTTGTGCATCTGAACTATTAGAAAACAATGGTGAACTGCCGAATATATTGATATGACCTAGATCAGTGTTTCCCAACGTCGGGCCCATGCCCCACAGGGGGCAATTTGATTGTTCAGGGGGACAATTTCATTGCTTGGGGAATGCATTTCTTGGGGAGGGGAATAATACATTTTTGAATATAAAAGAATATATGTATATGTCCTATGTTCCATAGGAGGGCATCAAAATTTTAGAAATACCTATGTGAGGCATTGTAAAAAAAAAGTTGGGAAACACTGGCCTAGATTATCCCTACAGCCAAAAATGCTGGGATGATGGCTACATCTTGAATTAGGATATGCTCCCAATAGATTGGATTATGAAAGTAGCAGTATCAGGTCACAATTTTGAATTCATTGGACCTTGATGAAACAAACATAAGATGAATTTGGTGAAACTAAGACATATTTTGTGACTGATTGCTGTTCCTGAGATACATTCCATGAAACAAATATTTTATAGGGCAATAAAATTTACTTGAATATACACAGAGAAAAGACACAAAGTTTCTGAAACTGAGAACTGTTAATGAAAATCAAATTAGATCTAGATTAGGTGAAATAGCCCTGCATGAAAATGAGAACTATTAATGAAAAGCAAATTAGACCCAGATTAGGTAAGACAGCCCTGCATGAAAATGAGAACTGTTAATGAAAATCAAATTAGACCCAGATTAGGTGAGACAGCCCTGCATGAAAATGAGAACTGTTAATGAAAATCAAATTAGACCTAGATTAGGTGAGACAGCCCTGCATGAGATGAACCAAACTCTGACAGCAAAATAAGAGAAAGGAACTGATAATGCCAAAATATGAAGACAATAGTCATGACACAGTTTTCATTGTTGCCATAAATGTTTCTTTTTTCTAGGCTCACAACATACACAGTTCATGGTTGCCACTAAATGTTTCCCTGTATGTATTTTTCTTCAGATACACTTGTCTAATCAGGAGTTTGACAGTTTGTTTAACATGCCCAGAGAAAGTTTCTACAAGATGGCTGAATGGAAACGTAATGACATCAAACGCAAGCTACATTTATACTAGATAGTTTGTCAGAATTGATTAGGCCATGTTTTTTTATTGGTTCACTTTCAAAATATTTAGCATTGTGCAGGTGCATTATTTTTCATTTGTTCTTTTAGCCAACTATATGCTTGTCAAATCTAATTGCTTGTCTCATTCTGAGATATCTTACCTGACCATATTTGATGCTGGTGTAATGGAACCTAGGAAATGTGTTGGCAGAAGTTGTTCAAACTGAACATTTTGAAGAGTTGTATTATCTCCAAGAATGTATTTATTTATGTTGGATTTTTGTAAGGTCAACATGCCTTCTAAGTTACTGCTGGCAATTTTTGATGGTGCACATAAAATTTGGATGTTTAAGCCAGGTCGCAGATGTTAAGTCAGAAATGATTGAATCCATTTTTATGAATGACAAGTTGTCTCTTCTTTTTATGCTGTACTAAGTGATATCTCATAATTTCATAACCAGCATTCAGAATCAGGCAATATTAGGTAGACGCTTATTATTAATAGCAGTACTTTAATGATACAGTTAGTCAAGGTGGTGTGGTGGTTTGATCATTCGCCTTCGAACAGAGCAGCTTGGGTTATTTTTTTCCAGCCAAAGAAATAACCCACAGGCCAATCCAGCTTAACAATGGCTACCAGGATTAGTTAGAAAATAGAGTGGCAGGTGAGAGGAATGACATCCACCCTCACAAAGACAGGTCAAGATGTGTCAAGTCACTAACACATTATGCCCCTAAGTTATGGGACTTATTAACTTGACTATATCACTGGTACAGCTGCTGATCCTGTAATTCATACCTCCTGTTTTTCCATTGTTGTAATTCAACAGAAAGAAATTCATATAAGTAAAATGATCATTGCACAATTGAGACCCACAGCTTACATTCTTGAAAACTGTAGAGAAACATCTTCATTGTGCTTTATTAGTATATGGAATTGAGTCTCATTAATTTTGCTGCTTGGCTAAATATACCACATTTGTCAGTTATGATGCCTAAATGCTATTTCATGCATTTGGTATTTTTATATTCTACTAACAGGATTAGTATGCAGCAATAAGATAAAATATGTTACTTTTACTGAAAAGCTAATAAATAAGTACAAATAATAAATCTAAATGGTAAGAAATAATAAATATAAATTACAATATACGTGTAAATGGCATCCTTATTAAAACTGTTTAGACTATGCACTCAACCAGTCTCTGCAGCATAATACTTTGTGTAGCAGCTATGGCCATTTTTACGCTTATTTTCATCTGGTGACATAACTTTTTACTAAAAGTAATATATTTTAATCTTTATCTTAGTGTTATCACTTCCTTGTTGTATTACTGTGGCACTCTTCTCTTTGTCAGATATCCTCTGGCACTTTTGTTTATATATTATATATTAGTATATAGCAGACCCTGACTAATAAATGGATCTACTGAGTCCAGAAAGATGATGCATATTATACCAGATTAATAGAAAGTTATGAAAATTTTCATACCATATTCAAGACAACAGACTGAAGTACCATATTTTCAACAAGACACAGATAGAAACTAATGATGACTAGGAAATGTGTGCTGCAGCTAAACTGACTGCTGGATATATCTGTGGCAAATATGTACAAATTCAAGGGGGAAAAAAACAGGAAACTCATGTAACCTAGTTCCCTCCCAGTTCAATCTCTATGAATGAGATGCTTGCAACTCCATGCCAACTACTGCTTTCTTTGAATGTGTTCAAGTTGAGGTCTGAGAGTATATTCCAAGATGAAGAAACTAGCCCTACGAAGTGTTTGAAGACCAAGCTCATGATTTATAAGAGGAAATGTCATTGAATAGATTTTGTACTTTGTTAATAGAATATTATTGAAGGTTGAAGAAGTTTGGCACTAAAATAGCATTTCATAAAGAGACATTATGGGAACAATTATACATTGGAGGTATTTTGCTAGGAAAGGGGAGGTAAGTTGAACATGTGTTTGAACATGTCAGGCATTGATCAACTTTCCCAGAATGGTTTTCAAAGTGTTAGTAAAGAATGTATTATGGAAAAAATATGTCACCTGATAAATAGAGCCCTGGATGTAATTTTGTCAGGTAAAATATTCAGGAATTCTGTGTCTGCTGTACTGATAATGCATCAGCCAAGTTACATTTGTTTACTTGCTGTTGATATTTGCTGCTTGAATATTCACCATATTCAAACCGATTATATCGAAATTGATAATGAAATTAACATATATTTACTGTTTAATCTTGTGTCAGGACCTTGAATGATATGGACATGTCCTCTCTTGGCTGTGTTGAATTTTTATGGATTCTTGTGTTGGCTCACAAGAGCTGAAGTGTGTGTCTGTGTTTGGTTGTGAACTGCTTTGACTATAACTATTTTTTAAAGTTAAATTTATTTTTATATATTTATTTTTCCTTTGTATTGTTGTTTTGTAGGACATTGTACTTCACCTTAATGAAGCATTCAATAGCTTTTTATCATTTTATTTTGACTTCAGCTTGAATTTATTCTATTGTACTGTTTTATTTGAATTTGTTATATTTTATCTGAACAGTTATGTTGTTCATTGATAGCCACAGAATTTATGAGAATCAATTTGAACAGTTGAAGTGACTATACAATTGGATCACATGAGTATCAGGTACATTATAACGTAAGAACTGGCTACCTACAAGTGTATCTGTGAAAATGACATTCATACTGAAACTAATTAGGACTTTGAACTCATGGTTGTCAGTCACTGCACAGTATTCAGTGGAATACTTTGTGTGTAGTCTATCTATGTATGTTCCTTCAGCGCCAAACACTATGCATAGGGCAGAAACCAGAGCTCTCCAATTTGAGCGATTTGATGCTACTGTGTGTAATTCTTGAATGTTGTTGAGACCCATCGTCATTGATGGTTGTTCACCCTCTTTGATGGTTGTTCAATGTTGTGTGTAGTAGTTATCGCAAATTGTATGCCTATTTTCATCTGATGACTTGGGATTCAACTTACTGGAAAAGGAACCCTATACTTAAAAGCAAATCCAATTTACTGTGCTGTAACACAGTGGTTGTAAAACTTAGATTGTCACTATTTGTTAACTTGTGCAGGGCACAACTAACTTTCCCTAGTTTTTACAGTTATATGTTTACTTGTCAGTATCAAGGCAGCACATGGCTTATTAATTCTTTATCTCTGTCAGCAATTTTCATGTCCTACTGTAATATATTTAGAAATTACTATTAGAAATTAATGATTTGTGGGAGGGGGGGGGGCAAGTGGCGGTTACACCATCTTACTGGAGAAACACCATGGTTAAATATGATGAAAATCTTATCAACAACATGTCAGGGGCAACCACTAAGTATACAGGAAGCTGCTGCAACCCAGCTCAAATGCAATGGAAATGGACATTGGTAAAGTAATGGGTTACCAATAATTAAAATAATATTGTGAGAATGAAATAACAAAGCAGTCATTGAAAATTCATTACTTGACCTATTTACTACTGAGTGAAGAAGACGATGCTTGAGGTGATTACATGCCTACAATGAATGACAGAAATGAGGATAACTAGGGGTGAAGGGATATAGTGTGTCCTCTATAGTTAGATCCAAAGATCACATAATCATATGACTGGGACTTTGAGTCTGTATACTCAAATGGTTGCTGGATGGTTGCTAGAGTAGAGAGCGGAGCACTTATAGAAGGTCTCATGTGTCATGATTCTGTTTTCTAAATCAAGAATTATTTAACTTTATTTGATTTAATATTAAAAATACTGAAGTGACTTACTGACTAAACATATATTGGTCAAAGAGTACATCCTACTTCACCTTTAAGTGGTGCCCTTGGTAACAGGCACTAAAATCAGACCCAAGAGTCTCTCTGCTAATACCACAACATGGACTGTACATTTGAAAACAATGATAAAACATGTCCTTTTCATTTTGAACCAAGGAGATTAGGGAATATTTGGATTGGTTCAGAAAATTGAGAGAAATAATTTGTGGGATTTCTTTGAAGGAAAGGTGAACTGATTCACATCACAGGACAAACCACAGATTTCCCCACACGAGAAATCAATGTTTTCAATTTTCTAGTTTGAATTAGTTTGTTTTGACCAGTGGCCTCAGAGCTCAAGAAATATGTCTATTTTGATTTCACAAAAATGACCAGTTGGAAATGCATGCTTATTATTTTAACATCAAAGTATATCATTGTAATTAAGAAATTTGGCAACTGGATATGTATTCTGTAAGTGATTCTATCAGACTCACAGAGAATACTGTGCAGATAGTAGGACGTGGGGAACTCTTCTAATCAATGTTCACTGTGTCACACTGGTCATCAAAATAGCTGTTGCACTGGCAGGCAATGCTATAATGGATGGCACAGTGATAAGAAGGGGAGACAGAGCTGAATTAGTTAATGGTAGTTATGCATTGTATAGGGATGAAGATGATGTAGTGATGAAAGAGACAATATACATGTTTAGAGTATCATAGAAAAAGAGACAATATACATGTTTAGAGTATCATAGAAAAAGAAACAATATACATGTTTAGTGTATCATAGAAAAAGAGACAATTGAGGGAGAGGAGAGAAAATGTGTTTTTTAAAGAGTTTTAAAAAAATACACAACCAATGACTGACTAGGACATTGAGTTTATACAGACCCTTAGGTGAATAGATAGGTGAGTACCACTGGTAGAGGTGAACATTTATGGGAATGTCCCTAGTGCTGTGATATTGGTTCCTAATCAAGAGTCAAATGTCTTCCGTAAAATGTCTGACAAATGATTAGTGAAAAAAAATGTTTCAATTATTTCATAAAAATGAATGTCACAGTAACCATGAATGTAGATCTCAGTTTAAATACCTTTACTCTGTTCTGCATTTAGTCTTAGGACAGTTTGCCACATAACATATGATACCTCAGTGAAATGTAATTACAAAATCACCTCAAGTACTGATGACAAGTTTTACATTTTCAAAATGAATGCTGTTTTGGAATAAAATTGTAGAGTGAATTAGTTTTCACAAAAATGTTAAGTTACTGAACAATTAATTAAATGTGATAGAAAATTGAATAAATCTGGCTTGAAAAGATGTGTATACGACATTGTATGTTTTCCATGAAAATCTTAGTGCCAAACAGCCAAACACATTAAATTTATTGTGTTCTATGAGACAATGCAAATATGAAATACTGCAACAGATTAATTTAATCTTTTGACGTGTAGAATAATGCATTAACTGGTTATTCACACTTACCGTATTTAGTACCCACTGTAGGAAAGTAGTGCAGGCTATCAAGGCTGATCATACTACATTACTCAGAGCGGATTATACTACCATACCCAGAGCTGATTATATTATATTACCCCGAGCTGATTATGCTACATTATCCAGAGCGGATTATACTATAACACCCAGAGATGATTATATTATATTACCCAGAGCTGATTACATTACATTATGCAGAGCAGATCATACATTACCCAGAGCTGCTTATATTAGAGGTAAATATTACATTACATTACTTATATTACATTACCAAGTGCTGATCATATTACATAGGACATACTACATAATGTAGGAAGGTATCACAGGTTGCAAGGACCGATCATACTACATAATGTAGGTAGGTATCACAGGCTACATGGAATGATCATACTACATAATGTAGGAAGGTAGCATAGGCGATATGGAATGATCATACTACATAAGGTAGCACAGGCTACAAGGATGGATAAAAAAATATGTCTTCGAGCGTGCTCGAACCAGCAGTCAATCAGCGGCATTGTGCGGCATGTAACTTTGTATCCAAGCTTTCATGAATATTGTTATTACCACAGAGTCTGTTTTTGCTGCCAGTCAACCATGACAGACTGAAAGAGGAATAGTACTTGTTACATTCAGATGATGTCAAATTGAGTGAACATGTTGCAGAATTTTACATTAAAGTTATCCATCTAAAGCATCTGTAACTTGATTCTCTCAATAATCACAATGTAAATACATCAATGTTGAGTGTTATTTTGTGTGGGGAAACTCTTGAAAGAATCAGAAAAATGAAATATTTGAGTGTGCTTTTCTACAGGAGTCTGAGTTTCAGTGGTGAAGTTGATCACATCATTTAAGGGCAAAGAAAGGTCTTTCAGCAATGAAAGTAATGGCTGCTGCTCAGAGTGAACAGAGGTTACTATTTTTTCTATACCAAGGATTGGTTGTTTCTGTGATGGAATATGCATTGACAATTATGACTCTTAGCCAGATGCAGAGTGAAAGATTGGATAAGATCTAGAATGAGGCATTATCAGTTTTTGTTGCACAAAAAACACATCTGTATGAGCAATGTGATTTTTTTTTACTTGACTGTCTAACTATGGAACATAGATTACAGTTGTGCTGAGCAAGGGCATACCTCCAATTCAGCACTAACAAAGAGCATCCACTACATATTGAAATACAGAGTGTGAGAGGTAGTAGACAAAAGAGAGGAAAGCCATGGATGGGCATACTAAGGAAGTTATACAAAGTGTGTGTTCACTGGAGAGCATGGCACATGGCGCAGAATGGATACATGTTTCCAGTAGATTACTGTGCTTCCTTTAGGGTAGTGATAACTCTTGATAGAGAATGTAGGAAGAGGTTCTATTGCTGTTGAATATGAGGTGCAGGCTTTGATCAGTGAAAATTCCAAAGATGGTGATATGGTTATTAACACTGATGGTCCTGTTGTTAGATGTGCGTTGCTTGTGGGCCTTCACAGCGCAGTGTGTAGGGTAGACTATTAGAGAAAATAATGGAGCTTTGACTGTGTAGTTTGTGACAAGTTTGTGACATGACAAGTAACATGAAAATGTAAATTATGGCAGGGACTTGAACTGGATGGGCGTATAATTGCAACTCATGTGTGTGTTCTCAGTGACTCAATGATCAGGAAATTACAAGCACTGTACAAATCATGAACAGTGATTTGATGCCGTGGGGAGTTAACAATTGGAGAGTGTCATATTTATTTTTATGCCTGATCACTCGAGTGTTCAAGACAATGAGAGAGCAGATAGATTGACAGGTTCTGCTGCTGTATAGAATGGTAGGGCAATGGATCATGCCAATATGTTGAACACTTTGAGAAAAACTGCACTATCAAACGAAATTAATGAACATGGTGACTCCTTTTTCATGTCCTGAAAAAAGGAGCTGAGCTTGATATGTACCATGGCAAGCAATGAACATTATTATAGACAGCACAGAATGTTTGCCAACCAACAGAGAATTGGAACTGTAAGTTGTCGTGTAATTGCAGATTTACTCAGGAGGGAGATCGGAGCACCTATGGATGTGTCCTGTGATGATGATTAGCATTAAATTTAATTAAAAACTTGACACTCAAGCAGAGAATTGAAAATCGAACTAGAACTTTTGATAATGAAGCTGTAAGGCTCACCAATGTAAAGAGTCGTATGGTAGTTTCAACATCAGTTGGGAGAGATGAAGCTTCATGAAGGTTCTCAACAAACAGAAACCTAGAAACAATTGAAAAAGGGCAGTTTTAGTACTGTAATAGAAGACATTCCGTTGTCAGGCTGAAAGGAACAGATATCACATACTGGTTGTTTGGTCAGTTGCTGATCAAGGGATTCATATGCTCATGCATAATGTGATATATGCATGTGTTTGTGATAGTTGTTTTGTTCCATATAGTGTATTCTATTTATCTGGCTCTTTAGGGAGAAACATTTTTATACTATTCAGCACTGGACATTTAAAAAGGTTCGGTCAACAATGTCATAAGGATGATTGCACGGCCAACACTCTGGACAGACAACATCAAGGAATTGACAGGACAAGATTTTTCCTCACTCAACCGCATTGTTGAAGATAGAAATTGCTAGAGGGCTCTGTGTGCTGAAGCATCCAATGTGGTACCTCTATGACCCTAACAGGTTACGGGTTTATAGATAGATAGACTGGATTGTACAACCAAACTAAACCGCAACACATTGCATTTTCCAGAATACATTGTGATAACCAATAGAAGTTTGAGAACAAGTACAGAAAAGGATTCATCAAATGAAAAAGATCATCAAATAATAATTATCTTGAGAGTGAAATAAAAATGATGTTATGTTGTTTATAATCAAATTTTACTGATGATTTTGTCATGCACTGTGTTATATCATTTTCAGTCTGATTAATCACTGCAAACAGAGGTAAAAATAATTGTAGCTTATGTATGGCATGTGAAAGCTGACCCAGATATTATGGAACACTTTATATCAGGAGGTGAGCCTTCTATAATAACACAAAATTATTTAAATTTACCACACAAAAAAAACAACAGATGTATGACTGAAAAATGTCATAGTCTATGAAAAAAAGAAATCATCATCAGTCACAAACCAATGTCAAATGGGATTTGTCTACACAAATGAATCTGGCTGTAACTCAGCAATAAGGGTACCAGAAAACATCTTGTAAAGTAATGGTAACTGGAATGATGCTGACCACAACACATCTAACTTGCCACTGGTCAGTAAAAATATACGCTTAACATAATATTTCCCGTATGCTTGTAAACTTTATTTATTTAGACTACTTATTTATCTTAATGTAGGAGCAATCATAGAATGTAGCACATAATCTAGAATGGTAACAATATCTGAGTCTATACTTTACAGTTGTTTCAAGAAACATGCATTTACTTTTTGTCTAGTCTGTGTGCAGTAATATGTTCACACTAATTTAATGTGACAATATAAGTGATAACTTTATATTCTGTTAGTAATTTCATACATTTCTGTCAATTTTTCCCACACTGTTGATGCCAACTGTCCAATATCTTTCAGAGTACATAATAATGTTCGTGGTTAAATATATTGCCACAAAATATAATCAGAATATCCTGTTCAGTATTTCTTAGTTATAGTGAATTGTTAGGCAATATTTATATTCAGATTTTGTTTTATTATTTGTTTGTCCATCACAAGTGATGATGACCATTTGTTACATACATTATTGAAATTTGGTTAGAGTTATATCCTTGATTATGAGTTTATAGTTGGTTAATAAGCTCTATTCTGGTCGCAAATGTCCTTGGACAATTTGTGCATGGGGTGACCAGTGTAGATGGTTTTTGGTCTATCCGTGACTTTCTAGCTACTCTCCACCATTGAGCTGCTGCATTTCACCTCTTTTTACAAAATACTGCACCATTTTTGACTGTAAAGTGCCATGTTGCCCTATTTTGTGCACGTTCTTCCTATGTGTCTTGGTTTAATTTAAAGGCTTTCAATCAAGTCTTTAACGAGTCCTTGTAGCACTTCTTTTGACCACCTTGAAAACATAAAACCCTTCTGCAAGTCAGGGTTAATCTTGGGCTTGCCACTTCTTTGAGCATGTCAATTCTCTGAAATACAACCCAGGATGATGCACATGAATTCATTCTGAATTCTCTCCAACCTCTTAATCTGCACTTGACTAGCAGTGAGAGTCACCTAATAAATAACAGGAAGAACAAAAGTCTCATACAGGATTGTCATGTGACATATTCTTTCTAGAATGTGTATTATGAATCTCCTGAAATCCCTGTGGTCTTTGGCAAATTATCCCGCCTCCTCTAGTGACATATGCATGCATTCATGAATATTTCTTGTCCAGTGACATCTTGGTCAATTATTACCTCTTCTGCCTTCTATCACCCTCCAACAATACTCTTTCCATGCCATCGTATTGCGTCACATGGCAGAATAAACCTAACTTCATTCTTATATAATGTTTAAAAGACAGCCTTCTTGGATGTTGATTTTTCTTAGCACGTCTTGGTTAGTCTTCCTTGCTGTCCATGGTATTCTCAGAACTCTTCTATAGCACTTCATTCTATAGCACATATAGGAAGGATTACAGGTTGTAATTATTCTGTGTCGTCAGCTACTGCCATCACTCTTAGAGACAGTTGCTGGCTTCTGTAATAACATTATAACGTGTTCCCGAAAGCACAAAGTACAATTGAATCGAACATCCAGGTAGTGTAATGATAAAGTGCTGACTACATCAATCCCTCTCATCTCCAAAACAGGTGGTTGCAGACTTTACAATGTGATTAAGGGAGAGCCATACTACTGCTACCTTTACTTGGTCAATGAGTACCCTATAATCATTACACCAGGAAGCGATACAGATTAATTCCTTCTGCAATGCTTTGACATTGTCTGTTTTGATCTATCCCTGCCTATATATCAGGATGTCATCCACAAAGGACAGTGCCGTGCCTCCGCTATCAAGCTGCTGCTGTGTGATTAAATGCACATGAAGTGAGAGGGTTCCTGGGATATGCCTGATTTATTGTTATATATTCAGATGACCAACCACCACATATGAGAGCTAACTTCCTCTTGAGCAACACCGCTCCTATCCATGCGATGAGGAAAGTCCTCCTGGTGTACACAACCAGCAAGTCAATCGCAAAAGCACATTTCCAGACCTGCATGGAAGTCCTCATTGTAGTTGAAGATGCAGGTGTTGCATCATGTTTCTATTGCATGAGACTATTTGGCCTACTAGTTTTAGGCGTGAGCAACTGGATTTAAGGGAATAATATAAAACCCAATATAACACTACCAGTATATGACAACAAGGACAAGCAAACTATAATCCCCAATCTAGAATTTAGCTTAAAGTAACACAGGTTTTTGTAATATTTTGTCAAATAATTTGCTATTTAAATAGTCTTAAAGTAATATTTTAATTATAAATGGAAATCAAAATTGGGCAACCTTTTTTCTCTCGATGGGCTGGATTATGCATTTTCATGTCAGGTGGTGCTAACTAGCTTTTTATGTTGACGGGCTGGCTGGATTATGTTTTTTCTTGTCAAGTGGTGCTAACTAGCTTTTTATGTTGACCAGCTGGATTATGCATTTTCTTGTCAAGTGGTGCTAACTAGCTTTTTTTATGTTGACGGGCTGGCTGTATTATGTATTTTCTTGTCAGGTGGTGCTAACTAGCTTTTTTTTAGTCTTTTAAAGTTCCTAAGCAGGGGCCAAATAGAAGCTGAGGGGCCAGTACTTATAATAATTTTAAATTGGCCTGACAGGCCAGTAACAATAGCTAGGAAGGCCAAATTTGGCCATATTTTGCCTACCACATAAATCATGCTTACTTGCAATATAAACACATTTTTAGATGAAAGTAGAGTATTTCTAGAAATGAGAGTCATAAATCTGTTTTAATAAATTAGATGTCCAATATGTTTTCACATAACTAACATTTGAAATCATCTAGTGTTTTATAAATTGGTTGTGTTCAGGACATGTTTCAAACTCAATATGCATTATGCAAGTGTTATAATAACATGTCACTGTAATTTTTTTGTTAATATCAATATATTTATTATTGGGAAATATTAATTTTGATGTGTTTATGTAGTTAACAACAGTTCAGGGTTTCCCTGGCATTGAGGTTTGCCACTGAAATACCTGTCAACTTCCAAATTGCTAAATTTGTATTTCAGCCCAAATTTATAGTTTAACTAAAATTCTGTCTAGAGTAGGCACCTTTCCGTCTTTCCAGACGATATTTATTATTGTTTTGTTATAAGAAATATATCTGGCTCTGTGGTGACATGATAGAGAGCACGTTTGTGATGGCCAACATACTGATTCAAATTCTGTCACTGGCAATTGTGCTTCTGGATCGTTCAGTAAGCAATGGTAAACTTATGAATATATTTATATTGCCTAGAAAATCACTATAGCCAAAACATGCTGGGTTGATGGTTATGTCCTGAATAGGTTATGGTATAAAAAAATTTTTAAAAAAATTGAGTTCATGATCCATGGCGATGATGGATGTGACTCACAGGACCAATCTGAGCCATAAAAAGTCTTTCCACAGTATGTACAAGGAATCACAGACTAGCTTTTACCATCGTGTGTTCCCGTGTATATTTTTAGACATGCAACCCTTGAACTATGTGTTATCACTTTCTCCTTTGTTTTTATACTATTCCTGATCTTTCTCATTCATGTAACACAATCCGTGGCATCCTGTTCCCATATCAATGCCTGTATCATGCATTTCAGTTTTGCATATGCCTTTGTACCAAAGTAGATGTTGACCCTGAGATCTTTTCCCAGATTGTAATTCTCCGTAAAGTAACTCATTCTGTATTCTGCCATCTTCCTGGTGTATCCCAGTCATCAGAGTCTGCACAGACTGAGCATAGAAAAAACTTTGGTATTGCTTGTTCTTTCCAATACTCCAGTTTTAGTTATTTTATCCTGATATCTAACTCCAAGAATTCTATGTAGACACAGCATGTGAAAGCTGTTTAGCATCTAACTCCCAAGAATTCTATGTAGACACAGCATGTGAAAGCTGTTTAGCTGTCTCTCCTGGTTGCCCATGTATTACTGCAGTAGAGAAGGGTGTCCGGCTCTGTGGTACAGAGCGCGTCTGTGACGGCCACGGTACCGAGTTCAATCCATGCCACAGGCAATTGTGCATCTGGACCGTTCAGAAAGCAATGGCAAACTACTGAACATTTATATTGCCTAGAAAATCACAACAGCCAGAAAAAATGCTGGGTTGATAGCTACGTCCTGAATAGGATATGCTACCAATTTAGAGAAGGTTGCTGAGGACACAAGCTTGATAAAACGTGTTTCATCTTATAGATTGTTTAAAGCCAGAAAATATTTTAAATTTTGGTTTTCCCTGAACATTTTTATTAGTCTGTTCATTGTTGTAAATGACTTACCAAACCTGATGCTTATTTCTTGATCCAGGGATAATTTATTGCTGACTAGGGAACCTAGATATATAAAATGGTAATCTACCTCTAGCTGATATGTATGCAGATGATATTGATTCATTACCCAATTCAGAAAATATAAATTTTAAGACACTTTGAAGGTCTAATCTCCTTGGACATGATGATAAACTAAACTGGGAAATCTCATGTGCAAGTTGTTTGTGATTTTTAAAGGTTGCAGTTGGTACTTTGAATATGAATTATGTGGAGTTGCAGGATAGGCTGCAGTTGGTGGTTATGTGATGTGGCAGGATATGCTGCAGTTAGTACCTTGAGTATATCTTGTGAAGCGGGAGGATATAACATAATTGGTCCCTTGAACATCAATAGTGTGGGGTAGCACGATATGCTATATGAAAAACAGCTTATATTTTTAACTGATAAAATTTGTGCCATATATCACAAGGAACACCTCCTTGAACACCTATTGCAAATCATGACATTAGAAGACTGCGGATTACTGACATAATAAATTATCAGGATTTTTGTTGGAATTGTGAACCCAAATTATGTGCTGTATTAAGATTTCACTGCATTTGTTTAATACTTTAAGATAAAGTCATTATACAATGAAAACTGCAGTAATGTAGAAGTTACTGCACTGGTTTTCCAGTAACCCATGTTTTGATTCCCAGTTAAGATACCTAAATGTTTGCATATGTCAGCCGAACCTAAAGAAATAGGTATCAGAATAAATTTTGGCAAGTAAAGGCAGCAGATACTGATCACATTGTGTGCCAATGATCACAAAATAGAAATACCACACTGCATGCACTCTCCTGGACAGGGAAGACAATTCACTCAAGTACACTGAAGACTAAAATAATGAAAAAATTAACATTTATATGATGTAGCAATCTATATATGAAAGATTGTCCACCAGAGACACATGCCTAGTCTCATTGACCAGTGTCCATGTTGTGATTGAACTGTGATATAAATTTATGAGGTAGCATGATTTCAAGATAGAATATTCTATATTCCAATATGGAAGGTCTGAATATGCTGTCAAAATATTGAAAAATAATGTATTCAAATATAGAAGATGAAAACATTGTGCTTACACAGGATATGATCCTATGTTAACATCAATTGCTCGCCACTACGCGTGCCTGGAGACAGATATAGAGGCTGTCACAGGCTAAGGGTAGCCCACCCGAATTGTCAAGGCATGCCGACATCGGATGTGCTAGGCCTACAAGGCGCATAACGGTGGCACAACGTAATCACGCTCCCGGCGGAAATCACACGGATATCCGTGATGGTTACAATGGAGCGAACGAAAAACAAACAAACAAACATCAATTGTTTGATCAGTTGATATCAGGCTGCTGAAGCAATTACAACTTTACCAGAAATTGCAAAATACAATTCCATAGCTCTATTGTAAACAAATCTCTTGTCGTTTTTGTGTCTCTGAAGGAAACATTACTTTCATCTCTCCCTAGTTGATACAACCTGGTCCTGCAAACTTCTCATTCCTTGAACTGTAAAAAACATGTTGCTTAGTCAGTGGATTTATGTTGATATTAAGAAGTGTTTTTTATTCTTGAGGATATTCTATCTATTATTCATTTTATATCTGATTTTGTTCTCTCTGTCTGAGGTGTATATGTTGTTTTGTCGTAAGTGGTTTTTGGTGATATTGTGTGAAATTTTTATGTGTAATCATAAGTTTTAACTGGGATGTGTTCTGTCTTAATTTGTTTTGCCCTCTATAGTGTCAAAACTACTTACCAATATTGCCAGGAAATCATGATGTTTAAGAAAACCCTTGAGGTGAAAATGGAGTTGGCTGGAAATTGAAAAACGTCCAGACACAGTGTTGAGAGCAACACTTTGTGCTGAAGATACTACATACTAACAATTAGCACTGAATAATCATTCACAGCAAAGTATTGGTAGACACATTTCCTTACTTTTTTAACAAAGGTTTCTTTCTTGTGTTAGGTTTCATGTATTTTCTGCAAGTTACTCTATACTACATTTGGAAAGAATATTTTGGAAGCAAATAGGCATCTGCATTGCTGTTGTGTCAATCTAGACAAATGAAGATGTTCAGAATGCTTCCATGTGATGCTAACTGTGAAATCAGCAACTGATATTTGAAATTTGCCTGGCCAATGCAGACGGATCAGATTCTAAACATTCTGTGTAGTGCAGCATGCTGTGAATCCAACATTGCACACTCAACTTTGGGAAATAACACGGATAAAACAGAATTCAGGTTTTGTATGTAGCATTTTGTACAAAATATGCAGAATTAATTTCTGGCAGGTAATTAGGCCAGCTAAATGCAAGTCATATCAACAGATATAACAACACAACAACAAAAAATCAGAATAGACAATACCGAGATAGAATGTGTGGATAAATTTGAATACTTAGGAGCAAACATCAAAGGTGCAGGAGACTGCATGGCAGAAATAAGGAAGAGATTGGCAATGGCATATTGTAAAATAACATGGTTGAAGAACATATGGAAAAACAACAAATAGAAATGAAATTGCTAATGTTACGAACTTTTATTTTTCCGGTTGCAACATACGGCTGTGAAACATGGACCCTAAGTAAAACAGCAGAAAAGAAGATCAAAACCTTCGAGCTGAAATGCTATAGAAGGATACTTAGAATATCATAGAAGGAAAAAATCAGAAACTCAGATATTAAAACACATTGAATATTCCAGAGTGTTGGTTACTAAACACAATAACAAAAAGAAAACTACGCTAAATAATGGAGGGAAGAGTACCTGGGAAGATAAGAAAGGGCAGACCAAGAAGACGTTGGACTGACGACATTAAAGATAACATGAATACATTGCTAGAAAATGCAAGCCGCATCGCCCAAGACAGAGAGAGGTTCAGAGTTAATTTGGAAGACAACATTCTGGAAGGAATACGTCACATGACATATGCAAGACATAATCAATTCGTTGTACAGCCAAGATATAGATTATATACCAATATTTGTTACATGCAGTGTAGCAGGTTTTTTTCCTGAGACCAGTGGGCAGATGTAACTAGTTCAGGCAGCAACATTCCATTCTGTCACACAATGAAGATTGACAGTCCAAGGACAGGTCATGTTGTAACAATAAGGTTAAAAAAATTGTTTTTCACTGGCCTCAAACTAACTTTTTTCAACTTCTCACTGGTTGTCTGCTGTTATCAATTACTGTCATGTTTTTTTTTACATGTTTAAACTGAAATGTTCATAAATTCTCATTTTACTGTCTACATGTTATTATATGTTTTCAATACCTTCACAAATGTAAGATGGATGGATAAGCTATACATTGATGGCAGTTTGGTCTCACATAGTTAAGTCTAGTTGTCAGTATACGCTATTGTCTTTCCCTAGGTGGTTTGTTATCCACTCTTGCCATTGAGCGTAGGGGTGATTGGAGCTTGAGCTTGTGTTCTGAAGCCAGATGTGTGGCCTCGGCTGTGCTATGACAGTGTTTATTCAGGATGTCCCTGAAGTTTTCTATCAATTTTTTCCTGGTCTTCCTCTAGCTTTGTACCCTGATCTCATTTGGTTATATGCCTGTATGTGTAACTTGTCATGATGCATTCTCATAATGTGACCAAATCACTTGATCTGCTGCCTTTCTATGTACTCTGTGCAAGGTATTATACATATTCTTTCCCAGATATCTTCATTTCGTAATCTATCGAGACTGGTGACCCCGGCAGCTTTCCTCAAGCATTTCATCTTACATGTCACTATCTTTCTGTAATGTGAAGATGAGAGAGACCAGATTATGCTGGTAGCACAATGTTGGTAGGAATATACTGTAGATCATTTAACTTTTAACTTCTATCTCGATCTTAGGATGAAGTAATGGTGACAGTTGGTATGTCAGTAAGCACTAAAATGTGAAAATTGCACCATTTTGTTCCTGACTACCATATATATATATACATTTTCCTTTTGCGCTGAAGTTAGCGCATAGGGCAGAGGTCAGATCTCTCCAATTCTGTCTGTTCAAAGCTATTCTCTGCAGTTCCTGAATAGTATGAATATTGGTTGTTTTACTTTTGTTTGAATGAAAAAGAATTGGAATGAACTGACTTCTGTTACACAAATCGGTCTGGACTTTACGATGTTAGTTGATTAATCCAACGATCGACAGAATGACCCAGACTTGATTAGAGAAACACCCTCCATCAATGGACGTCACTACCGAAAGTCAGGAATATGATTTCCTCAATGAATTGTACTGCAATCAACAGCCCGACAGGGCTTGTAGAACTTGTCCGGCAGAGCTATTTCATATGGTTATAGTTTTCTTCTTGTGGTGTTGTACAGTGAGAAGTTCTGTAAAATATTTTCTGGAGATTGTCCACAGGGGCACATATCAGTGCCACCAACTTCAAATTTCCCATACATGTTATGTTGTGAGTCTGTTGTGACATGTTCTCAATCTAAAAATGATTGCTCCTTTCTTCCAAGCTTGTAGATAACATTATCTTTTGTCTTCATGGAAATGCTGAGTTCCATTCCATGATATTGGGGGCCAACCATTTTTTGGAAATGATAATGAATCTTCTATTTGTTGTTGGCAGTTACTTCCAGTTTTTGCTAGCTTGTCTGCAATCTCATTTCACGTGATTTGTGAGTGGTCTGGAGTCTTGTGCTTGGTTGTTTAGTTGAGATAGTAATGATTTTACAGCTACACATTTCTGTTTTTATGAGATGAGAACATCTGTGGACATATCCAGTAGGATCTGATGATAACCATCACTCATAAACACACAAAGTGGAATCTCATTATAACAGCTTGGTTTGGACCCATGGATGTTAGCAGAAATTCGCTATATACAGTACAAACAATAAGGGATAAATATAATGAGGAATGTGAAAAGTGTTATGTTATAAAATAATGCACTAGACGGATTCCACTGTATACATATATGCACACACCTAAGATTGTCATGTAAAGTTGAAATTGGTTGCCGAAAAATAATGAGCCCAAAAGTTTTAATTCTTACCAATAGAAAAATCTTGAAATGTGTTCTACAATGTTATGTCCTAAAGTTTTAACCCGTAATAGTGACTTCAATATGATTCTCAAATCTGTAATTCAGTTCTTAGTCTGTGTGACTTTTATTATGTTTATGTATTATATACTAATATATCAGTCAACTTCCAGGAACATTCTGTATTGCATCCCTAAAATTATGTCAATATTTTACACGTGTATACAGAATACTTGAATATTAAGGGTTAATATAAAAATATTCAATGAAAGATGAGTATATAATAAGACCCATTACTCGTCAGAGTCATAGCCACACTGCAGTATGAAAAGCCCTCCGTAAAACCTCTATCCACAACCATTCGAAGGAGTGCAGAAAAATCATGCCCAGACCATTCCTTGATGTTATCAATCAAGGATTTTCTTTGTTCAGCTCTTATTTTTCCACTCTCGGCTGTCCTTGCAAAATAAGTTTAGGAAGTGAGAGGTTTCTCATTACATGTTCAAACCAAACAAGTTAACCCCATTTCACCACTGCCAAAAGTGGTTCTTGATAATCTGCAAGTTTGTTTATTTGCTGCTGAACAGATATATATTTGTCTTGTGTTCTATATAGCTAATTCTTAACAAACATCGCGGAACTTGTTTTCAAAAGCCTGAATTCTTCTTTCTGTGTCTGTAATGGGTATCCAGCTTTCACATCTGTATAAAAGTTTACTTAGCACTAACAATCTGAATAGATTTTCTGTACTGTAATACTGATTTTACTTTCCAATTCACATTGAACTTTGCAATGGCAGCTATCACTGTCTCCAGTATAAGTATAAACATGAGTATAAGTCTGTGGAAATAGAAAATCTGTACTAGTTGACAAGTATGTGTATTAATGACTTGCTATTCTAGATTTATCCCTGATTTTATTCTTCAATTTTTGTGCTTGAAGCGATTACCTGATTCTGAGTCTCAATTTTCACCGGACAATCCATACAACGTGGATTTCTTTTGTGAGATAAAACAGAACATGAAGTGTAACAGAGACTGTTAGAATATTGTTGGATCTTGCATTAAATCTTGAATAATTTTATATGTTTTAAAATGTTAGAATTTGTACAGGAATATTTTAATTAGAGATGTTTACAAATTGTTAGTGAACATTTATTTTAGGATTACAGTCGTTTTCGTCTTAAAGATTGTTATAAGCCGGAACATGTATGCTCATATATGCCAGTAATAAGTAGGAAGTTATCAATGACAGCAACAAAATAATTACTTTTGTTGCATTTCATTTCGTTATAGAAATCATTTTTTTAACATACAAATTATATTTTTACTTGTGTGTACAAAGTGTTGTATGAATGTATTTTTTTTAAAAATTGTATAAATTATTAGAAAGTGTGCCAGACTTTTACAGTTTTGTTGGTCTTCATAAAATGTGATTTTTGTTTTGCAAATTTATTTTCAGTGCAATATATGTCAAACAAAGCCGTAGTAGTTTGAGTATATGTTTTATAGACTTCATTGTATCAGATGTTTAAATGTAATGATCCCCTGTTGGTCTCTGAGTAATCTACCAAGCTTGTTCTCCTCTACCTTAAGAATGCATGCCTATCTCACACTTCCCAATGTTTTAAATAGCAAATGAAACCTAGCATGGGTTGTTTTGAAAGTTGCATGGAAGTTAGGATCTGAAGTAGTGTAGGCTGACATTGTGAAACAAGTAGATTCAGATTTACTTATTTATGAATGATAAATTTATTCATTTGTTTTTTCCCCTACCAAATTTCAATAAAATTATTAACCACAAAATTATTTGGTTTAGACAAAATATGCAAGCATTCAGAAACATTTTGTAAACATATCTATAAAATATGTTTATTATCTCTTAGTGGATCAGGGCCAATTGGGATATATAGGGGAAAAAATATACAAGTAGGTTGTCGCTTGGTTCACTACGAGTTAATGAAATTGAAAGAGAAACTGCAGTAAAACTATTATGTGGTAAATGAATAAAATATATTTAAAAAAAAATTAAGGTTAAAATAGTTTTATGAATGAGACAAATACATAGTCAGCATATTGATCACAAGGCAGTGTCAAGATAAGGACATAAAAACTGGAAATAACAAATTACATTTAAAGAAAATATATAGGCATATTTGTTCCCATAGGAGAATCAGATGAAAATATAAAAGAAATATTATAAGCTACATAAGATATATTAGTATCTTTAGTAGGCAAAGTAAATCAGTAAATGGGTATTAGAAGTAAGATTCTCAAAAGTTAACACTTTCTGCTAGTCAATCCTATTAACACTGTGCACACAGTAAACATTGAAGTAAAAAAGGGCTGAAATACAGGAGGTAGAGAATGAGTATCCAGTAGTTACATTTGACACCTGTAGCTTCCCTTTGACACCTGTAGTTTCCTATATCAATAATCATAGTTACACAGGTATGCTGAATATCTCTGTCACCACCATATAATCCTTCACATCCAACCAACACCAGTAGCCATTTCACCACTGAGAACCATCTTATTCACATCATGGGCACTCTTCAACCGTATGGAATTAATATAGGCTGGATTTCTTTAGCCGTTTCCTCAATCTTTCTCCTAGTTTCTGGCCTCCAATTTTATAACCACTGAATAGTCTTCTGACTTACTTCCCCTGTTTGTCAGCTTGGTTTCCCCACTGTTTTGACTTAATTAGTTTAGTAAAAAAATTACTGTTATGGTGAGTTCTTGGTTATATCAGAACTTTTTACTATAAAAAGTACATGGAGGTTGTTGTGGTTCTGTTGAAGAGCTTACTTGCTCATACAGTTAGTTGACATCATTGTTTACTGAGTGGATAGTCTACTAATATATCTCAACATGTACTGGGTAGCTTTGGATATTTCTGTTATATTCTTTTTTACTCTTTACTTCCATCTAATTTTCCTATGTTAACAGATGCTGACATACTTTCTTTAAATGTAATTTTAAATTCCACTTTTTGTGTTTTGTGACAAAGACCTTGTGGTCAAAACATTTACAATACATTTGTCTCTCCTGTAAAACTATTTTAAACTGTTTTTAAAATATTTTTCTTATTAATTACGTCTATCTAGATGTGTCCATTATAGCTTTGACCACTTCTTTCCATGACCACAAAAATTATGTGTAATCATATTTTCTCTTAGATGTACCCACACTGAATTAGCAACAAATTGAACTGAGAATATTGTTATCAAATGAATTGCTAAACTGTGTCATAGATGGTCAATAATAATAGATTTCACTTTCAGCTTTTGTGTGAAGATAATTTTTGGTTTTCAGGCTAAAGGCTAAATTAAAAATGTTTTAAAAAAATATGTTATAAAAATGTTTGTGGGACTTATAATACAAATTAATTAGATAAAGTAACGTGCTTAAAATGTGTTATATGTATTCTTATGCAAAGTAATTAAACAAGTTTCACAGTTGTTGTTTGTGTTGGAGTCTGTTCATTGACCATAGAATAGAAAATTAACAAGTTACTTGAACACATACATAGGTTATTTTATTCACTAATGTTATCAATATAATACAATTTAGGCATCAGATGAAGAAAGTAAAACTGAATCAAGTAATACAGTGATTACATCCATAAGCACATGGTGCCAGTTGACATAAAGATAACAAGACAACCACAAAACTCCAATTTTTACTCATGTCCCTATTACAGATGTCTTGTGGTACACAAAATATCGGAACTGACAGTTGTAATGTTTTCCCCTTTCTGTCTGAGCAGATCTTTGACATTCTATAATGCTACTGCACAATATAGATTGCCTTTGGGTAAGGATCTCAAAGGTGGTGATGTTAATATAGAAGAGTTTGAGAAATTTGAGGCACAAGTGATTTTTCATTACACCGACAATCTAGTTTCCCACAAACATCCTGTGTTAAATTATTTCGGCTAATTCTAAAAGAAACCATTCACTCTGGTACTTCATTGTTTGCTTTCAGACTTGCATATTGGTTGCAAAATTAAATTACCTCGGCATGATAGTCTGTGGCAATTTCATTTTGACACAACAATCATAGACATTATTGAAGCACTGGACAAAAATGCAAATAGTGTTGTCTTGTCCAACAATACAATTGGAGAATTCTTCAAAACAAATGTCGGAGTTTGACAAGGATGCATTGGGGGCCGCGTAGCGCAGTGGTTAGCGCACTGGCTTTGCATATGAGTGGTGCTGGGTTTATTCCCCAGCTGAGTTGGAAATGTTTTTCAGATTGCAATGGCTCCCAGGTTGACCAGATTAATCTAGGAAGTAAAGACTGCGAGGGAGAGGAGATGGCTGCCGCCCTAATTTGCAGAGCCTCTGAAATGTGAGATCGCTAACATCTCACACCCCTACGGCATTAATAAATGCCATGGTTTACTTTCCTTTTTTTAATAATGTCTCCAGTACTTTTCAACATATACTTAGAGCACATCATACAAGAGACATTACATGATTACAACACGTCTATATCCATCGGAGGTCGCCTTATTTGCAACTTGCGTTTCGCTGGTGATATTGATCTTATAGCTGGGTCAGAACAAGCATTGCAAGAGTTAACAGCAAAGTTGTAAAATTTACCAACAAGTACAGAATGGAAATCAATATAGATAAGGGCAAAATCTTGGTTAACAGCAAAGACACAGAAAACCAGACTAATATCATGAACGGACATAAGCTTGAGGTAGTGAATACCTTCAAATACTTCGGATCCAGTATATGCAGTGATGGTAAATGCAAAGCAGAACTAAAAAGAAGGCTGGAGATGGCTTTAGCATCCATGTCAAGGCTAATGGTGACTTGGAAAAGCAACATCAGTGTTGGAGTGAAAATCAAACTATAAGTCGCTTGTGCTTTCTGTTGTGCTGTATGGTTGTGAGAGTTGGACACTCACTGCGGACATGGAGAGAAGATTACAGGCTTTCAAGTACAAATTTACAGATGAATTCTACGAATCTCCTATAGGGAACATAAGACCAATGTGTGCAGGTGTTCAGGAACCATTGCTTTCGATAGTGAAACGACGAAAACTGGTTGGCTCTGTTGGAGCTGATGGTGCGCATGTTTGTGTAATCTAGGTGGTTGTGTTCCCACTTTGATTTGAGGAAAAATTCTTGAAACTGGAATTTAAATTTTAAAAATTTTCCTTTGGATTCATTTATTTGATTTGAGGATGGCTTTAATTGTTATTTGCTACCTATAATTCAGATTCCTATAGCATTTATTCTGTATATCCAGATTCTTATGGCATTTATTCTGTATACAGTTGAATCCCATTATAACAACATGTAAGAACAAAAATTCACTATATAATGTACAAATAATATAGAATAAAATATAATTGGAGATTTGTTATAAAGCATGTTTCACAGAGGGATTCCACAGTATCCAGATTCCCATGGCATTTATTCTGTATATCATGATTCCCATGGCATTTATTCTGTATATCATGATTCCCATGGCATTTGTTTTAGAATTCTTTTCATTGTCAAAATTTTGAATCAGACATAGGGTAGCCTGGGGCAAGATGGCACAGCTGTTTTTTTTTAAGCCTATCCGGTAGTACAAGTGACTAGGTCAGACGGCAACATTCCAATCTGTAACACGATGAAGTTTGACGGTCAAGGATGAGTTAATTTTCAAAATGCTAAAAAATTTGTGTCCTTGGTTTATCTATTTTTTTTTCAACTTCTGGCATTCTGCCTCCTGTTATCATTAATTTCATGATTTTTTAAATGTTTAAACTGAAATGTATATTGTGTTGTTAAGAAGTTCTTTAGCACATTGTTTTGTCAGGCTACTTGGTTTATTCATCGTAATTTAGGATAGTTGATAAAAATGAGATTCGGGGCAAGATGCTGCACATTTATTGAGGCAAGATGGCACATTTAAAATATATGAACAAAATGCTGATGTCATGAAGAAGTTGACAATGCTGATTCAAACTGGGATACAGATATATATGGTTATAATGATCATCCAGCCTTACAAAGACATTATTAGCTTTAAAACAGAACTTACAAACTAATTTTTAATTCACATTTTTCTTTCTGATTAAAGTTACAAAACTAGGTCTATCTATTTATTCTATCTATTCTTAGTTTTAAGAATAGCTGCCGGTTTGCTAGATCTATTGCAGTGGCAACTCCCTCAATTTTATAATGGTTTGTATTTTTTGTGTGCATGCGTCATCTTTCCCCATACAATGGGGCAAGAATTTTGTTTACATATGTTCAAAAATCTCATTTTACTGTCTACATATAGCTTATGTTTTCAATACTCTCTACACACTGATGGCAGTTTGGGCTCTCATAGTTAAGTCTAGGTGTCATAATATGCTAAAACGTGAAAAGTGTGCCATCTTGCCCCGGGCTACCCTAACCGTGAGTAGCACTTGACAATTCTCATTTCTAGTTTTGTGTGCAATTTGTGTGCATGTTAGTAAATTCATGTCATTCAAAGTATTTTTAACCACTTTTACTTCTACCATCATCTGTGATTGTATGTCCAAAACATATGTAAATTGTTTACTTATAATCTGCTTCTGTGTAAATTCTCAAATTCCTATTGTTTGGCAGGATGTGCTCTAGAGGACAGAATGTGTTGTATCATAGTTTATAATTTGGTCATGATATTTCTGCATTTTGGCTCAATGCATTGCAACTTCAACATGGCTGTTGGGTCACTTTGACATAACTCTCTCACACTTCTTAGTCACCTCTTAAAACATACATAGCAGGTCATAATGTTGCTATTCTTTACTCCCCCTTTCAGACCATAGCAACACACATATAGATCACTTAATGTAGTATCTCTCCAGCTATATTTGGTTAAATATTAATGCAATAATAATAATGCAATGTTGTACAACATAACTGCGATGTTTAGACATGTACGTCTGGTTTCAATATTATTACATGTGCCATGAGTCTTGCCGTTGAGCAGGTTATCAGTGACTAAGCAGCTGGATTAAAAAAAATAACGCAACCAAAATGCAATCTGTTATCAGATGCACACATCATGATTAATACAGTCAGTATTCTGGTTCGTATTCACATCAGATTTTGTTGCACAAAAGTGTGATAATTTCAGTATTTCTTGGCATTTACTGAAAGAGAAAGAGAGGCAGCTTTTGTCATGAATGAATGGCAACTTAAGGGATCTAATGTTGTAATACCCTTTCTGGTGTTAACAGTATTGAATTGGATGGGCTTTACAAGTCATTAATAATGTAGGAGTTGACGATAACAGGCATGGGGGGGAAGACACTGTAATCTGCCTCTGTTGAATGAGGAGCAACTGATAAGACAGCAGATTAAATGTTGATGCAACCATGGCATAAATAAGGTTAGGTAGATAACTGGATGAAGGGTGTGTCTAACCAGTGATACACATGAGCTTTTTACTGTGAATAATAGAGCAGCCATGGGTTTGCCTTGGGTGATATATTTGTCTATCTTATCTCCTATTTGAAGCTTGACATCATTAATTACCTCAATATGGTCTACAATAAGCCATGCCATCAACTGGAGATATAGGCACAATAGCAAATGATTGCTAGAAGTAGTTGATGTAACGCTGTTTTCATATCTCAACTTTAAAGTATTTGAAAACATTTCAACTGGTTACTGATGCAGAGGCACAGCTGAAGTTGAGTTTACTTATTAAATACTTAAAAAACATGGTGAAAATATTTGGTGAAAATTTAAAAATTAAATGGCTAATTAGTGAGTGAATTCACTAAAAGTGATGAACATATACAAATTGTGTGAATTCGGTGATATAAAAAATATTAGTTGCAATCCATAAAAACAGAACCCTTGTTTGAAATTTAAAAAATTACTTTCTACATCATAAATATGACGAAATAAAAATTAAACATAATAAAGCACAAAACTTAGGACTAGATTCATATGTATGGACATCCGGTGATTCTATTAATGAAAACAAATTTCCTGTGTACAATCAAATAAATACAGTTATACAATGAGTAGAAGTGATACTCTTGATCTTCACTAAACTATACATTTCCAGGCCATTGCAGGAACTCAACCATCACTGCACACTGGCAAACTTGTATCTGTAAGCAGACAGTGTGCAAGATATGCTAATGAATAGTTTCTGTGACACACTAGTTATATTCACATAACATCTACTCTGGCAGATTCCTGCTGAAATGCCATGTTGGATGTTAAAGTACTCCAATCTAATGAGGCAACCATACTGTTAAATGATGTTATTGCGATATTACAATGTCACACAAAAATTAGATTAAATAGAAATGTTTGTGCAGTGTTGCTAAGATCTTTCTGTAAATAAAGAAAATAGAACACACATGGCTATATAATGAAGTCCAATATGAATTATAACATATAACAACTTTACAGGATAACGAACGCATCACAGGCCAAAAAAAGAGGTCCATGCTGTCATGCTTGTCTTTCAGACTGGTAGCGTTAAGTGCACAATTGTTGGTGAACAAGAGGTCATGAACAATGTCCATCTTAGTTTTGGTCTTAGCCTTCAATCTACTAAGATTGAATAGCCTTCCATCAGCTCAATAGCAAAAGCAAATTCCTGCACTGTTATTCCAGAAGGCTTAATTTAACATGGCAGAGAACACCTTGCTAAAGAGCGTCGGAGCCAGGATGCAACCCTGTTTGACACCATTAGTTACTGGAAATGGGTTTGAGTGTGTGCTGTCATACCGGCTGTCATACCATCATGGAACTGGCGAACTATGTTAGTGAATTTTTCAGGACATCCACATTTGGCCATGATCTTCCATAGTCCTTCGCGATTTACAGTGTTGAATGCCTTTAAGTTAGGTCGACAAATGTCATGTAGAGACCAATGTTCTATTCACGACTTTTCCTGTAGTTGTCTGGCAGTAAATATCATGTCAATCGTATGTTTTCCCTGCCGGAAGCCACATTGGCTCTCTGGGAGAAGACCTGTATCAAGATGGGCTTGCAGTCTGCTTAACAGGACCCTAGCTAGGATCTTGCCTGCTATAGAGAGCAGGGATATGCCTCGGTGGTTGTCGCAAGCTAGGTGATTTCCTTTTCTCTTATATAGATGTATGATGGAAACATCCTTAAAGTCTTATCGCTTCCCGGTTCCACATTGTCTGAAAGAGCTCTGTGAGTTTAGCAGTCATAACAGGGCCACTAATGGTGTAAACTTGGGCTGGAATGGAGCCTTGACCTGGTGCTTTTCCTACGGATAAATTTGAGATTGTTTGGATAGCTTTTTGTGTTGATATCTCCAGTGTGGTATCCCTATGACCCCGACGGGTTATGGGTCTCATTATTATTATTATTATTATACATGATTCTCTTGCTAGGTGGTTTGGACATTTCCTTAGAAGTCTGATAGTAATTGTTTCTTAAATGTTTTGTTTAGACATATCCTAGCCTACTTTATTTTTCATATTGTAAAATAATTTAGTATTTTCATTGCATATCTGGTGCAATATCGACAAGTTCTGTCATTTCTATAAATGGGCTGCTTTTATTGCTCCAAATATTATTCAAAGTCCCATGTTTTGAATTATATCAAGATTTTGTGTGTTAATTTTGGCTGCAGAAGCCCAACAGCTAAAGGTGGATTTCATAGTTGTTTTGACTGCTCTTGTATATAATTGGTTAAGTAATTTTTGAGTTTGAACCATATGGCATGGCTGTTAGTTTTCTCATTACTGCAAGTTTTTGAAAGTAGTTTTAATCTGCCAGAAATGTTTGTGAATCAGTTTGAGGTATCTGTTGGGTATTTATTTTTATAAGAATGTGTTGTTTGCATGGTGAAAGAGAAAAGATAATAGCCATCAAGATAGTATTTCATTCAATTACATGGATATACTGCCCTGGTCATGCTGGGGTCAGAGGAAATGAGAGAGCCGACTTATTGGCAGGCAATGCAGCGATAGACTGCACATTGCTCAGAAGAGATAAAGCTGATTTAAGGAAGGCAGTCTAAATTCATTTCAAGATGAAGATGATGTCAATGAGGCTGAGAACATACACATACAGAGAATGTTAGAAATGGGAGTATCTAGAGGTGAGGGAAGAAAAAGTAAATTTTTGGAAAGTCCCAAAGATCACACAATCAACATCTGACTGGGACTCTTGAGTCTACATACACTGGGATGGCTGCTGGAACAGAGGGCAGAGCACTTATGGGAATGTCCTGTGTGCTGTGAAGCCAGTTTCTAATCAAAAATCAACATAGTAGCCATCTAGCATTTGAGTGATTTATTTTTAAACCCCAGTTTTCTGTCCAATTTTCTACTCCTTTTTATGCTAATTTTTTGCAATAAAGAATCAATGCATTGTAGACTTTAATAAAAATTTCATTCAGTAAAATGCTAGATAAAGTCTACTTATAAAGTAGACTCCATCCTTTGTTCCATGTTTATAATAAGTATAAGCATATAAGCCTGTCTACCAGGCAGATGGACTATTGTGACAATGAAATACAATTGGTGGGAACTTGGAATTTTAAAGCCCAGTTGAACTACTTTTTGCTGATAATCCGTGTCTATTCCAGTTCAGGTGAAGAGCTTCTATATCACATAAACCTACCCAACAAAAGCAACCTGGCAAAATGGCAACTTACTCAACGAAAGCTGCCTCAATTACAACATGAAGATCAACACAGAAGAGACAGAAGTAAAGTCTATAGGTAGAGAACCTAACACAATCAACATAAAGATAAATGATCAACTACTGAAACATTTAAATATCTTGGGAGGATTTTTACAGATGACGGAAGAATGGACAAAGAACTTAGACAAGAATTCAAAAAGCCAACTACGCTAATTATGAACTTACACCAATTTCTTTAAACACACATCTATCCCAATGGAAACCATAAGACAAATCATAAATTCAATCTTCATACCAACATTTTGTTATCAATATCAGATATTGTATTGACACTAACAAAATAATAAGAGAGAAATCTTACTACATGTGAAATGAGATATCTAAGATATGCAGCAAACAGAACAAGAAGAGATCATGTGAGGAATGAAGAGATTATAAGAAATGTTGGAACAACTTCTGCGGTAAAATATATTGAAAAACAGAGACTAAAATGGTTCATCCACTTAATGAGAATGAATCCTTATTAGTCAGCGGCAAGAGCATACAATATGAAAATGGAAACAGCACTATACAGAGGAAAACCAATAATAAGGTGGTTTGAAAGAGTTACAGACATTCTGAGACGTCACAATATTACTGCATATCAATCGGTTAAACGTGCCATAGTCAGAAACTGATTGTCATTCAGTACTTTAACACCTTACAGCAAAAGAAGAGAAAAGAATAGAGATAGATAGAACAAGACATTTCACTTAGCTCTGACAAGGTAATAACTAACACCTTACATCAAAAGAAGAATAGAGATAGATAGAACAAGACATTTCACTTAGCTCTGACAAGGTAATAACTAACACCTTACAGCAAAAGAAGAATAGAGATAGATAGAACAAGACATTTCACTTAGCTCTGACAAGGTAATAACTAACACCTTACAGCAAAAGATGAATAGAGATAGATAGAACAAGACATTTCACTTAGCTCTGACAAGGTAATAACTAACACCTTACAGCAAAAGAAGAATAGAGATAGATAGAACACGACATTTCACTTAGCTCTGACAAGGTAATAACTAGTGTCTAACAATTTAGCAAAAGTTAAATAGTAATGTCTTGTGCAGGGTATGATTCAATTATTTTATTGAAAATGTATACGGTTAACAATGAAGTCCATCATTAAAAGCAAAAATACAACATAAATGGAGTTAAAATAAAGAATTTAGGTTAAAATTAAGTCAACAAACAATGAGAATAACACTGGATTTTAGCTACTGTAGCAGTCTGTTCCACACATATAAACTTAGAATTTAAAATATCAATTCACGAGTGACTTATATGCTCATATGTTCAAATATATCATCAGTATGTAAATTGTGAAGAAATTTTTGATGAAAATAAATGCAACAGGGTTTGAGTGTTATGTCTTGTACAAAACACAATAGATGAGTGCTGTTCCTAGCCTGTATAGCTCATATAGATGCAAATAAATCTCTCTATCAGTGTCATGTGATAGAGTTGTGCTTTAATATCTGATAATGCAGCCTATCATTATTATGGTATCTTTGAACATGAAGTGATTTCTCACTGATCACTCTTAGATTTGTGACTCAGTCATTATTCACATGTTTTAAAAAATGCATCACAATTCAAATAAAAATGTCCATATCAGGCAGAGGCAATTATTACAGCAGCATACACATTTTACATAATTAAATCAATGACATTTCATAACAATTTGAAAATAAATAGAGGTATAAAACAGATAGTGAATTAAAACCATTATTACATTGCAACCGCTACTTGTGTATACCTTTCAAGATAGTTTGGTTAAAGATAAGGTCTGACAGTCTAACAAATGTAGATGTAGAGGAAAACATCACTGTATAATGGGCAATGGCAAATAGTTAAGGCATAGATAAATCTTTATAAAATGTAAAATTTGCTGCAAAAATGAACATAATGAATGAATTATGTTAAATGTTTGCATTATTACATACACACACACTTAAGGACACGACAATATAATTTAACTTTCCATGATAAGGCACCTGTTGTAGGCATTCATAAACTACAATGAATGGGTTACAGATGTGCTGTGAATATATTCTCATACTTTGATGCTTTCACCTTTGTAGCAGTCAATTTCATTCTGGTTTGTGTAGGTTTTCTCTGAACATCAATAAATCTGATTCACAATGATTGATGTGTGCTGCATAAGATCAACTATAGCAATTGATATATCAATATTATCCAGTTTTATTGTAATCCAAAAGTGGACTATGAAAGAAAGGCAACATGGTGTCTAAACTACAAATCTGTTGTACAAAAACTGTGTGTTAGACATTTGCTGTGACAAGAATATCCCTGCCATTATCAGATGGATCTCTCAAAGAAATTACAATAGCGAGTACAGAAATCCAATGTTAAATATGAGAAAAATTGAATGAAATATACTTGTGTAAACCAGGCACATTGAAAATGAAAAAGTGTCCTTCGATACCACTGCCATTATAGCAGTTAGTGCATCATAGCTAATATAAATCTCCTACTGTGTCTAGTGTACCTAATGTTTGTTACAGTAGCAAAAACAGTCACAACTAAATATGTTCTGAATATTTGCGAAAATAATTTATGATGAAAATAGTACAATATATATATAGGAATGTTATAGCAGCATGCAGATATTTTCATGCATAATACATGACATGCACAATAAGGGAGAAAAATAACACAGAAAAATACTTAATCTACATGACAAGATGGAGAATTTCTTCATTTGACAAGTGGAGCAGCTGATTTGACATTCACATTGTTTACAGACATTGGTAGCATATCCTATTCAGGACCTATAGCTGAACCCAGCATCTTTTGGCTGTGGTGATTTTCTAGGCAATATAATTACATTCAGTAGATTGCCATTGCTTTCTGAACGATCCAGATTCTCAATTTCCTCTGGCAGAGATTTAACTCGGTACCTTGGCGATCACAGATGGGCTCTGTACTACTTCGCCAAGAGCTGGACACTTACAGATAGCAAAAGATTAAAGCACAATGTAAAATCACATTATAACAGACTATATGAACCAACTTGTATTATTCATGGGGAGGAATGGATATCCACTCCAACTGCAGTACGTGATACTTTGTAGTTATCGTACTCAACAGAAATGATAGGGCAAAAAAATCAGGCGGAAGTGGATGCAGAAGTTAAATCACTAATTGACAATAGCACTGCATAAAATGATATAATTATGGTCATCAACACTGTGCTTTGGCTCTTTCTGCATGGTCCGGTGAGAAAAATTGTTAAAGTACCTTGCAGTGCTTTCACCACAACCATTAACAGTTTTACGATGGTTAAAAGCAGTGATTGATACACTGTCATGGCTGGTGTCATAGAACTATTCTTATTCACATACACTTAATAACTCAATGAACATGTTCTGCAAAGTTGTGAAGCTAGAGTTGTCTGCCATCAATGAGTGAAGATATTGACACAATCTCTGATCTCAAATTTACCTTTTATATTTGTAACTGAATATGTGAGTGTTATGGGCAATGGGCGAGCCGATACACTGACAAACATGGCCACAGTATCAATGGATTAATCTGACATAGTCAATGTACTGAGAGATTGTGTCAACTCAAGATTTTCAAAAGTGTGAATCATTGCCGCTCGCAAGATTGAAAGGAATTGGTTAAATATTGGAATGACCTACAAAGAGAAACATAATAGATAAACAAATAAAAAGATGAATCTACAACAAACTGGAACTGTTGAATTATTACACTCTGATGGATTTTTTGAGATGGGGGTCGAACTACCAGTAACTATGGGCGTGTCAGGGTTGTGTTGATGATAACCCACAGTCATAACCCATAATAGACTAACTGGATGTTTTTTATCAAGAGTTTTACCAATACTGGATAGAAGAAAATTTATTTAAAGTTAAGCCAATCAAAAAGTTGAATCTTATACTCCAACCATTATGTTGAGAAGTACTGTATAAAGCTTGTTGGACCAATCATTTTGCAGAGGTTCTTGTGAGTCTATCTTCCTGTATTACAGTAAAGTCCCTTTATAGTGCATCCCTTTATAACAAACTTTATATTTATTCTATATTGTTTGTACTGTATATTCTGTATTTTCGTTATTACATATATATTTTGTCAGCCTGGACCAAGTTGTTATAACGGGATTCCACTGTTTTATTTCTTTGGTGTCTATTTTGTGTTTTTCCTTTTTTCTCAGACCACAATTTTCTGCTGTTCTATGCTTAACATGTGATGGAGCTTCATTCACATTTGATGATTGAACTACATTTTCATTGGATGATCAAACCACTCAATATACATTATAATAGAAAATCTGTCTCACCATCATAATGGTTCGGGTTTAAATTAATAATTGCAATCAATAATCAAGTATAATCTGTAGACAATGTGGCAACTGTTATAGCAAACTATCATTTCTACAAACAACACAATTCTTCCAGCACATGAAAGCATGCCATTATGAGAGTTAAAGTTTTCCAACACAAGATACACAAACTAGTGTAGAGACACACAACTGCTAAACGGCTGCCTGTTTAATGATGGTACAATATTTTATGTGATATCTGTTATTAGACTTTCATGTTATGTATTAAGTCTTAAATAAAGGTTGACTTTTTATTTTTACTAAGAAATGCTCTTGTTTGCCATGTTTGATCAGAACTGTTTGTCAAAACATACCTTTTTATATGCTGTTATAAGCAAATGTTTTCATTTTCCATCTTCTGGTACACATTTCTTCTGCAGTTTATCTAACAGCTATTCTACAGGTTGTATCAATCCCCAGGAATTATGAGCAATTGGCTCTTTCTTACTTCCTATTGTGCAATGGGGTAGTTTCTCCAGAGCTTTATTTCATATTCAGAAGAATCCAACTCTGAGAAGTGTACAATGCTTTCAGAAGTCTGCTACTCAGAGGCGGTACATTCTATAGCTTTTCTATCTTTCCACAATATGCAGATTTGGAGTCATGGGCTTAAGCTACCCAGCCAAGCATCCCTTCCTGTCAGGTGTCCTTAGCAACCAAGCAGAGGTTGGTAACTGCTATGAGTGGAGCAGCGAGCTATGTATTCCCCACCATATAACAGGACTCTACAATGATGGGAATTGTCACAGAGTTGCTTTTCACCAAACCCTCTGTGCCATCTGTTCATAGCCGGGGCAACATGTCCTCATTGGAAGCTAGCACCATTTTCAGGGTTCGAGCTCATTTGGCTTCACCAGCATGATACTGGGTTCTCTAATTGTGCACCACCAAGGGAAATGTAATTGTACAAATGAAATGCTGTGGGGCTTCCACAAGAAAAAAACTACAGAGCTGGACTCTCATCTAATGAGTGTTTAATGTTGCATAATGGATGGTCTGATAGGCCAATAGCAAGACCTTCAGACCTTTCACATACTGATCCTAATTAGATATAAACATATTATATGAAGATCATTTGAAAATTGATTAGATGCAGAATATGTATGGTATTAATGAAATCTATATCAAATATATCATTTGTTGGTTTTTAACACTTAGTATGTGGCAAATCAGAGACATCTCATATTGTTTAATCCCTTCATTGTAGCAGGTCAACTCGCCAATATCATGAGAAGTTCAGATCCATGATGAAGACTACATTCTGAAAGGAATATGTCACGTGATCAAGAAGGTATGCCAGATATTCTTATGAGGCAGAATGGTAATCATGCTTCTATGGCAGATCTCTTAACAAGACAGAATGGTAGTTACGTATTTACAGCAGATCTCCTCAAGAGACAAAATGGCAATCAAGTGGTGGTCAATGACAACATTGAGACAAGAGAAAGAGGATGTTGGAGGTCCCCTGAAACCAACTCTCGTTCCAGGGATGGTACTAGATGATAGTGACAATCAATTCAATAGTGATTATTATGTACTGTACGAACCCAGAAGCTATCACTGCTCAAGGATATATGAATAATAGAAGAATATGAATCACTGCTCAAGGATATATGAATATAGAAGAATATGAATCACTGCTCAAGGAGATATGAATATAGAATATGAATCACTGCTCAAGGAGATATGAATATAGAATATGAATCACTGCTCAAGGATATATGAATATAGAAGAATATGAATCACTGCTCAAGGATATATGAATATAGAATATGAATCACTGCTCAAGGAGATATGAATATAGAATATGAATCACTGCTCAAGGAGATATGAATATAGAATATGAATCACTGCTCAAGGATATATGAATAATAGAAGAATGTGAATCACTGCTCAAAGAATCAGCCTAAATCATTTATGTTAGTATAGCAACATTTGATGCTAGAAATTTTTAATATTTAGGAACAAACATAAACAGCTCAGGGGATTGTGCAGCAAAAATCAAAACAAGTATTGCAATAGTGATATCCAAACTAGCACAAATAAAAAAACCTTTGACAAAACTAAATTACACCTGATTGCAAAAACAGTTGCAATTTATGGCTGTGAAACATAGACACTTAATATAATGTCAATGAGAAATGCTTCTGTCAAAATGAGATTCTACAGAAGGATATTGATACCATGGAAAGCTAAATTACAGTAGAAAAGAGTTCATCCCTAAACAACATCATAACAAAAAGATTAACTTTTTGGCTTTATAAAGAGTATAACAATAAACTGTCAAAGTTATAAGAGTACATCATTGGATGCATCAACACACAATGTTCTCCAGCTATTTCTACCTTCATGAGGATGAGGAAACAATCTTGAGCTGTCCAATATTTGATATCTGTCCATGATTTTCTTTGTTCTATTCCACTTTATCCTGTTCCCTGCAGTATCATTTTTTACATGGAACCATATTGGATGCATGTCCTAACCATGCATATATTTATCATTTCACTATTGAAAGTAGTGATTCTTGTGGACCTGCATGCAACTCTATTTTCTTTACGTGCACATTTGTCTTATACTCTCTATACAGGATGTGCAAAATGTGTCTGTAACACTTGTATTCAAAGGCCTGTATTTGTTTCTCCATGTCTACAGTAAGTGCCTGATTCTCACAACCAAACAGCATAATAGAAAGCACTAGTGAGTTATTAAATTCGTTTTCACTCTAACATTGATGTTGCTTTCCAAATTAAATGTATCCTTGACATAGCAGCTAAAGCTATCTTCAGTCTTGATCTTTAATTCTAATTTACATTTTCCTGTACATATGCAGAATCTTAGATATTTGAAAGTAACAAAGCAATATAACAGCATTGAAAAGCTAGAAATAGTTACTGGTAACAGGGGAATGCCCAAGACATTATAGAGTGTTTGAGCATGTCCAAGGCTGAAGCAGGTCAACTTACCCAGAATCACAAGGAGTAGGAGCATGCATAGAGAAAACTACATTCTAGAAAGAATATATCACCTAAATGAAGATTAACTTTTACAAAGCATTCTAAGAGAAAACAACTTCTGAAAAAATGGACTATTCACTCATTTTCCTTTTACGCTGAGGTTGGCGCATAGGGTAGAGGTCAGATCTCTCCAATTCTGTTTGTTCAACACTATTCTGTGCAGTTTTATTAATAGCATGGATATTGATTGTTTTACTTTCTTTACGTATTGTTCTTCTGAGTGTTTCTTTTTGTCTACCCCTGGCTCTTTTGCCTGTAGGTATCCATTCAAGAGATTGGTTGTGTATTCTGCTGATGTCTGCGCGTAGGACATGCCCGATGTAGGTCTTTTGGAAGGAAAAAGCAAATAATTCATAAAATATCCACTGACATGGAATTGTGAGAACCAACCATTGTTCATCAATGGTGTCCATCCATCCCCAAAATTATATATATTGCTATTACTCTATCGTTCAGTGTTTTTTTTCATGCATTCATACAATCTCCTTTTACTCAGAGAAGCTCTAACAAACAAGCCACATTTATATTTTATCAGTAGGCTATATTTATAGTCTTATCCTTGCCTGATGTATTTTAACATGCACTTTCATTTGTAGCCTGCTTAACTAAATATCTAACTACTCTATACATGACCAATATCTGACTAGACACAGTAATTGATTGTAGAACAACTGAATATATGTAAGTTTTTAAAAACGTTATTATGGGTCTATGTAGCTACAGTTGTACTAGTCACCCATCTTTTATGTGTATGTTTATATGGCCATGTCCATATAAAGACCAAATATCTGTTTTGTAATGTACACTAAAAAAATATGCAAATATAAGAGAAATAAACTTACCAGATCATATCAGCTGCTTCTGTATTCAAACTTATAATTCTACACAAAAATTACTCAAATCCTTCAAATTTCAGGTTTCTAATAATCTTCATTTTTTTTGCCGAGAATATCAGGGCACATAATACCATCCTTCACTGATATCCCCTCCATCCCCACAATTCTGCAAATATTACATTGACCTCACTTCTGTCTGATGTGTTGAGCACTTTCTGAAAGTACAAATGATCATTTCTGATTGCATGTCCAACAATGATTCCTTTACCTACTCTGTTACCTGTTTTTTCAAGCCACCACCTTTAGTCACCACTGAATAAGAAGATGTAATCTACTCTTCCTCTGATGTGTTTGTTCTCAAACTCCTGCAGATCAGCAGGATGTAGTCTGCAAAATGTAGTACATGTATAGAGTCTATAGCTTAGCTGTGATATTTCAACTTTTCTGCCCGACACATTAGACTTCAGGGTAACTTTGACCTATATGAGTTGAGACAGCCAACTCCACCCGAAAACCTCTCTAGTTGCCTCTCACAACATGCGTGGTAGGTAACAGTATCGCTATTCTTTGCTCCCCTTTAGGCCCAAACAACCCACAGGTGGAAATCCACTCAATCCATCATGCCCTAAGTCTATGCTTAAACAAAACTGTTAAGACATCAAGCAGCTAGCCATATTATTTGTTCTACTTTCTCTGGTGATATTCTTTTTACCACTAAATCACTGCATAAACATAGACAGTGGAATCTCATTATAACAAAAATGTTTATGAGAAATTTCACATTTAACAATATTTTTCAAAATCACTGAATATGTGTATTCTATATTGTATATAATTATTTATAGTATAATTCTGTTATAAGAAATGTTTTGTCGGCTTGAGCCGATTTGTTATAAATCTGCATATAAATTTGTTATAAAATTGTTATAAAACTTTGTACTTAAATCTGCAGGAATTTTTGCCAGTCATTGTTAATATTTTGGCGTAAATTGATTCCTACATATACATAGATTTGTAAGTTTGGTGAAATTTGTTATAGACAAGCACCATGCTCATGAATTGGCTTATCACAGTAACATAGGGTAGCTTTATGTTTAAATAACTATTTCCAATACAACAAATTTATTCATTTGATTTCATTAAATAGTTGAGATAATTAATTATCTTCATACATTTTAATTGTCTTCATCAACTGAGGTTGTTTATACTATCTTGTACTTCTATTCTCGCCACATCATCATCAGGTAGAGCATATCAGGGCAGGATGTGACCAACATTATTGAAATGTTTGCTGATTTTGAGCTAATCTTCCTGCTTCTGTGAATGTAATGTTCAGGTGTTCTTTGATATCTTGTGTCCTTCTCTTTGTTCTGCCTTTTTTGTATTTCCCTCCATTATTGTTCTTTCAATTCTGTCATGTTGTTTTATATGGTCAAAATATTGAAGTTTTCTAGAAAGAACATTGTTGTTTATCTAGTTTCTTTTACGCTACTCTCAAGATGACCTTAATGGTAATCTTTTTGGCCCATAGCATTCTGAGTATTCTGTAACATTTTGTTTCAAATACTACTCTTGTATTTGTAACTTTATTAATGATCCAAGATTCACTAAGGCTGTAAGTAAAGTTATTTTTGTTATTTTATTTCAACCCAACCATGTTTTTAATTTTGCCAGTTTCCTTGATGATTATCTTCACATACTGTACAATTGCTGCATTTAAAAGAGAACATGACAAAATATAAGAATATACTCACAAGAAAAATGAACTATACAAAATGTGAGCAATGAGAATAAACAGTGAACAGATGAGCATAATGTTCTGTGTAATATTGGCAGAAGTTAAACATATCCTATTTAGTCAGTTCTTGGTACAATAGAACATAATCAGAAAGAAACAGATATGATGCGAGTGTATTAAGCAGCAGAGTTGAGCTGTAGGCCATGCTTCCTGCTCTTCATGCTAGATCCCTCAATGCTAGTGCTCAGCAGTGAACCTCAGACTGCACCCTATATGGTTCAAATCCCAGTGTGTGGCATGCTGGTGTGATCATTCAGCTGTAGTCACAAAGCATTCTGGTCAAGCCGTGTAAATACAAAGAGAATGTTGCTAGTTCCATGTCAGTGTGACGGTTTTGGTGGCACAGGTGGAGGTGTGTCATCATCATCTACTATAGGGGGATGAGGGGGTGGGGCCTGCAAAAGTATAGAAATATAAGGGTGCAGAAAAAAATCATTCATATATGATTGCAGAAAAAAAGCATTTATAAATAATTGCAGAAAAGATCATTTGTGAAAAACTGCAAAAAATAATTTGTAAACAGTTGTAGCACAAATAATTTATAAACAATCATAGAAAAGTTAAATTATAAATAATTTACATAACATTTTATAATAGCCACTCCCAGACTATTTAATAATTTATCATAATAGTTTCTCCGCCGAAGACGGTTGTGTCGGGCCATTGGCGCGAATAAAACGGCGACACAACGCATTTCCATTCTCTGGACTACATCCGGCTGGAAATCTAGTAGGACAATGGTCCTGCTACAAGGGAGATCCAGCGGGAGTTTGAGAATGAATGCTGAAGAAGAAGAAGATAATAGTTTCTGGCTACACAAAATATGTTTAGAAAACATTTCCTCTGTACTCTTTATTTTAAACATATTTTCTACTTCCCTATAAGGTACATCATCCTATATTCCATCTTCTCACCTGCTAATCTATTATTTGTATATTTCAGGTTTATTATCCCTCAGTTTTAAATGTTCCTCTTCAAGACACATCTAGTTAAATTGTGCAAAATATATCATACAGTAGTTTGACTTATAACACCAGACTAAACCAATATTTTGAGACAACGATCAATATTTGGAGACAAAGATCAATATTTTTTAGACAAAGATCAATATTTGGAGACAAAGATCAATATTTTTTAGACAAAGATCAATATTTGGAGACAAAGATCAATATTTTTTAGACAAAGATCAATATTTGGAGACAAAGATCAATATTTTTTAGACAAAGATCAATATTTGGAGACAAAGATCAATATTTGGAGACAAAGATCAATATTTTGACACAGAGATCTGAGCACTTGTAGATCTGCCTATCATCATTTAACAGTGATATTAAACCATAACTATAAACAGAACTTTTCATGTAAGACAATAGTTAACATAATGGCATAGCAAAAAGTCAACAATTATCCATATACTAAATGCTGGAGAAAGGGAGTTATGGAATCCATGATTATATATGACAAGGCACAGTACTTTTGTTTGGACCCTTAAAGAAGGCTGTAAAGGGACACTCCATCATGATGCTGCAACCAAGTGGTTCAATGAACATATCCACTCCAGAATTTAATTCACTGTCTACCAAAACAGTGGGATGCATGCTTGAATGCCTATGGTAACTTCTGATGATTCCAGGTGCATACATGGTCCCTAATAATTGCTTTATTTATTTATAACACAACTACTGATGCATATTTCATAATCTTGTAATAAATCTATTTGGGCGGGTTTCATTTAAGTATGAGAGACGCAATCAAATAGGACACTATGTCTGCCATAGATACAAGATTAAGAAACGCAAAAGACCAAAGGCAACACATAAACTGGCACATGAATACAGTGGAATCCCTCTATAGCTCTTTCTTTTGTACTCTCCTTATAAAACTCATAAATTCTCACCTTTCCTGTCAAAAAGAAAAATCTACACAAACATAGCATAGCAACAACATGACTGTACCTACTGACTGTCATGTGTCACTTTGAAAATTAAAAACTTTTCATTTGAATAACATATTTAATGTCTCCTTGTTCATTACTTCTCAAATTCCAGCTGTTTAGCAGGATGTAGTCTGAAGAACGGTAGGGGTCTATACACTTTCTTATGATTTACAAGTTTTGGTCTGACTCATTCAACTTCAGCTGGCTTTTGGGTCACTGTATCCTATGGCATGGACCAACTTACGGCACTCAAACCTCCTACCTCTTATGACTTCTTGACAGGTCATAGTATTGTTATTCGTTGCTCACCTATTGGGACCTGAGAGCACAGGGACATTTGTGACTCAAACTCGGGACTTTTAGTGAATGTTGAACAGTGACAATTGTAGTTACAAGACATCAGAACCAGTAATTTCAATATATTGAATAAATTCCCTATTGCTTCAACATTTGACTGAACCAGTCTGAACCTCATCTTATAATTTGTAACTATGTTTGTGTGTTTAATGATTTAAAACTTGCAATGTATATCTAGATTATCAGATAAGGAGATGGTCAATGCAGTACTGGATAAACTCTTTAAATCAACACTGACACTTATAATTGAAATCAATCTCAAATGGAAACAAGACATATTTATAATGCAAGTAGATCTAAGTGGCAACAAGGATTATATCATCTTATAGTTTCCCAATGGCAGGCTGCTACGAAGGCACATTTTATACTAATACTTTACAAATTTTATAGGCATAATATCAAAAAATTAAGTAGAACAGGTTTACAAAGTAGAAAAGAGAAGTAAAAGAAATAGAGTGCCCTTTTTCACGCCTTTTAGAATAATTTGGGGAATATTGTGTTTTGCCTGTATTCTTCATTGACCAATGGCATACCTAAGAATGATGTGGTCAGCATCAAGCAAACCACCATTACTTCCCCAGAAGACCTGGTACCCATTTCCTCATTAGACTGCTGATCTAGGAGCAACTGGTGATTGTAATATATTTCCAGTTAAACTAGAAATTTAACATCAAATAATCAGACTGAGAATCAAGTACACTAATCACTGATCTACGGCAGCCCCACACAAAAAGTAGTAATCTAACCATTAACCCTGGACACATTGTAGCAATTAATTCACTAACAGAAGCTACCAATCAACAGTTGACTAAACTGTCATTTTGACCATAAGTTCTTTATCAAAGATACAAACAATTCCAACATATGATCATACTGCCTGAAAGATAATACCCAAACGTACATCTAAAAATAGAACAGGGGAAGCAACAATTTAACGACAATACATCAACAACTGAATGATAATGCATCAATAAATGAATGATAATACATCAATAAATGAATGATAATACATCAATAAATGAATGATAATACATCAATAAATGAATGATATCACATCAACAAATGAATGATAGCACATCAACAACTGAATGATAACACATCAATAAATGAATGATAACACATCAATAAATGAATGATAGCACATCAATAAATGAATGATAACACATCAATAAATGAATGATAGCACATCAACAACTGAATGATAAAAACACAAATAAATAGATAACACATCAATAAATGAATGATAACACATCATTAAATGAATGATACCACATCAATAAATGAATGATAACACATCAATAAATGAATTATAATATATCAATAAACGAATAACAGTTATAAATGAAATTGATAAATGAATGATAACACAACAACTGAATGACAGCACATCAACAGCTGAATGATAACACATCAACAATTGAATGATAGCACATAAACAAATGAATGAAAACACTTCAATAGTCGTAATTAAAATAGCGGACATTAGTCTTTTAGGATGCTGTATCACTCATATATAGTTGTACCAGGTTTTTGCAAAGTTATTATTTTTGTTACTATCCATATCTGAAAGAAAATGTTCTACTACACTAGCTTAACTGTGGTACAATAATTATGCTCAGCGAAAGAAGCAAGTTCATTATATCTTATTCTATTGATGTTAACTTCTGTTAAAATTCCTCAGCTTTAGTTTTGGTGAAGATCTTACTGAAGATGCTCACCTTGTGCCTGCTTCCTGCCTGACTAGCAGAGGAGGCACGCCGCACAATATCTCCAGGTTGGTTCATGTAGTCACTGTAGGATTGTTTCTCTGGCAGAGGGGGAGGTTCATCAGATGGTGTGTCTGGATCACTTGTCTCAGCTGCAAACAAATACGTTTAAGCTATGTTTAATACAAGAATCAGGACAGAGCACAATGCAAAGACTAAACTTTTTGATGAGACAGATGATCTCATACGCACGAATAAGAAAAGTTTGAATATATGAAGATAATAAATGCCATAGACAAGAATAAGAAATTTTCTACTAGACAAAGATAAGAAATACTGCCATAGACAAGGACAAAAATAAAAGGAATGAGAAAGTCACACTGTGACATACAGACTCTCCAATATGCAAAGTTATTGGTTCTCCCATGAAATTCTCATATCCTGCATAGTCTTACCGCTCAACTTTCCTTAATTATTCTAACTCCATTTTGGGATGCTTCTAGGCATTATGAATCACTGCCAGTTGGAGTTTGGCTATAGCAATTTCTTTCAATCCAGTGTGCAATGTATGGTTCTCAGGATGTCACATCACAAGTGGAATCATAAAACCAAACCGCTTTGCTATATTTACCCTATCTCTTAGCACTAACCAAGCAATTCAGCTGCTGTATTTGCTTGTTTATGGAAGCATCACTTGGTGCTTTAGAGTTCTGCATTAATAATATAAGAACTTAGCATCACACAAGAGCGATACAAACTTCAGTGATGAAATAATTATGAGATATGTTTCTACATTAACAATTGTATGTACCTCCAGATAATCTTGATGACAAATTACCACCACCAGACTGTGAGGACGTCAAACTATTCATGCTACTGGAATGATGAAAATTGTTGGCCAACTGAGTGCTTGGTGGTCGACTAGGCCGTCTCTCTGTATCTGGTCTTGGTGGACGTTTGGGAGTCAGCTGAAATCGGTACAATATAAAACTCATAATGAAAGATTGCTAATTTAATGTGAAGTGACACCTTAGAAATTGATAAATTAATGCAAAGTTTACTTTATTTCTTTTTTGTTTACAACTTTATATACACGATTGATTGAATAGATATCTTATCTTGACTGTGTATTTTATAAATTCAATTGTGAAACTAGTGTTAGTATGAAAGAAACGCAGCTAGCAAATTGTTGAGTAACTTCACTGTCATATCTCTTAAACATGAATAATGATAATAAAATAGAATGTAGTGTGTCTAATTGTGTGTTAGGACTGTCATGTATAGAACTTGAGCCAATAATTATTTCTTCTTCCATCTCTTTTGTGCACAGGAGTACTTCTACAGCAGTGCACAAATGCCAACTACAATGATCCCTGAACAACTGTATTCTTTTGATGACAGTGTCTTATTTGTAATAATTTTGGAAATGGATTATGTCAAATGAAATTACCCAGACAAACCATTCATAATACTCTTATTGATTTCTGAACTGTTAGAAGTTATTTAATGTGTATAACTTGCTAATGAGAACCTCAACATTTATTATTTATCTCTGACAAGATTAAGTACCTGACTAGATCAACTTACAGTCAGGGATATCCCTGGCATAGCAATCACCTTGTGCTCAAGGGATTGCGGGTTTGAATTCCGCTCATGATGTCCTTTTTACAAAATGAATTATTTCATAAATCCCTGGGGATTATCACTTGAACCTACAGAGTTATGTACTATCAGCAGACATTATGCAGCTTCATGTGATTTAATATTTAGTATAATATTAAAGACTGGATAGGATTAAAATTCTCGTGTTATGTGTCCAGAGTGACACTCCTACAGCCCTAAAAGGTTATGGGTATAATGTAGCTTCATTGAGAGGGACAGAGTACGTATGGGGTAACCAAGTACAATGAAGTCAATCTTCTATGCCAGGGTGCAAAGGGTTCCAGGCATCGCTCTCGTGTGGACCCAGGGTTAGCAGATAAAAGTATTAAAAGTACTTCCTTGTGGTGTACTTTAAAAACTAACACAGCAGCTTGTGCTGTGTTCCTGGTGAACACTGTTTTAGGATCATGTTTGTGGACTCAAAGGCTGTAGGTGAAATAAGAAACTGCAAAAAAAGACAAGCAATATCTCTGAAACCTCTACACCAAAACACCCAGTCACACTGTTGGCATACAGTGACACAAGGTATTGCAGCTCTGTCATCTAAAATGTAGATGCATTGGAAAGGCGCTAATGCCAATAGCCCGCCATGAGTAGATGATGTTACAATATGGTGGTGCTTAGAGTACACATTGAATCTGGAGATGGTTACACACGCTAGAGGCAATGAATTACAAATGTTCAGTATGAGACCAGCCGGCAGAAATGTTAGTCATGCTCAAGAACACACAGAAGTCCATATGTCCTACCACTTGACCCTCCCCTCCTTCAAAGTAGGAGTCATGGCTCTAATATTGGATACGCCAACTTGAACATGTACTCCTGGGTATGGAAAAATAGCTTTGAATACAGCTCTCCATTGCACAGCAGAAAAGCATTGAGCAAATGTCAGGGAGCACATATTGTTCACAAGCAGTTGTGATAGGTGAGTGTGTGAGAAATGCACAGGTCAAATCCCAAACTTCTGAGGTGTTTGGTGAAGCAGCACCTTGTCTAGGAAAGCATATCAACCCTAAGTCTAACTCGACTGTTGCGGTTGTCCAACACGGTTCATTCACAATTTACCTGAAATTAGGTCCAGGACCTAGGGACACAGAAGGGTGGTAATGGAATGATCTTTCTACACAAGGAAAAGTATGCTGGCTGTGAAATGCCTCATCGGAGGAAATACGCACAGTGGGTGACCCAGGTAAACTATCAGCTCATCTCATAAAATAAACCCTCCTCACAGTAGAAGGCTTCTTTTCCCATATAGCATCAAGGTGATACATATGCCATGTTTAAGTCGGGTGTGTCAGGTCAAAAGGCGCAGGTATCGCAGCTAAGCTGTAAACCATGAGAAAAAAGCATTATGTTCTCCAGACTATATCCTGCTAATCTGCAGTAGTTTAAGAACACACACTCTAAGAAGAAGTTCATTTTATTTATTATTGCAATATATGTTATTTTTCATCAGTATAACATACATGTTGCAAAATGATCATTCTGTATTACAACACAAAATTCCATTAAAGTTTGTAATGCAACACAAAATTTCATTAAAGTTTGTAATGCAACACAAAATTTCATTAAAGTTTGTAATGCAACACAAAATTTCATTAAAGTTTGTAATGCAACACAGAATTTCATTAAAGTTTGTAATGCAACACAAAATTCTCCTAAAGTCTGTATTTCAACACAAAATTCACATAAAATTTATATTTAAACACACAATTTCCCTAAAGTCTGTATTTTGCCTCAAATTCTGCACAAAGACCACTTGATTAAAGTTAAATACTGAAAGTCAAAATGTGATGTATTCAAGAAAACCTGTGTATATTCTTGACTAAAATTAAATACTGAAAGTCAAAATGTGATGTATTCAAGAAAACCTGAATATATTCTGTACAAAATATAGACAATCTGTACAACTTGACAGGAATGAAATAATGAATAATGTAAATGAGGCTATAATTATGATTAATAATTGAGCAGAAGTGTTTTTGTCAACATGAGCTATTACAATATAGGCTACAATGATCGCAGAGCAGCCCCCAATGTTTTGTGGGAAAAAATTTAAGCGGAAATCGTTGTCGCACATTTGGTAGTCGTAATACACTTGTCATGAACTCTACGACAAAATGTAATAAAATGAAATAATGGCAGAGAACATTGTTCAAGCTGAATTCCACACACTAAATGATGATGTCATCATGAGATAAAACTGTCAGCCAAATGTGTTCCATCTTGCATTAGGGTTAGATCTTAGGGTTAGGATCAGCAATTAGGGTTACGATTTGGTGTCACGGTTAGGGTTTGGCTCTAGATTTCCAGCCCACACAATTGCTTTTGAAGTTATTCTCCATGGTATTGCAAATTATTGACCTCCAGAAAATGTTAAGTAAGAAACAACCCTAATCCTAACTCTAACCTTAATACTTAACCCTAACATCTGACCCAATCCTTAACTCTAACCGCTAATCCTAACCCAAGACGGATCGCGGAACACATGCAGATTTTTAATTTTATCCCATGATGACATCATCATTTAGTGTGTAGAATTCTGCTTATAACATTTAAAAATTGCACACATTACAAATAAAAAAAATTATTCATTGGTGCACAACAGGGGTTGGTCTGCTATCATTGTACCAAATATAGTTTCACACAATTATGGATACACTACAGAGATTTGTATATGTACATCTTTATGAAAAGTAGTAAGTGATTACAATTTTATTTAGATAATGTGTACATATTCTTTGAACAGCAAGAGTTTACTGGTTAAACATGTACTTACAACTTATTGCTAACTTGATTGATACACTCAATACAAAACTATAGACATTCTTGCACAGATTAATTCTTTATCCGTAATAATATCCCAATATTTTAATACTGCAATAATTACTTCAACTCAGCTGTCTCATAATTTTAGGTATATTGCTATATTTTGTATAACTATAATAGCACATGGTGTGTTTTGCTGTATGTTTAATAATAGAACGCTAACTGCAGTATCTATACTGATATTCCTTCAGTTGCCATATTGACACATATACAGATGGTTCTTTTCAGAGAGGGTCAAGATCAGTCTGGCACTTTTCTGCAATTATAAATGGTAGAGCTTTGCTGAAAAGTGTGGACAGTATAGTACAATCTCAATTATTAGAATGGAAAGCAAGACAGTTATAGAGGCCTAAAATGGATCCCAGAAACGGTGACAATCAAGATAGTTAATGTGTTAGACTCTCAATCTGTGATCCACATAAATCAAAGTGGATAGCAGCATCATGAGTGGATGGGGAGTATTGGAACGTTACACCTCCAAAGACTTACATGGATATTACAATATGGGAACTATCAGCACCCTTCACCATCTGCTGAAAGAGATGGAACTCCTGTGGGTATGACAGGAGTTTACCACCATTAGTTCAGATATCACTAATCAGTAGTGATATTTATACTCCTTTAGTAGCCATACTGATGCACCCCCAAAGGTGATATTTATGCTCTTTCAGTAGCGATATCTATGCACCTTTAGTAGCCATATTGATACACCCCCAAAGGTGATATTTATGCTCTTTCAGTAGCGATATCTATGCACCTTTAGTAGCCATATTGATGCACCCCTAAAGGTGATATTTATGCTCTTTCAGTAGCGATATCTATGCACCTTTAGTAGCCATATTGATGCACCTTCAGTAGCCATAGTGATGCACCGTCAGTAGCAATATTTATGTTCCTTTAGTAGGTATAGTTATGCACATTCAGTAGAAATATTAATACTCCTTAAGTAGCCAAAAAAAAGGGACATAGAAGATGGTGAAATCTGCAAGATATTTTAAGAAAGAACCAGACAGAAGTAGATAGTAGGGAATAAGCAAATCTAGATGACTACTATTGTTGCCGAGGCTTATACTATACTATTTCTATCACCATAAATATTGATCATTTTAACAATAGTTATAAATATAGTAATAGATACAGGAGAAAAGCAGTTATCAAATTTTAAAACATAAAAGAATATAGAACATCCTTTTAAAAAATAATAAATATATCTTTAAAAACTAGAAAATAAAATTTAACTTCTCCCCTTTCCCTTTTTAAAATACCAAAACATTTTCTCAAAAGGTACATTTAGTAGAAATGCAAAAGAGCTACTGAAATCTGTAGTGAGAAATTAATATACATAAACAATTTCATTCAATCCTTTTTTTTTTTAAACTACAAAAAAATTAAATGATCAGATGATCATATGAACAACATGCTCCATATAATACAAAACATTTAAAATGAACACACACAAAACTATTTCATGTGAAATACATCACAGGAATGCAGCAACATAAACAAAAACACACACAACTATTTCATGTGAAATACATCACAGGAATGCAGCAACATAAAAAAAAAACCACACAAATATTCTTTAAAAAAAAACAACATTATTTTATGACATTAACTGAAATAAAATGCTTACAATAGAAATTGTGTATTCAATTGTGAAATGGTGTATAATGGCATGCTTGGAATTCTTTTTAGACAAAATGTTCTGTGGTAAAATTATGTGAAATAACATGCCTGGATTTTTAAGATTGTGTGAAACATAACTGTTAAATGTTATTATTTGGTGACATATACAATAAAATGTTTCAAACTCATTCCATGGAAAATATATGAAATAACATGCTTGGATGTGTACAAATAAATATGTAATATACAGAAAAATAGGGTATAGAAACATAAAAGTGATTAGATCCTAAACAAAAACTAAGACTGAAACAAGAACAACAATTTTTTGATTTAAAAAAAAATGACACTTTGATGAAGACTATGTAGGAAGCAAAGATTTACATGTAATTAGCAAGGAAAATACATGGAAGGAAAAAAATCAAGAGATGGACATATTACAATATGTCATAGCACACCACAAGGGCAAGAAGCATTGCAGAAATATTGCAAGCAACCTTTGATGTCTAGTTGTCGTATGATTTGATCTGTTAAATGGTGTGATTATGCCAGATATATTATTTTATAATAATATATTATTTTATAAAAAACAATAAAAACTTGTCCTATGATGAAATTATATGGAATTAAATTATGCATTTAATAAATGTTCTGTATGTGCATGTGTGTTTCAAGATCAGGAAACATAGTGTTGCTGCTGTAGCAGAGAATCTCAGACATGGCTTTGCTCAACAAAATTGTGCTAAAAGAAAGGCAAGTGATACTCTTCTCACTAATGCTTGGAGTGTGGGAGAAAATTCCAGACCCTCATAGACTTATTAGTCACAGTCAGACACACTGCAGTCATCATCATAATCCTAGTTGATCTAAAACAAATTGTGATTATCGACTCCATCAGAGATGTTTAGGGAATAATATAATTTAATAATATGTTTATAAACATAATATGTTACGGGAAAAACTTGTTTTATGTGCATGTAGATTTAGAGTATGTTATATGTACATAGAAATGAAATGAATCAGAGAAGAGACACATACAAATTTCATCAAAGATGTTATCAGAAAATGCCGTTGGTCCTACATCGGGCATGTCCTATGCGCAGACACCAACAGAATACACCACCAATCTCGTGAATGGATACCTACCTACAGGGAAAAGAGCAAGAGGTAGACCAAAAGAAACACTCAGAAGAACAATACTTAGAGAAAGTAAAACAACCAATATTCATACTATTCAAGAACTGCACAGAATAGCTTTGAACAGACAGAATTGGAGAGATCTGACCTCTGCCCTATGCGCTAACTTCAGCGCAAAAGGAAAATGAATGAATATGTACATGTATGTTCATAATAACACATTTAGTGTGTTTGGATTATTATCCATGCAGTTTTAGCAAACTGACAATTGTGCTCTGATCTCATTCTTAGATGTGAAAACATCCCAACAGCAGTGCAACAAACAGTTGTTACAAACAGAACCTTAATTTTTTTTTCTTCTCTTTTATGATGCCATATTTTAATTTGGTATTTGACTAATTTATATAGGCAGCAGATTCTCAGTTTATTTGTGTCAATGTTTGAACTGCAAAGTGTTCTTTTAACAAGGACAATGTTGTAGTCGGTTCAGTGGGAGAGTGGTTAGTGAGACCATCACACAAACATAACTCAGTTGAACTTGGTCATGGTTTGAAAGTCAATCATCTACTGTACTGGTGATATAATATTATGTATTAATGGCATCTAAGAATCTTACAATAGTTAAATGGAATGTCCTATACAAGATATGTTTAAATTGAATGTCATATACAAGATATGTTTAAATTGAATGTCATATACAAGATATGTTTAAATAGAGTGTCCTATACAATGTATGTTTAAATAGAATGTCCTATACAAGATATGTTTAAATTGAATGTCATATACAAGATATGTTTAAATAGAGTGTCCTATACAATGTATGTTTAAATAGAATGTCCTATACAAGATATGTTTAAATAGAATGTCCTATACAAGATATGTTTAAATTGAATGTCATATACAAGATATGTTTAAATAGAGTGTCCTATACAATGTATGTTTAAATAGAATGTCCTATACAAGATATGTTTAAATAGAGTGTCCAATACAAGATATGTTTAAATAGAGTGTCCTATACAAGATATGTTTAAATAAAATGTCCTATACAAGATATGTTTAAATAGAGTGTCCAATACAATGTATGTTTAAAATATACTAAAATCAGAATGGTGTGAGAAGCACATGCTGAATGTCATCACTAAGCCTTGTGCTATGCAGCTGACTCAAATGAAAAATGTACACTTTAAAACTGACAACTAGTGTGAAAATGGAATCCTTACTTTACACAGACAGCTAAGTTGGTACTATATTGACTCTATTTTCTCTATGTTGGTACTATCTTGACTCTATTTACTATTATATCAATAAGAAAAAAAATAGAGAGAATGAGCTATCAAAAGGAATAAGAAGAAATAGTGTGACCTGTGAAAATAATATTTTGATTAAGTATGACAGAAAATCAGAATATATGAACATCCGTCACGAAAATAAATGTAAATATGGTAAATGATGAAGCAATCAATCAAATAAGTTGAATACAAGTTGGGTATAGTTTCTGACAAGCGCATCCATGCATATAGTTACAGTAGCTCAAAATTACATACGCATACATCAGATAAAATGTGTTTCTCAGGACAATGTTGTACTATTCAGTTGTATTATTACAAAGCAGGCCAGTGTATAAAAATGCAGTGCTTGTCCACTACACTCATGAAATATGGCAACAGCAATTTCAAGATCAGAATTAGCAAGTTGCTTCCAGTAAAGAAATATTTTTTTTTTAAATATATATTTTTGCAGAACTAAAGGAAAGTTTTCAAATAAGCAATAAATGACCATTAAATAACAGTATTACCTACAATGTACTGAAATGGAAGTGTGGTGTAGCCATATTTCAAACTCAATATTGGAATACCAATAAATAAATGTACTATACTACAACAAAACAAATACACCTCAGAGTAGAAATGCACAAAGTAAAGTAAAATAATCACTTTAAATCTTAATACCAACATGTTGGCTTTATAATAACCTGCTAGAATTACTGTGATTTCTTTCCTATCCTACTCAAAACATTTCTATGACATCTTGTTTACTGGTACTTTAAACTTAGAAATATGTTACTTCAAACTTAGAAATATGTTACTTCAAACTTAGAAATATGTTACTTCAAACTTAGAAATATGTTAAGATTTAATAATTCTAACAATCAACAAAGATTGCTTTAACTATCAAAAGAACAAACTATTATTTCTTCTATATTTGTAATGATTCCTCTGAAATTCTTTTGGTTATTGACACCAATACGATAAATTCCTCTATAGCACATTCTTTTATTACAAATTTCCCTATATAACAACACTTTTCAAAATCTCCAATTATATTTATTCTATATTGTTTGTACTGTATATAGCGAATTTCTGTTGTTAAATACATATTATATCTATCTGTTATAATGGGATTCCAATTTATCACAGCTCTTCTGTCAGTTTTACAGATATTGAATCTCCCAGTTTCTATCTTAGGTTATTATGCATGTTAATAGTGTTTGTGACTTGATATTTTCACATTTTTGCTTATAGAGACTGCTTGCTGCTATACTTATGCCACATCTAATTCCAAATTCATAAAACTGAAGTACAGTTGTCTCATCAATTGTATTTGATTTTAATTGTTTGTTGAGTAGGGAATTAAGCCTCTTTTAATTGGAACTGTAGGCACTCATTGAAGACCAAGCATGCAATTTGCCTAAGCCATCAATGGCATTCTGCACTTCATTCTTATAATTATGATGGTCCTTGCACAGTGGTTAGGTGTTTATATAAAGTGATTGGTTTTAATCTGGTTCTTCAAATACATATATATATATATATATATATATATATATATATATATATATATATATATATATATATATATATATATATATATATATATATATATATATATATATATATATATATATATATATATATATATATATATATATATATATATATATATACATACACACATGTATATATATGCATATATGTTTAAATGTATCTGAAGAACCAGATTGAATATATATATACTACTAACATAAGGATGCAAATCTTGGACAATAAACAAACTGGAAAGTGAGAAATTAGAGGCAATAGAGATGTGGTTCTATAGAAGAATGCTGAGAATACCATGGACTGCTAGAAAATAATAGTATGGAGGCATTAAAGAGTCAAATGTGAAACAGACCTTAATCAATAAAATAAGAAAAAAACACACTTCATTTTTTGGCCACTTCATGAGACAGGGATGTTTGGAGAACATATTCTCAACAGGCAAGACTGAAGGCAAAAGAGACAGAGGGCGACAACGTGCGAAAATATTAGATAGTTTGACAACCTGGCACGGCAGGGAAACAACAATAATCTTGATATTAATACTAGAGACAGAAAGCTGTGGAGCCATGATCGCCTACACCAGTTGGATGGCACCGGATGATATATATATATATATATATATATATATATATATATATGAGGGGGGAAGTCAATAAGTAAGTCACAAACTAATGTTGAAATGAATAGAAATGCAATATATGGTTTTTCAAGGTTGAAATATGAGATTTGTTCATTCAGACCCCCAGGAAACACAAGCAATTTGCTCGTATATTTTTTACTATCTATTTTTTCCATCCTACAAATACTGGGATATAAACATCATAACCTATCATCAGAGAGCAGCTCTTATCAGCTATGAACAGACAGGAAAGAAGTTGAGTCCTCGCAAGACCTATCTGCAGAAAATAATAAACGTTGTCATGACAACAAGTGTGATGATGAGATCACAGAATTTGTAACACACTACATTCTCATATGCCATGGTAACCCATGGTAACTCATGGTAACTCATGGTAACTGTGCACTATCTTCACAAACTAGTATCTTCAGAATTGAGTCCTAGCTGAGGGAGATGCTATTTGTTACCACAATTAGCTCCAGGATTGATTCACTTTCAAGAAATGAACACTAGAAAAACTGTTGCAAAAGTAAATGTTATGAAAGTACTATAGCATGCATACAGTTTGTCACAGAAAAATAGTAACCTAAGAACAGATTTCCATTATGCCTTATGTGAGTCAAGAAGAATGGACTTTTATTTATTTATATCTTGTTATGCATAGACAATAAATCACAGTCTCTCTTTAAGTAATCCATTCCTTGGATCAAATCTCCGTTCCTTTATGAGAATCCTCACATACAGTCGACTCTTAGCCCTCTTTTATGTATTCTCCAAGGTTTTATCTATTCTATCCTCTATAACTGATTCTATAACTCTATAACATTATTATTTCTATGTCTATTATGTGTATCACTGCCCTTCTGTTTATTTTACAATCAAATTTAGTTCTTTAATTAACTGAGCTCAAAGTTTACACTCTTTCTGATAATGTTTATCATTAAGACAATCCTATTTGTGCATTTCTACTCTGATTAACAATAAAGTGTGCATACCTCAGGCCTATAGTTTAAAGTCTGATGACAATACCATGCCAAATCTTTGAGATAGATCTGTCAGCTTTCAAGATCATCATGTTACAGATATTCTGTGCTTGGTGCACTTAGTAGTGCTTGCATTAGAGGACTACAGTAATCATATATTTCTAAGAAGATTCTACTGCCACAATTCTCATACTTAAAAAATTTTATTTCAGATAATTGAGCAGTTATTGGAAGAAGTTGACTAAAAAGATAACTGCTCACTCACTTACTCACTCACTCACAGAAGACAGTCTATATTCTTTAGCGAATCATGACAACATGTAAGATGTAGAGCAAGAAGGGCTGTAAATGACTAACGAAAAAAAGATGCTGAACACTTTGACTGCAGCATGGAGAAATATAGGAATGGAAATGAAGGGTAGTATACAAGACAGAAGAAGATGGAAAGATATGATAACTAACACCACACTGCATGGATTATATAATAACAGAAGCATAGAAATACAGAAGAACACAAAGAACTATGTTTAACTGACAGTGTGTCAAATATGTCTAGGAAATTATCTGATATTTTCTCTGCAAGCTTTTTAACAGTAAGAAATTATTTCAGTAAGTGTGGTACCACTAAATTTTGTGATATCAAATAAATATCTGATGTCCTTTAATTCAAGAAAATATGTCATGTCTTCGATTTCACATAAATATATATGTTCTAAACACTTCAAATGTATATGTGATGTATTTCCTTGTGTTATTTTGTTTTAATCCTCAGGATTATGAGCAATGAAGCTCTTGTTTCCTATGTGCATGTAGCATTCTCTACAGCTTTCATGCCCAAAAGACATCAAACCTGTGGTATGCAAGGTTTCAAGTAGGTGCTTCCTGCACAGAAGGTATACTGTATATTATGTATAAAGCATGTTCCACCATTTTATATGTAAACATTCAATCAAATGAAAGTTTGCAACCATGTGGTTATTAATGTTGGCCACGTGTAACCATACAGTTTATATGACTGCATGGCTTCCATATGGCAAAGTGTAATTCCCTTCAGTTAGATCTATGATATTCTTACTTAGAATTAGAAGTAACCATATGACATGAGCAGTTTTTCAAGATCTCCCTCTTGTTGCCTATAAACATGATAAGAAATATGAAGACATCTTGATCCAAACATTTTTGGGCCAGTTTGTCACAATTCATTGCACACTTGTGTCTATGTGTTGCAGACCCATTCTGTATCATTTCCTAAAAACACATTTACTACTATCCAAGATGGTTTTATATGTGAAGTAAAGTTTCCCTTTTCCATGTCATTGAGGCATATTGGGAAATACAGTGTTAGGCTTATATTATTCATTTACTAATGGTATACCCTCGGGATGATGTGGTCTGCAACACATTCACCACTTTCAATTTCCCAGAAGATCTACTACCAATTTCCTTAGGCTGGGTTGACCTAGTTCATGATTTTTAAGCCATAATTTGTAAACATAAAGATCTATATGTCTATGTGTCTTTTTTGTCAACATGCCAACAGCTCCTTAACTTTTCTTGCTATATAAACAATGAGATGCCTTTTGGTGTTTGTAACATTCCAGTCACAGCTATTAGATGTGTCATATTGAAGATGTGTTTCAGTGTGTCCTGGGAATTATTATTATACATCACTAAACTTATTCTTATGGTTCATGCTGTGTGGTGTTGGTTATCATTTCTTTCCACAGCCTTCTATTTTGTGTGTTATAAATCCTTTCCAATACAAATGTTTTTCCCATGTCACAATGCTAGGTTGTCAAGTATCTTTTCTCTTGGCCTTCCCCACCCTTCTTGCTCTTCAGTTTGCCTGTTGTTACAATATGTTCCATCTTTCCTCTACTCATGATGTGTCCAGAAAAATGTGGACTGTCTCTTTCTGATGCAGGTAAGCAGCTCTCCTTTTTGAATTAAATTCTTTCAATTATCTTCAGTACAAATTTTATCTGACATAGTGCTCTTAATATTCTTCTATAAAACCCCACCTCTGCTTCCTCAATATAATTTTTCAATCTTCTGCAGCGTATCCAAGATTCAATCCATACATAAGAATTGGTTCTGTATAACTTAAAAACTCTCTCGCCTTAATGGACAAAGATATGTTACATAGGATGGTCTTCATCTTGTGAAATGTTGCCTTTGCCTGGGCAATCCTACATTTGTCTTCTTCAATATATCTTCTATCTGATGTTATTAATGCACCTAAATATTTAAACATGTTGACTTGCTTCTGACTACTTCTACCTACTTTGATGTTGCATTCTGGAAGTCATTTATGCTTTGATATTACCATTATTTCAGTTTTATCTGTTATTCAGAATGTCCTTTGCTGTGGCTTTCTTTTGCAAAAATATTCATTTCTTGTAACGCTGTTTAATTTTCAGCTATAAAAAACTATATCATCAGCGAATTGCATGTTGTTTATAATATCCCATCCAACTCATATTCCTGGAATATCTTGTATGGATCTCATTATTATTTCACTGTGTACATTGAACAGATCATGTGGTTATCGATTCTTATAGCTGCTCTTTGTTGCTAATATACATTCCTTATTATTCTCAGATCTTTACCGTCAATGTTTAAATTCTCCAACATTCTAATGGTTTCTTATGTTTCACCTTATCAGATACCTTAGTATAGGCCTACTCAATAAAGCAAAAATACAGATCTATGTTTTCTTGTGGCAATCTTTCATTAACACTAAATCCTGGCCAATTTGCACTTAAAAACCCCATGCTCCTGAGCAAAAAATACACAAAAAGAACACTCCAACAGATCTTATATCTTTTAAAAGAAATAAGACATAGAATTATGTTCTGTTATATAATATTGACAGCCCATAATGTCCAGTGTTTTTGCTTTATGTGCCAGTCCTCCCAGCATGTAGATCTTTCCTTTAGGAACAGATAAGTGGTGCATTAACTGGAGAAAAAAATTGGTCTTTACATTTTTGAAAAGTCTGTCTTTGTATGCCAGTGTCTTTGGAAAGTCACTGACATGTTTATTACACTTAGAAGCCTACACATAACAAATGTTATTTGCTGTAGAGTGTGGAAAAACTTGTGGATGATACAATCTAATATTTTTTTTAATCCTCTGTGATGCACCAGTGCAATTTTACAAGAAACTAATATTCAGGAATAATTATAAAAATTCATAACCTTATTATCCAAAGAAATATATTCTGGTATTTTCTTAGATCTATATTTTCAACATAGGTGATTCTACTTTATAAAAATATTAGTGGTGTAAAAATATTACAAGGAGACCAAGCTGAATCAAATTCACTTGATAAACTATGTAGAATACACTCCCTTCCACTCCCACACATTGTAGCTTGATCCAAAGATGAACCAACATTATTACAACTGTCAAAATTTATAGGCCTACTATGAACAATATTCACTTAGGATCTATTTCAAAATCATTTTCAGAATAATCACCATCTAAATCACCATTCTCTAAATCATCAAATACAAACTAACAACTTGTTCTGCTGTTTTTAACATTTAAAAAATCCTGGTTTGCAACACTTCATCTTTGTTTTAAAATACTAACATTACGAAAGATACACTATCAACGCATGTATGCCACTCTGTGAAGCAGCTATCCCACGATGCAATGCATACATCGTGATGTCAGTAAAATGTGTAAACCGATTTATTAATAAATAATAATATTAAGTACTGTTTTGTGAAGTTAAAATATCGAAAAACCAGTATCTCGGGGGATCTATATTTTGTGTAAATCCCTGAAGTTCATGATTCCGAGTTTTAAAAGTTAACTCCAGAGGTCAGTGTTCGAACGAGGCAGTTCTTGAACTCCACTTGGCATTGTTTACGATAACAGAATTATTATGTGTGGACATGATATTTTCTTTGTATTAATACAGTAGGTTGCAGTTTCTATTCTGTGAGGGCAGTGCCCATACTGAGCAGATCAGTAAACTAAATTCCTATATTTAAATATGCTTTTCTATTCTTTATTTGTTTCATCTTCATTTTTTCAAAGTTTTTGAATAATCGTTATTTTCTTCTAACATATACTATTAACCTTGTGGATAGTTCCATTTGCTATCCATATTGTGTTCTTAGATTTAAAAAGATCTTATGGTTAAAACATAAATTCAGTTTTTATTTGGTTTTCTATTTCATGTCTTCTTGTTTCACCTTTTTGACAATTTCATACTGTACTCTTTAGTTCACAGATTAAAGTGTTTTTTCAGTATTCAGTCTGTTAATTATTTTATTGTTAAGAACTTAATCCCTTCTAAATTTTGTTTCGTTTTCTATGCCACAAACATGAAGATAAAATATTACAGAACTATTAAGACACAAAAATACAATTTTAGAAAGTAACCAGTGTAAATAGGTTGGATAAAGGTGCTGCTAAGACATATAGCAGCACAGTCAAGGATATCTGTAGCCAGCTCAGAAACTAGTCAATTAGTGAGGCATAGAAACAAGTACCCCGGTATATAAATCCTGTATAAAAAGGAAATAAATAACTACAGACATTTATGCAGTGTGTAACAATCATAAACTTCCACAACTCAAACCAGAGATTATGCTGAGAAAGGTGTCATTTATGACTAATAATAGTTTCTTAGCTCAGTTGTTCCTGGACACCATATTAGTGTCAAAATATGCAAACTTTAAAGTAGTTATATCCTTCTTACTCATAATTGTATGGAATACAGTTGTAATGTACATTATATACTACTGTAAAATTTAAATTGACCATTTCTGTGGACATATTAACTTGTATAGAATCTGAGAGGTCAGATTAATTAGGATGCAGAATGTTTGAAATGCAACAGAAAAGTCTGGGATGCAGAAAGATTTTTGGATGCAGAAAAATTTGGAGACAAACAAGATTTAGGATGGAGAAAATGTTGATACAAAACTGTTTGAGATGAATACAAGTTTGGGATGCAGAAAGGTTTGTAGGCAAACATGTTTAGAGGAAGAAATATTTGACAGCAGAAAGGATTAAGATAGAAAAGTGTGATTGGCAAAAATGTTTGGAAGCATAAACAAATTGAGATTCAGCAAGATATGGAGGTAAGACATATTTGAAGGCATAGTAGGTTTGGATACAGACAGGCACAAGAGGCAGAAATGTTTAAGAGTCAAAAGAATTTGGGACACTACTATTGACAATACTAAAATAAAAGTAGAATTATATACGTCGTATTTACCTCTTATTTGTCTGGTTACTGCGGCACTTTCCATTTTGTCGGACATCCTCCGATATTTTGGTTATTTATATAAAAATAGAATCTAGTACTGATGCCCCTTATACAGTAACTAAAGACATCTAGATATATCTGACAGAAAGTACAGTCAACCTCAGACATGTCTTGTTTGATATAAGATCATAGAAAACTCTGGTGACAGGGGGCTGATAGATATTTTGACCACAGACAATGTTTATATGATTTACTGAGTGCATGGAACATTTGGCAAGCTTTACAAGGATTTCATTCTAGAACTGCTAAACCAGAGGCCTCAGTATACATGCAAGCACACAAACACAATACACATGCCTGTTCACTAAGCTCAATGGCTGGTGAGTCGAGTGAGTTACGCTGTGAAACATCAGAAAACTGCTCAGTGACTTGAGACACACGTTTTACCAGCAAGCTCAAGCTGACCTTAGATTGTGTGCCAGATTTGGAGGTTGAGGCTGACTTGTCTTTCACCCACACTGACTGTGAACGAGTGGCTTGTTTGCTTGGGCTGGGTATATTGTTGGGGACCGGTCTGTGGAGATACATACCACATACTCATACACAAAGAATACTTAGATATACTGAATAAGCCCATCAAATAAACACAATTTATAGAATCCATTTCTATACACACACACAAAAAATAATTTATCATAAATATAGACACTGAACACAAATATAGACACTGAATACAGAAATATAGACACTGAACACAAATATAGACACTGAACACAAATATAGACACTGAACACAAATATAGACACTGAATACAGATATAGACACTGAATACAGAAATATAGACACTGAATACAGAAATATAGACACTGAATACAGAAATATAGACACTGAATACAGAAATATAGACACTGAATACAGAAATATAGACACTGAATACAGAAATATAGACACTGAACACAAATATAGACACTGAATACAGAAATATAGACACTGAATACAGAAATATAGACACTGAATACAGAAATATAGACACTGAACACAAATATAGACACTGAATACAGAAATATAGACACTGAACACAAATATAGACACTGAACACAAATATAGACACTGAACACAAATATAGACACTGAATACAGAAATATAGACACTGAATACAGAAATATAGACACTGAATACAGAAATATAGACACTGAATACAGAAATATAGACACTGAACACAAATATAGACACTGAATACAGAAATATAGACACTGAACACAAATATAGACACTGAACACAAATATAGACACTGAACACAAATATAGACACTGAATACAGAAATATAGACACTGAATACAGAAATATAGACACTGAACACAAATATAGACACTGAATACAGAAATATAGACAATGAACACAAATATAGACACTGAACACAAATATAGACACTGAACACAAATATAGACACTGAATACAGAAATATAGACACTGAATACAGAAATATAGACACTGAACACAAATATAGACACTGAACACAAATATAGACACTGAACACAAATATAGACACTGAATACAGAAATATAGACACTGAACACAAATATAGACACTGAATATAGAAATATAGACACTGAATACAGAAATATAGACACTAAACACAGAAATTTAGACATTGTATATAGAATACAATTTGAGGTCTCAGATGTTAGGAAAGCTAACATAAACATATTAAAATAAGCATGTCATGAAATGTTATGTTATCTTTGTTACTTACAGAAACTAGTGATAACATAAAGTGATTTAATACATTCAATTAGACAAAACCTTTAAATGAGACTGAGAGAATGTGCTACTGTGACAAGCACTCTAACATTAGACATGAAACAACAGACTCAACTAAAAATATATAGATATACAATGCTAAAAAAACTAAACAGAATTACAGAAATTATTATTCAGTATATAACTTTTAATAATGAGGTGAAATACAATAAATCTATACATGACCTGTAAAATATAAAATCATGAATTGAATTTTATATACTTATTCATATAATATTGTTATTAGTTTGTTTGTTCCATTCATGTCACAGGCGGCATATAGGGCAGAGATTTTGATTCTCCATGCATTGCCTGATCTTTTCTAGCATTCTGGGAACTATTTTTCTTCTTCTTCTGTATTCATTCTCAAATTACTAAAATGGTTGCTAAGAAATGAACACTGGACTCATGAAACTTCTTGGGTAACCGATAGTCTATCTATTGTCTATTGTCTTTCCCCAGGTGGTTTGTGATCCACTCTTGCCGTTAAGCGTAGGGGTGATTGGAGCTCGAGCTTGCGTTCTAAAGCCAGATGTGTGGCCTCGGCCTGTGCTATGACAGTGTCTGTTCAAGATGTCCCTGACATTTTCTATCCATCTTTTCCATGGTCTTCCTCTGGCTTTGTACCCTGATCTCATTTGATTATATGCTTGTACAGGCAACTTTTCGTGATGCATTCTCATAATGTGGCTAAACCACTTGATCTGTTCTCTCTATATGTAATTTCAACAGATAGTCAAGACCTTTAAAAGAAATTCCTCGTGTGGCATCCTGGAAACATGTAGTTTTTAAGCTTGTGCTAAACACCTGGGAGTACAGAATAGAGACACTGTTGCCTGCAGTGCATCTTGTAAGAGATGGCTAAGGAGGTTGTGGGGTGGAGTTGCCTGTTCCATACCACATACAAAGTGACCAAGAAGACATACTGAAGTCAGATGTGTCAGGCAGAAATGCAAAGATATTGCAGTTAAGCTGTAAACCATGAATACAATGCCTTGTAATCTTCAGACTACATCCTGCTAATCTGCAGGAGTTTGAGACACAACACTTTTCGTTCTTCGGACTACATCCTGCTAATCTGCAGGAGTTTGAGACACAACACTTTCTGTTCTTCGGACTACATCCTGCTAATCTGCAGGAGTTTAAGAACAAATAGATTAAGAAGTGCTGAACCTGAAATAGAACTTCTATTTGCAAAGCTCAACTACAGACTATATCATAAATTTCCATCAAACGTCATTATCAAGTAAAGATTCTCAGAAATAAATTAAACAAAATATAAAAGTAGGAAAAAAATTGCACACATAAAATAAAAGAGGAATATATCTGACAAAACTGTGGGACTCAACGTGGAATGTAAATAATAAAGTAAGAAAAAACAGTGGAAGAAATAAATACAAAATATGTGACAATTATAAAAGCGATTCTGTTCAAATGATGATCAAAGACAATTTACACTGGGAAATCATTATATATGGTGCTTTGCTATCCTTTGATCTTACTAAATTATTTGATGTATCTTTTATTTGTAACATTATGTTTGTCCAATTGTATGCTACTTCACTACTTTTACTCTGCACTGAATCATACTTTTTTATCATATGGGCACTCCATTAGTTTTGTGTATATCAATATTCCTACTGTGTCTTTATATTTACTATTATTTTTTATTTTGTACTATTCATTTGGTACAAACTAATGGTAAGAACATAGTCTTATGTCTTGTAATTTATGAAACTATATAATTTCCTATATTTTATATATCTTTCTCTGTACTAATTCTCCCACTCTTGCTATATTTGAATCAGTATGTAGTTCTCTTACTCTTGCTAGTTGTAGCAGGATATAGTTTGTCTACTCTCGCTAGTTGTAGCAGGATATAGTTTGTCTACTCTCGCTAGTTGTAGCAGGATATAGTTTGTCTACTCTCGCTAGTTGTAGCAGGATATAGTTTGTCTACTCTCGCTAGTTGTAGCAGGATATAGTTTGTCTACTCTCGCTAGTTGTAGCAGGATATAGTTTGTCTACTCTCGCTAGTTGTAGCAGGATATAGTTTGTCTACTCTCGCTAGTTGTAGCAGGATATAGTTTGTCTACTCTCGCTAGTTGTAGCAGGATATAGTTTGTCTACTCTCGCTACTTGTAGCAGGATTTAGCTTGGTGCTAGTTGTAGCAGGATGTAGCTTGGTGCTAGTTGTAGCAGGATGTAGCTTGGTGCTAGTTGTAGCAGGATGTAATTTGGTGCTAGTTGTAGCAGGATGTAATTATTCTCCTACTCTCGCTAGTTGTAGCAGGATGTAGCTTGGTGCTAGTTGTAGCAGAATGTAGCTTGGTGCTAGTTGTAGCAGGATGTAGCTTGGTGCTAGTTGTAGCAGGATGTAGCTTGGTGCTAGTTGTAGCAGGATGTAATTTGGTGCTAGTTGTAGCAGGATGTAATTATTCTCCTACTCTCGCTAGTTGTAGCAGGATGTAGCTTGGTGCTAGTTGTAGCAGGATGTAGCTTGGTGCTAGTTGTAGCAGAATGTAGCTTGGTGCTAGTTGTAGCAGGATGCAGCTTGGTGCTAGTTGTAGCAGGATGTAGCTTGGTGCTAGTTGTAGCAGGATATAGTTTGTCTACTCTCGCTAGTTGTAGCAGGATATAGTTTATCTACTCTCGCTAGTTGTAGCAGGATATAGTTTGGTGCTAGTTGTAGCAGGATGTAGATTGGTGCTAGTTGTAGCAGGATATAGTTTGTCTACTCTCGCTAGTTGTAGCAGGATATAGTTTGTCTACTCTCGCTAGTTGTAGCAGGATGTAATTATTCTCCTACTCTCGCTAGTTTTAGCAGGATGTAGCTTTGTGCTAGTTGTAGCAGGATGTAGCTTGGTGCTAGTTGTAGCAGGATGTAGCTTGGTGCTAGTTGTAGCAGGATGTAATTATTCTCCTACTCTCACTAGTTTTAGCAGAATGTAGCTTGGTGCTAGTTGTAGCAGAATGTAGCTTGGTGCTAGTTGTAGCAGGATGTAGCTTGGTGCTAGTTGTAGCAGGATGTAACTTGGTGCTAGTTGTAGCAGGATGTAGCTTGGTGCTAGTTGTAGCAGGATGTAGCTTGGTGCTAGTTGTAGCAGGATGTAGCTTGGTGCTAGTTGTAGCAGGATGTAGCTTGGTGCTAGTTGTAGCAGGATGTAGCTTGGTGCTAGTTGTAGCAGGATGTAGCTTGGTGCTAGTTGTAGCAGGATGTAGCTTGGTGCTAGTTCTAGCAGGATGTAGCTTGGTGCTAGTTCTAGCAGGATGTAGCTTGGTGCTAGTTGTAGCAGGATGTAGCTTGGTGCTAGTTGTAGCAGGATGTAGCTTGGTGCTAGTTGTAGCAGGATGTAGCTTGGTGCTAGTTGTAGCAGGATGTAGCTTGGTGCTAGTTGTAGCAGGATGTAGCTTGGAGAATGGAAAATTTCTCATAATTTAAAGCTTCACTGTGATATTTGTGTTTTTATGCTACATATACAGACACATCCAACTTTTGCAGGACATACAGATACATTCAACTTCTGCATGACATACAGACACATCCAACTTTTGCAAGGATTTGAACTATGAAGAGGGAATCTACCCTCAACCTTCCGTAATAATCTCTTATGATATACATGACAAATCACTTTATTGCTATTCCTTGCCCTCCTTTTGGATCCCAGAAATACAAAAGTGGTTTTGATCTTTAAGGAAGTTTTACTATTATATCACAAACATGGTGGTCAATATTTCATTAAACACCTATTCCACATGGCATATTTGCTATAACTCTGAATTTAACACACAAACCAAATATCAATTGTGCATAATTTGTACCACAAGTGTACATAATTTGTACCACAAGTGTACATAATTTGTACCACAAGTGTACATAATTTGTACCACAAGTGTACATAATTTGTACCACAAGTGTACATAATTTGTACACAAGAAGCAAAAACATATTTTAGCAAAAACTAAATATGATGGCAAATAAAATTAATGTCAGCACACAGAATATGAAAAATATGTCATTGTATAAAACATCAAACAAAAATAATGATTCCAAAGATAATGTTAAAAAAGCGGAACCTTTACCAATAAAGACATCCACCAAATAATGATAACATGAAAATGTGTATCTAGTTATAATTATTATTTTTGTTACCTTTTCCCCCCAGTATATTCATATGTATTTGCTGGACTTTTTCTGTTAATTTGTTTCTTCAAGGTTATTTGGAACTTTTTTGTATGAATCTATTGTTGTTACTGAAATATTGATAACTAAAAACCCAAAGCTGACTACTCCGTAGTGCTTGTATTGTTCACGAAGTGAGCACACATGCTTATATACATGTGCATATAGGTTTAAACTTAGTGTGTAATTATTATTTTTGTTGTTTACAATATTTAAATTTGTGATATTTAAGTTATTATTTTAACTGTTAAATAGTAATAATTAATATTTGTCTCTAGGGTTCTCTCTATGTTTCTTTCGTTTTGAAATGAGTGACAGGCTATGTGACGAAGTCCATACACTTCCTATATCTCAAGCAGACAAGAGGGAGAGATGTTCAAACATGGACAAGGAGAGATATTCAAATGTAGACAAGAGGGAGAGATGTTCAAACATGGACAAGGAAAGATATTCAAATGTAGACAAGAGGGAGAGATGTTCAAACATGGACAAGAAGAAGAGATGTTCTTCCTCTTATTTTGTTTGTTTAAAATATATCTATATCTGAAGTGTTGCCTCTTCTATAAACTTGACTATTTTGTAACTCGTTTTTGTAATGCTTAAGTAAGCCACCAGTGCCTGAAAACAAAGCCTGGCCAGGCTCTCCTACATGTAGGCAAGACCACAGTCTGTTCTAATAAGTAGAGGTTCTGAAGTTGGAGGTAACAGCTATGAGGTGCAACACACTAATCAGTAGGATGCCACACACCAACCCAATGGGAGAGATGTTCAAATAGGGACCAAACTAGTTTTACAAATCAAAACAAAAATACTAAATACTAAACAAACTTTTTTTTCTCTGGAGATGGCCTTATTATGTGCTTCATATATGCTTGTTTTCATTGATTCTTTTATTTCCGTGATCCATCTTTTGCATGGACTGCCTCTTGCTTTATATCCATCGTATATGTATAGCAATGCTCTTTTGAGGGGCACTATCTGATGGACAACAACTTGAAAAAGTACAGAAATTCTCCTATCTAGGAAGCAAATTAACACTCGACGGTGATGTCATGCCAGAAATTACAACTCGCATTGCCCTAGCATCAAGTGCATTTAACAGACTGTCTAATATCTGGAAGTCAAAGTCAATCAGCACACAAGAAAATGCGCTTATTTAATTCCTGTGTTATTCCAGTGCTATCATATGGATGTGAGAGCTGGAAAAGCTCTTTATCTTCAGAAAAGAAATTACTGAGTTTCGAGAACAAATGTCTTCGTAGGATAACTAACACCCATTGGAGTGAATTCAAATCGAATGATAAAATCAGAGAAGAGACACATCAAAATTTCATCACAGATGTTATCAGAAAACGCCGTTGGTCCTACATCGGGCATGTCCTACAGACACCAACAGAATACACCACCAATCTCTTGAATGGATACCTACAGGGAAAAGAGCAAGGGGTAGACCAAAAGAAACACTCAGAAGAACAATACTTAGAGAAAGTAAAACAACGAATATTCATACTATTCAAGAACTACACAGAATATCTTTGAACAGACAGAATTGGAGAGATCTGACCTCTGCCCTAACTTCAGCGGAAAAGAAAAATGAATGAATGAATCTGATGGTAGTCTGAAAGCATGTGAGACCCACTTATTCTGTTGTTTTTTTATGTAATCCAGGACTGGCACTGTCTTTATTAGTCTTCTGATATTTTCATCTCTTATTCTGTCTCCGAGACAAGTACGTAGATTCTACATAGACAAGTAATTTCTGTTGTAACAAGTTTTCTTGTGTGTTTTGTGTCCATGTTTGACATTGGTAGCATAGTGATTGTAAGATGATCATTTTATATAGTGCAGTTTTGTGTCTAAACAAACAACAGGCATTTATAAAGAAAAGACTGCAAGACACAGTAAAAGATGAACAATTGCATTACTGGAACCTTGGGCTGACCATGGCTTTCTTTGAACTTATTAAAAATGATGTATGCAAGTATATGAAGAAGAAATTGCATCACTTAACTTGTAGCATATGTGAACTAAACTCACATTTTTACACCCTCTTTCTAAGCAACAAAATTAAGAGTGTGGCTACATTTAGTCGTTGTAAAATATTTATTTATTTGTACAATATTTATTTATTTATTCATCAATCTACTGTGATGAACTATACATATCTTTCGTTATTGCATGTCTTCCTGTGAAGGAGTGCAGGGAGGCCTTCTACGGGCATTGGAAATAAAGGACGCTTTGCCATAGCAGAATCACGACAAATACAGGAAGGATTTTTATTTTACTGCCAAAAGAAAAAAATCCTGTCCCAACCATGGATTGAACCTGGGACATCAAGGGTCAATACTATACATAACAATGTGCAGAATGGAACAGCATTTTCAGAATATATGTCTGTTGTCTTGTCTGAAGAGTGGAAATACATAGATAGTAGTTTCCAATAAAATATAACAATAACAAAGTTCAAAAAATATTTATTCAACAAAAAATATTGATAATGTCAGAAATAGGCCCTATGACTCTGTCATAAATATAAGGTAAATCTATCATCTAAAGTTGGCTGTTTTGGATAGTATATCCATTGGTGCAAATATTTGGATAGTTTCAAATGTTTCTATGTACAAATAAATGTTCTGTGATGTTTTCAGTGTTTGTTGACATGTGTTGAAGAATTTGCAAAAAAACTTTTACATTTTAAAGGTTACATTTAGTCTTTGTGAAATTTTTATTTATTTGTATAGATGTACTATGCATCAAAATGTGCAGAATTGAATTCCATTTTTAGGGACATGTTTCTATTGTCTTGTTTGAAGAGCAGAAATACATTATTTAGTATATTAGAGGAACGTCTCCCGATAGAACATAGGCCTAATGACTGTAAAACTCAGAAACAAAACAATAGGCATAAATTATTAAAAAATACTTAGACTCAGCAACATCATCTAAAGCTGGCTGTTTTTTTAAAGTAGGTCTATACCCATTTTATCATCTAAAGCTGGCTGTTTTTTTAAAGTACCCATTTTTACAACTACTTGGAAAGTTTCAATTGTCTCTATACATAATACTCTCCAATTGCTCATAATTGTTGGGTTCATAACAAACAATGCTAAACATAGAAGACAATCAATATTGTAAATCTAATATGAACACTAATAAACATCAGATCGTTGCAAATAAGATCAGAAACTAATATGTTCATTTGGCACCAACAGCCAGTAGTATGAGACAAAGCACTATCACTAAGAGAAATCCAAACAAATAAAAAAGTCAATTGTAACAAGATTCCAAATATACAATTTTTCTTCTGAATACCAACAAGCATTAACAGTCAAGTGAGTTAAATGCTCTTTTAGATGACTACCACAGTAAGAATCTGTGTTTAGAAGCAGTTCATACCCTGCAGTCTAATGCTAAATCACATAAGAAAGATTTAGTAATCATATAGCAAACAGCTACAAAAATATAAAATTAAGGAAAGAGTGGATGGAAACATGAAAGTTTATCAATACAAATTTATTTCATAATTATCTTAATTTTACTACTCAATGCTGACTTTGATATTAGGGCCTGATATTCAAAATGACTATAAAAGGCTATGGACTCAGCCACATTAGCAGATACAGAAACAAATGGCTGTACATGCCATCAACAGGCTTCTGTTTTGTGATGTACCATGCAGGAACTAGGCAATAAGACTGAATTTATACAAAATAGTTCTGAGTTTTAAAATGAGTACACTGGGGACAGCTCAGAATATCAAATATTGTTTAAGGAGATATACATAGAAATCATAGTGATATTAATGGGGATAGCCTAAGCAGGGAAATGAGTTACCATTAATAAAAATTGAATAAAGATGACCCTAACCTATTAACTTGTTAAATGTTCTACTATTATAGTTAACAACAGTAAAAACCTCTCTTACTAAGGATATGAATGACACATAAAGATGAATACAACCATTAATTGTACTTGGCGAAAAATGTGACAAGAAAATTGTGTTGACAGGCAGTGAGATAACACAAGAGAACAGACAGTACCAAAATGTACACATTTCTGGAGATAACTTTTTAACTAGGACAGAAAATAAGAGTGAGACATAAAGTAGAATACAGTATAACTGATAAATTGAAGTGCATAAAAAAACACAAAAAGTTTAAATGCTAATATTTGTAAGTGTCATGTGACGTATTCTCTCCAGAACGTCTTCCCAATGAACTCCCTGAACCTCTCTCTGTCTTACGTCATGCGCTTGAATGTTCCAACAATGTATTTACGTTATCTTTAATGTCATCAGTCCATCTTCTTCTTGGTCTGCTCTTTCTACTCCACCCAGGTGCTCTGCCCTCCATATTTTGTCTTTCTAATCAGTTGTGTCTCTTTGTATCACCAAACAGGTGTAGTTTTATTTTTTGCTATTGTGTTTAGTAACCAACATGCTGGCATCTTCAATGTGTTTATAATATTTGAGTTTCTCTTTTTTCCCCATTACATTTGAAGTTTCTGTAGCATTTCATCTTAATGGCGATGATCTTCTTTGACAATGTTTTACTTAGAGCCCATGTTTCACAGCTGTATGTTTCAACCGGAAAAATAAAAGTTCTTAGCATTGTCAATTTCATTTCTATTTTTTTTTGTTCCCTGTTTTACAATTGTGTTATTTTACAATTTTGTCATTGTCAGTCTCTTTCTTATCTTTGCCATGCACTCTCTTGCATCGTTGATGTTTGCTTCTAAGTATATGAATTTGTCCAGACACTATCTCAGTATTGTCTATTAACCAGGTATGTACTTTTAGGTATACTGGAGAAAAGTTAACAACAAACAAGTTTTTATTATGAAAGAGACATGAACAATTCTCCCCCCATCCCCCACAAAAAGGGTAATTAAACAGAATAGTAACAAGGGTTATCATCTGTTTAGTTTATTCAATGACATGTGCTTTTATTACTTGTCTGATTCTTGATAAAACATTCTTATTCATTGTGTTCAAGTAAAACTACCTCAATTTATTTCACCTCTGTTCACAAGAGAATAAAATGCATGAAGTAATTGAATGAGCCCAAATGCATAAAAGCTGACATGATGAGTAATAAAGAAGATTAATGGTTCAAATTTATTGGTAATTATTCATCAAGGATGATTATGTGTGATGTTTCTATGCTAATGTATCTTGTATACATGTTGTTCTAGTTACACTATCACCTACTCCAACAAACAATGCTTGAGCTGTTAAACTAACACAACTGACAGCCCCTTATTTGTTGTTGATAAGAAGTCTTGATTGTAATTGCAAAGAAACAAGGTTTTTAAACTACTTCTGTCTTAAACTACTACTTTCTTAAACTACTACTTTCAAACTTCTTTCATTACTGCATGTTTTCCTACAAAGGAGTGCAGGAAGGTTTTCTACGGGCTGTGGAAATAAAGGCCACTTTGCCATAGCAGATGCCGCGACATGTACAGGAAGGATTTTGATTGTACCTCCGAAAGAAAAAATCCTGTCCCTACCGTGGATTGAACCCGGGACCTCAAGGGTCCAACTTGAGTTCAACTTTAAACTGAATTGTTTAAATCATTTTGTGTAGTCATGGTAGTCATACTTGTAAAAATACTATTAGTTGAAGTGACAATTTGCATTATGGGCAAACTCATAAGTGACAGATGGGAAGAGAGTGCCGCGACTGGGCTGCCAACAGAACAGAAGAAATGATCCAACAACTCATACTGCAGCACACGAAGGCACACGATAAAATAATTTACACAGACGGCTCAGTAACGCAAGAAACAAACATGTGGTTGGGGTTACCAGAATGGTAAGAAATTAGCTGAGGAGTCAGCTGCCTACCCCACTACAACATCTAGTATGAGAATGGAAATAGAAGCGGTAACAGCAGCTCTCACTTGGCTGGCGATGCAACCACCAACAGACTCAGTTATTCTATCGGACTCTCAAAGTATGCTGCACAAGATAGAAAAGTTTATGATCAGAACTGAATGGGTCACTCTTCTCAACAATGTGCAGAGCCGTACATGGATTTACTGTCCTGGTCATGCTGGGGTCAGGAGAAATGAAAGAGCCGATGTGTTGGCTGGTAAGCTTTGGTGAATGGTACCGAGATAAGAAGAGACAGGATTGAATTGATTAGAGCAGTCATGGATACCCTACGAGAAGACGAGGATGAAGTTGAATGTGACAATGTACATATTCAGAGTATGGTAGAAATGGGAGTGACTAGAGGTGATGGGAGAAAGTGCTCCCTCTCCAGAAAGATCAGAAGAACGCGTAATCAGCAACTGACTGGGACACTGAGCTTATACACTTTTAGATGGCTGATGGAGCGGCAAGCAGAGCATATATGGGAATGCCCCCAGTGCTGTGACTCATATTTCTAATCAAGAATCATAAGTGCTCAGTTGACCTAAGCAGATGTTGAATAGTATGCACATTGAAAAGTGCTCAGTTGACCAAAGAAAATGTTGAATAGTTTGCACATTGAAAAGTGCTCAGTTGACCAAAGAAAATGTTGAATAGTTTGCACATTGAAAAGTGCTCAGTTGACCAAAGAAAATGTTGAATAGTTTGCACATTGAAAAGTGCTCAGTTGACCAAAGAAAATGTTGAATAGTTTGCACATTGAAAAGTGCTCAGTTGACCAAAGAAAATGTTGAATAGTTTGCACATCGAAAAGTGCTCAGTTGACCAAAGAAGATGTTGAATAGTATGCACACTTATAATTCCCATGATTTTCTGGTTAAAAATACTCCTTTCTCTGCCTCCCCTTCCCACCACAGGTTCTTATTCTTACTTGTACTACTCCTAATATCAAATTCTTCAAATCAAAGCCTAGATGAATTATCTATAGCACTGTCTACATTTAGCAGGCATTCACCCACCAACTTCAGTGTGCCCTTATCAATCCTCAATTGATCGGATTAAAGCTGCTCTGCATGCAAGTCTGTCTACTCTTGTATTACCACAAACACTAGCATGTCCAGGACAGTAGATCCACCTAGTAAGCAGCTATAGATGCATCCACTTATATCTACTCAGACTATTTGAATTTTTCAAAGCATTGACTAAGCACCAGACAATTGTCCTTGTAAATGGTGCCTCTGAGATCCATTGGAAGGCTGCAGTAATGGCCACATCCTCCATTCTAATAAAGAAAGTAGTGGTTCTATAAGCCCCATTATATTTGGTAATGACTACTACAAGTACTAGCTGTAAACCACCATAAAGATTTCTCAATATCACACACAGATCCTCTTCCGCACTATCTGCTATCAGTCGATTAATTTAAAGGTCTGATTTTCCATTGTACAAATACTAAATTTTCTGCAATCGTAATTATAACCTTATGGAAGTTTGCCAGTTTGCCATTATTTTATCTTTATGAAACTATTCTTCTACTTTTAGTAGAAACTTTTGATACCTCACCTATTATCCTCTCAGCCTGTAATCCATGATATTACTAGTTGGATTATAGTTTTGATGCAATTCTAACCAATTAATCCATTACATACAATGCTAGATTCTTGTACTTGTTAGATCATTAGTAGTGTTATGTAGTGAGTGTTTGTGATCTACACTGACAGTTTTGGCTTGAGTGAGAGCAGGACTGGAATACATTGATAGAAGTCCAAGCATATGATTTTGAAATGTACAAATTTCTTGTAGTAAAGCAGGCTACTTTGGGTTGTAAATAACACAGGAAGGAAAAATAATATTTTATTTATCATAAAACTGGTCCAGTTTAACCGTTTTACTGATGGCAACACAAAAAATATTAAAGCACAAAAATATATACTGTGAATAACAGTCCTCAAATTACCTGAGCGTATGATACTTTCTCCGGCTGTAGATAATGAATGTATTCATGTGAATCAGACATTTCTAAATTATCTGTTGCTTCTTTCCTTAAAATTGGTATACTCCGTTAAAACTAATTTCTAAACATATATTCTTGTGTTATATCTTCATTTGGTGTGACTAAATATAATTGGGAATAAATTAAGGCTGGATAAAGTATATGGAGTCTTACAACAAGTATGTCAAATACCAATGGCTGTCCCATTATACGACTAACTGGAAAACTTAATCATGCCTTCATATTTCATGCAGAATACATAAATAATACAGAATACAGAACTATCCTAACTTCACTGATCTAGCCCACAGGAGTGTCTATGTGATCTAAGTTGTGGGAACATACAATGGCCTAATACAAACTGTTCTATACAAAACTAATCAACAACTCACATGCATATATCACACAATGGCATTGGGTCAAAGGGCATGAGCCCATGGATCAGCAACCAACCATACAAAACTAATATCAGACTAGTTGCATAGTAATTGATCACAGAACAAAATATTATTTATGGGTATTATTTATTGTATGAAAATATCACACTTATTCATTATCTCCTATCATAAATACATTTAAACATCTCTTTGTTTTATCGCTGTGTGCCTTGCAAAAGTACATATCGAAGCTTATATCGAACCAATTCTTTTTTATGGATATGAAGCATGGACTGTAAACAAGAAAATTCAAAGCGAATTAGAGGCTACAGAAATGTGGTTTCTGAGAAGAATGATGAAAATACCATGGACAGCCAAGAAAACTAATTCAGAGGTTCTCATTGATGCTGGTGTAAAAAGATCAATCATATCAAACATTAGAGGCAGACAGTTAAGGCTTCTAGGGCATGTGCTGAGAAGAACACAGCTTGAACACTTAATAACCACTGGAAAGATCAAAGGGAGAAGAGATAGGGGACGACAAAGAGAAAAGTTACTAGATGGGCTTGTATCGTGGCACGGAAGAAGCTCACCAACAGAGCCTATTGACAACACAAGAGACAGAGTTATGGAAAAACATGATCGCCTACACCAGTCGGCATGGCACTATTTTAATTGATTGATTTCCTTGCAAAGTCTCTAGTAAAAGAGTTCTCTGGAGAAGGCTTACTTTGTGTGAAAAAATGTAAATTAATTGCTATAATTTACCAGTTCTGTGATTTGGAGGTATAGAGAACATCTTGTACTGCCAAGTAACCTGACTGACTTTTAGTTGGACATCCTGACAGCTAAACTAAAGCAATCACAACATACTGAATGTAAAAAATGCACAGAAAATAACTATAGTAAAAAATGCTGGGTTGATCGCTACATCCTAAATGACAGATCATAAACAAATAGGGTTTAATAGACATATAAAGAGGGCAGACAGATTCTGAGAATAAAGATTACTAGATTTCCTCAGGTGAAACGTTCATAGGAACTAGAATAATATGCACACCTTGGCAGTAACATAGATATTGAGAGATGGCCACAACAAAATATCAAAATAAGAACACATAGGCAAGAGGGGAACTTTATTGCATTTGGAAATATATGAAAATTAAACAAATTTAATCAAATACAAAACCACAAATCTTAAACTCAGTATTTCCATGTTTTTGCATACAATGTGAAAAGGGGACAACAGAAAATTAGACCTATATGATTGAATAACTTTCTTTCGTTACTGCATGTTTTCCTGTTAAGGAGTGCAGGGAGGCTTATACGGCTGTGAATTTATGATTGAATGAATATAAAAACACAAGAAGAAAAAAACGTAAATTGCATGAATATAAGTTTTACACGGGATCAACATTCCGATCAAATAGGTCTTTATCAAAATACCGACAAGCACAGAATAGAACAATAAAGTAAACTGAAAGCTAGATGGAGGTATTTGACGTCAACTGAAAAATCTGGAAATAAGAAAATAAAGAATACAATGGCAATATGTAAAAATCATGTCAAGAAAATGCAGTGTTACAGGGTAAAATTTTATATTAAACGTAGAAGTAATAAAAAATAATCACATTTAATCTCTTAACCAGATGCTGATCAGTCAATTATAGTTGAAAGTCTATGTTTTTTCTTATGTGATAAATTATTATACATACAGTCAGATATTTGTCATGTATAGAGCGGTTTGTTTTAGGTCGTTGTGGGTCCCCACAGTTTGTTTTGTTAAAACAGCTCATGGTCGTTTGGCTCTTGCTGCTCTGTGGCCATGCTCTTGAATGACACTTTGACCGCCTAACGTGTGGTGCATGAATTTAACTGTGCAGTGTAAATGCCCCATCTTGAGCTCCATGCCATGTGGACCACCCATTTTCTGGCTTTAACAGCATCTTCTGATACTTGTCTGAAACCAGGTTTTCAGGAGACCTCCCACAGATTAGCTTTGCTTTGTACAATGCACTGTAGTCTCAAAATTGTCTGTCTGTGTCAAACGAAGTCCACAAAATTGTGTATTTTCTTTGATATCTCAGAGGTGACAAAAACAGTGATGTCACACACAAAAATCGGAACTTATTGCCAGTAGTTACAAAATGGGCAGATATGGACAGAGCACAACAATTTAAGGAACGGGGCTTTATAAGAAAGTATGAAATGTGTTTATCCCAGCTGGCTTTAATGTCTCCAATAGTGTGGAGGAGGTATAAAGTAATAACGCAACTTCTATTGTCTGCTGTGTATGACTAAATAGCAGTAACCAATATATCTGGGCACCAATGTGGCTAGGATCATTGAAATGGGCTGCCATAGGGGTATTGTTGTCATAATGGGTATCATAGAGGTGAAGGCAAAAGTGATCACTAAGTCATAGGTCTGTTTCCCTTATATAAGGTAAGGAACCGCTTACATATGATCATGTAAATAACGTTCCTGGACTCACAAGTTAAACTGTCACAGATGCTTTAGGGAAGTAAATTGTGTTGGTTTTAATAGTCAAAAACTTGCAGTGCTATGTCCCTGTGGTTGACAGTATCTACCATGAGTTGACTATGAACCAAGAGATCCCTAAGGTTATGTTAATGTCTAAAAGCCACCAAGAAACCAACCTCAAAGACATCATAGGTTTCTGGTCTGACATGAGAAGAGGTAAATGTTGGAACATAACACATCCGCTATTAGGGTGGAATGTCCTGACCAGCTTAACCCAGTCAGAAATATTCTTGTAATGAGTGGTCAGAGTTATAAACTGAATGTTATTCTGAATACAGTGTACAGCAGTGAAAATAATATGGTCAGAGCACAGATGCTACCAAAAAAAAAGTAAAACAATTTATGGACATGATCAATGACGTCAACATCATTCTGACAGAGTCAGTAGAGATAAAGAAACATTGATAATGGAAGGGACTTACAATATGGAAGAGGGTGGGAAGATATAACAATTAGACTTGTAATATACAAAGAGGACTGCCCAACATACAAAGAGCAAAGACAGCAGACCTGGCCAGAGGCTACAGACTTGAGGCAAAAGCTATGGGCCAACCGCTCTGACCTGGAGAAGACAGTGGACTTTGTCTTGATGACAGGTCTGACGGTATAGCATGACGACATGCTGAACGCAGAAGAAGAAGACTTGTAATAAACAGAGAATGGATGCCTGCATAGAATAAATGGTTTGAAAATGTATAATAGTTAATAAGTAGATATCACAAATTCAGGTGGACAAATCCTTCTATCTATCTATCTATCTATACGATGTGACCCTTGTTTGCCTTGCTGTGTCAGGAGTGGAAGAGTTCTCTGGAGATGGCCTTCTTGTGTGCTGTTTGTAAGCTTCTTCCTGTGGCTTCTTTTATTTCTGTGATCCATCTTTCACATGGTCTGCTTCTAGCTTTATAGCCTTTATATCTATGTGTCATGGCCATTTGTGGCATGCTATCTGTTGGTAGTCTGGATGCATGTGAAAACCACTTGATCTGTTGTCTTTTGATGTGTTCCAATAATAAATCTTTAGGTATCCCAATATCATCATAAGTATATCTACTCAGTGAATGATTGTTCTTGAGTATATCCACTCTAGCTCAGTGAATGATTGTTTCATTCCATGTGCACTGATCAAATATCTTCATAGTTGTCCCAATATCATCTTGAGTATATCCACTAGATCTCAGTAAATGATTGTTCCATCCTGTGTGGACTGATCAAATATCCTCTACTTTTAGTAAGGTTTTCACATTTAACAACACCACAGAGTCAAAATTGTCCATCTTAAATCTCATCTCTCTAATGTCATTCAGAATGTCAAACAGCTCTACCATCATCCTACCACTGCCAATAGTAGCTAGGATAGCCACACTGCTTATACATTCACCCATAACCTTGACACCAGCATGTCTGGCACAAATATGAAGGTAACACTCTGTAGTCCTGACCTACTCACAAACTCAAACCAATGTCCATGCAAACAATCTGTCTGAACACACTGAATGACTAAAAAAGCAGATGTGGATGCTGCTTCAACCAGATGATAACCTTCACCAAAGTAATAACTTCCATAATAATGCATCTTTTGGTCCCATTAAAAACACAGCTCCACCTACTTGCATTTCTGTATTTCGCAGCACTGATACATTAAATGGTAAGAAAAGTGACATCTGAGATCTTGATTTTTCTTGATCAGAAACCAGTATCACAACACTTGGAAAATTAGCACAAATTCTTGTGTGTAAATGGCTGTGTGTAATATTTCCAAAAAGGAGACACTTTCTTCCTTCTCCCTTGATCTACTCATTCCTTTCATTCTATGAATATGCACATTGTCCTCTTCATCACTCACTTTGTAGTGTATCCAATTAACTCTACTCTGTCTCTTCTTATCAATGACACATCCACTATATAGCATTGCCTGCCAATACAGCCATCCTATTATTTCCTCTGACTCCTGCATGACCAGGACAGTAGATCCATGTGATACTTACGACATAGCCGAGAAGAGTAAGCCACTTCTTTCTTATCATTTCCTCACTACTTTTCCCCACTACATTACATCTCTGCACCTCTTATCATCTATCCACTTTTTTCTGAGATCATCTTTTGTTTTGTTACAAGGGTTTGATGTCTATGTTTCATATCTAATCTTCATTATTCTCTGAACTGAAATCAATCTGGTGAGAGAGTGGGGCAAACAAAGTTCACCTAGCACAAGTTCCAGTAGAACATTAACTCTTAGAACATGCAGAGTAAATTCACATTTTTACATGCTATTTTATGAGAGATTGCTAATTAAAGTCTCAGGTCTATTCTAGTAAAATTGGAGATGATTGAAATTGATGTCTTATATTTTAAGTGTTCTCAAGACTATTTTTCACACCACACTTTTCTATATTTGTTTCCCTAAAAAGAGATGTGCTGGAGGCACACACACCACTGTTACACTATAAAACATCAGAATAATGAACTTGATGCTCAAATATGACACAAATTAAAAGAGAAATCTATTTGTCACATGAGACTGAATGCAAAAATAAAGCTTTTATTGGCTACTATACATTTACACACACACACTACACATTCATCATGTTTACCATATTAATTATATTCAATGTTTCTAATCTTTTTACTCTATTTTATAAATGTTATACACTATGTCTGACATACACTTTTATAACCATGTCTACGTCAAGTTTTTAAAAAAATATAAAACTAATGGACTTCTACAAACTGAAACAAATCACAATGTATGAATAAAAATACACAGAAACACTTTGATTCTAGTCTAAGCTTGAAAGCAAATCAAACAACAAGTTTAGTCAATGAACAGTTCCTGTAGTAGTGTGCATACATTGAAAACAAGACTATGGCAAACACAGTAAAAATACAAATTCAAGAATGAAACACTTCACTTTTACACAAGTGCAAATTATCCAATAAAAACATATTGGACAGAATCAAGGTCAATGTACTCAGTGCTTATTTTGTGCTTGGTCACTTTTAGTTCTAGCTAGAAAGTCTAGGTTTCATAGCACTAACACTTACAAAGTAAGTCTGGCAACCATTCAATCAAAATCAACTGTACCAGGGTTTGAAACAATGACTTCTGAAGTTAAGATTCAGCTCACTTACACAGAACCAAACAGACTCTATGTTTTATGAGTTCACTGTATAATTTTAATTGAAACTATTCAAGTACCATGCTGATGGTGTAGGCGATCATGTTTCTCTAGAAACCTGTCCCTTGTTTTGTAAGTTCAGTTGGTGACATTCTCTGATGCCTCAATGACAAATCCAACAACTTTCCTTGTCTCCTCTGGCCTTGATCTTTCTGGTGGCTACTATAGGTACGGGAACATAAGACCAATGTGTACGTAAGAAATAAAGTAGAGATATGTGCAGGTGTCCAGGAGCCATTGCTTTCAATAGTGAAACGACGAAAACTAGCATGGTTCGGACATGTATGCAGGCACGATTCCTTGTCAAAAACAATACTGCAGGGAACTGTCGAGGGTGGAAGAAGCAGAGGAGGACAAATAAAGACATGGACAGACAACATCAAGGAATGGACAGGGCTAGATATTTCCACACTCATCCGCATCGCTGAGGATAGAATTCGCTGGAGGACTCTGTGTGAAGCATCCAATGTGATACCCCTACGACCCTGAAGGGTTATGGGTTTATTGATTGATTGATAGGTTCAAAGCTTGCTCTTCTCATTAGACGCAGTAGAAATCTTGACTCTCTGCTTCTAATTTTTGCTATAATTTGTCTTTTTATTTCAGTATCTCTGTGTACTTCTACCTTAGTTTTCTAGCTGTCCATAGATTTTGATCATTATTCTAAACAACTACATCTCAATAACTTCCAGTTCACTATGAGCTTTTTTGTTTTCATTCCATTATTCACATCCACAAAAAAGAATTGCTTTGATATAACAACCAAGTGCTAAAATGGGCATTGATATTACTCATTTGTATAGAATTTTTCTCATTTTCAAAAATTATTATTTCGATTTGCTATCCTGCTCTTTATTTCCAATAATATGTACTCACTGAGCAAAGTGGAAGGCGAAATCTCTTTATCTCAATGGAGAATTGATCATCTAATGTTAAAAGGGTGACAAGATACTTTACTTTATCCACTTGATTTAATGTTGCATCATTTATCTTTAATACTGCATCTTTCAGGTGTATACATCTTTGAGGCAAACATTATTTCTGCTTTCTTTTTGTTTAGACTGAAGCATTTGTTTTCACTTTCTCATACTACCATGTCTAACAGGGCTTGTAGTTCTTGTTCACTCCCTTCAATCAGTATATCATATCATCAGCATATCTCCCATTGTCAATAGTGTAACCTATAACTGCTAATTCCTGGTATGTTTGATATATATATATATAATTTTAAACTTGCTAAAAGTATATTTCATTAACCAAAGATAATAGCCAAAAATACACAAAGATCAGTTTTAACTTTATAGAAATACTACTACTTCTTCTTCTGCATTCGCTCTCTGATAACCACCACAAATACATTGTGTAATTTCCACTATGGAGCGTGAAGTATGTTGTACTGCTAGTCCCACAGTAGAACTGTGATATTTGCACCTCAATTGGTTCACTCTGTGGCCCGGACATCCAAGGCCCAACATATTCATATAGAAATACAAATATCTGATAAATAATGAGAAGTAGTGTAATAACATTAATAATACACAGTGCAACAGAGTGCATTGTTTACATTTACCAGGGTTAAGGTAGCTATAGTTCACAGGAAGAGCACGACAAATATGAAGGCTAACAAATTCACACTAACACTACACTCCAAGTCCAAAAAGCTAGAGCTAATTAGCACTGAAACTACACTCCGAGCAGATATTTTCTAGGAGGACATTGTGACAGGATCACATAAATTTAGATCATGCCTATTTTATGGGAATGCACAGATATGAAACAAAGTGGATGGCTGTAAAGGATATAATCCTCTACCCATTAACTAACTTCATGCAAATCCATAGGTGCACAGTATCTGTCAGTAATTTAAGGTTATGTATGCTGATAGTTCCTGTATCCCACTGGTTATAGATATGTCTCATTCATGCTAGCATGAGTCCCTGCAGATAATATTGTATTTGATGTTACATTCATCCAGTTTATTTTTAGTTCTTATCAATGCCCAATCAATCAAAACAGAACAGAAGGCAGCACTGAGATTTTAATCATGACATAATCACATGCGCTGACTATAGACATGTTCCAAGCTACTTACTCAGGTGCAAGATTGAGACTGTTAACTGACAGATCACTCATGCGGTTGGAAGATGAACTTGGCAATGATTGGTTACGTCGTAGAGTTGCACTATTGAAACCTTTGTCAGCAACCTGGTGAAGAGGACATAATGAAAGCTAGCTATCATAAATAACATGCAAGAGATGTTTTAAGATGGTTATCTGCACTAGAAACAACAAGAATATTAATAGTTAATAACAGTGCTTAGCATTTGTTAACAATACGAAGAAAATATCATGTGACAAATGAAGAGATTACAAGAACTAATGGAACAACATGAGTGGTCAAATATATTGAAAACAGAGACTGAAATGATTCAGCCACTTAATGAGAATTAACCCTTATTGGCCAGCAGCAAGAGCATACAACATGAAAATTAAAACAGCAGAAGGCTGAGGAAGACCAAGAAGGTGGATTGAAGGAGTTAATCTAATGTTCTCAGACATCCCAATATTACTGCATATCAAGTGGCCAAACATGTCAGCCTGAAAACCGTTCAATAGAGGGAAGATGCGCAATGGGTGACATAGACAAACTCTCAGCTCGTCTTGTGACATATATTCCCTCTGAGTAGAAGGCCTCTTCTCTGAGTAGAAGGCCTCTTCTCTGAGTTTTGGCTTAGGAAACTAAGCCAAAAGCTGAATTTTCCTGGATATGAAAGAAAGCTCTGAGAAACCATCCCACTGCACATAGGAAGTAAGAGCAAAGTGCTCACAATTCCTGGGTTTAGCAAGCAACCAACCGCAAACATAAAAGAAAACTTAATATATCTCACCTTTGCTGTCTTCGCAACATAATGAACATCAGGTGGCAGGACTAAATTACAAACACAGAGGACCTGCAGCAGGCAAAATGACCATCAATAATGGAAATATTCAACAGTGGATGATTAAGATGGTTGGTTCAGGTACAAATAATGAAACAACAATCGTATCCCACAGAACAGATTGTTTGGCAATTTTTGGAAAGGAAAATAATAGACTACTCCTGAGATACAAAGATGTATGCAAGACCTCAATCAAAGACCTTTCTATTGACCACAATTGCTGGGAAAATGTGGCAGAAGACAGTAGTGGTACATGGACATCAGCAATACACAAAAGTGCAGAAATTTGAAACACTTAAGAGGGACATGCTAGCACACATACAACAAAAAGTAAAGGTTGTAGGAAAGTAGAAGAGACTGATTCTTGCTACAACTAACTCTACCTAAACACATGGACCTGCTAGATAAACGTCTAAAAGACAAAATGGACTATACATTTAAGAACTAGATATTCACAGCCTACAATAGGGCTACATACATTACATTTAAGAACTAGATATTCACAGCCTACAATAGGGCTACATACATTACATTTAAGGACTACATATTCACAGCCTACAATAGGGATACATACATTACATTTAAGGACTACATATTCACAGCCTACAATAGGGATACATACATTACATTTAAGGACTACATATTCACAGCCTACAATAGGGATACATACATTACATTTAAGGACTACATATTCACAGCCTACAATAGGGATACATACATTACATTTAAGGACTACATATTCACAGCCTACAATAGGGATACATACATTACATTTAAGGACTACATATTCACAGCCTACAATAGGGATACATACATTACATTTAAGGACTACATATTCACAGCCTACAATAGGGATACATACATTACATTTAAGGACTACATATTCACAGCCTACAATAGGGCTACATACATTACATTTAAGGACTACATATTCACAGCCTACAATAGGGTGAACTTAATGCCGTTTTCTGATTTCTTGACTTATTAACTGTCAACTTCCAGAGGATCATTTTGTATTTCAGCCAAAATACCTCCAACATTTGGTATTTTTACCATAAACTTTGTATAAAGTGTAACAGGTAAAGGTAACTGAGAAGTGAATCAGTGTGACATAAATTTTTTCCATAAGAGCACAGCTGCCTAATACGTGTTTGAGCAGAAACTGCATGACCAGTGTTTCCTTCAGCACTCAGTAATGGAGACATTCCTTGATCTTCACAATGCACCATCCCTAGTATTCATTTTCTTTTTTTGGACCTTGTGAATAATACATTGATTAGCATAAAATTGCCTCCATAAAAAGGTCAAAAGCCACACTGAACAGTAAAGCACACTATTACAACATACAGACAGTGGTGATGAATGTTTCAAATTTAAGAAAAAATAAAGCTTGCCTTGATGCCATATTCTTTCTCAATCATTGTACACATCTGTGAGAAGCGTTGCTCCATATGGGAATGAAAAGGTTGTAGAGATTCAGGAGCCTTACTTTTGTGAACTAGCAGACCATCGCGCAGGATAGTTACCTACAGGATTTGAGGAAATTTACCAAATATAAAACAAGAAATACATTTTTAATATGAACATATATCAAAATATATTCTCATTCTTCTGCATACTTGAATATGCACAGAAAACACATGTCGCTTACAGACTGATAACATTTCCTAAGTACTTGTTCTGGTATAGTAGTGTTGACAAGCATGCACGATTTATTTTACTCCTTATATACAGACTGTTTTTACAGTCTGTGATACAGTTCCACTCATCTTCAGCTCATAACTTCAACTTGTTGAACTGATACCTCATGCTTTTATGATCTGTACATAATACGCAGACTTGTTCCGTGACCTGCTCCTCTTTTATTGAACAAGTGCTATGTGTCACATTCTGGTTTCCTGAATACTCTGTTTCTCTGTATTACTATCTAAAATAATTTCAGATTATAAACCAGCATCACAGCACTGTTTTTCATTCTTTGAAAAACAAAGAATGAAGTGGTTCAACCACCTAATGAGAATGAGCCTGTATTGGCAAATGGCAAGAAAATACAACATGAAAATGGAAACAGCAAGATACAGAGGAAGACCAAGAAGAAGATGGATTGAAGGAGTTACCAACACTCTGACCTGGCACAGTATTAGTGTGTATCAAGTGACCAAACATGCATTAGCCCGAACCTGATCGTCATTCAATCCTGCGACACATCACAGCATAAGCAGATAAAAGACAATAGATAGATAGATGTTTTTGAAATCATAATGTTGATGATACAACCATATCGATCTGGACTGGTAGAGCTCAACACAAAACAAATGATTACACTATTATTATAATCATTTATGGTCAGTTTGGTGTCACTCTAAATGAGGATCTCTCTGATGTAGTGTTTAAGCACTTCATCTTGTGCTCAAAACGTGACTAGTTTGAATCCCACTTGCAATGTCTTGTTTGCACAGTGGATTTTTTTTTATAGATACCTGGGAATTATTGCTTGAAGCTAAAGAGTATATGCTATGTGGTACTCTTGGAATAGCAACTTCGCTGAAGGGGAAGGGCATATGGGACAACCAAAGTGCAATCAAATCAATCCTTAACGGTATTTCAACATTTTTACCCTGGAAACATCAACACCAAAAGTTTGCTATGCTCTGTCCTCAGCCTATTGCATAAGTGTGTAAGTTCTTCTTCTTCTTTCGTTCACTTGAAACATGTCTATATCTGTAATTCTGTCTCCTGAATAAAACTCACTGTCTTTTGTAGTTCATACAGTGTCCCATAGAACTTTTATTCCAGTGTTGTTTCCTCTGGCCAATATGTCTGCCTCAGCATTTCATACTATCAACACTCTTGAAGTATATGTTTGGCACTCTGTGCTGCCTGTCCACATGTACACATGGCCGTGTTGCCAATCTTGAACTTTGTATACATGTGACTGCGGAGTCGGTTGTGTCCTGTTCTGAGACGTAGAATTATAACTTGTTCTGATCTGTTCATAATGTGATAGTCATCTTGTGTTGGTGGCTTTCTTATTGGTAATTGGTATATCTGGTTGGTCTTCGACAGCACCTTCCTTAGCCAGTTGGTCTGCTTTTTCATTTCCTGGTATTCCACAGTGAGAGGGTATCCACTGCATGGTTACCCTATACTGGTAAGACAATTCACTAAGTAGTTTTTTTCAAGTCTGTTAGTTTTCCAGACTGGAGAGCTTGAAGCACTGACCTTGCATCTGTCAGGAATACCACAGGCTGTAGGTCAGAGTTGGAGTTCAGCAGTTTTCTAGCTGCCACACTAATTGCCTGGATTTCTGCATCATAATTATTGCAGAATTTCCCTGTCGGTGTTCTGATTGTATCTCTAGGCTTGTGTGGATATTCTATATATACACCTGCATCTCCATTCCTCACTGGATTCTGTGCTGACCCATCTGTATACTCTGAACCATATATCTTGTGGATATTCCTCATCCAGGAAAATGAGGGTGGCTGTCCTTCGCTGCACACTGTTCTGTTCGTCCTTGCAGAGTATTCCTTTCATGTGGGTCTGAATGTATATTGGCATTCCACGCCTTTTACTCCACGGGGTTTGTTCTGGTACAGACCTTAAGGGGCTGTCAACTTCAGGTAGGTCTGTAAGTTGTCTACGGAGTCGTTTAGCTTGATAGATAAAGCTGCTTCTTTTCAGTCACCCCATTGCTAGAATTTGGAATCTTTCCTTTATTGGATGACTTGGCATACACTGAAACATTTCTGCTTGAATTAGTACTTTTGTGTCTCTGCGTTCGTCAAGTGTTTGCATTCTACCCATTTTCTGTATCTCTGCTATGGGTGTTGATTTCATTGCTCCCAACATTATTCTAAGTGCCTGGTTGTGCACTTTATCTAGATCTTGTAATGTGGTGTTTGATGCAGGACACCACGCAGCTGAACCCCATTGAGGCCAGCACCGTGTAGAGGTGATGGGGCTTAGTCCAGCCATTAGGGGCTGGAAACTAAGACTGATCGGGCAGTCCCACTCGAGCAGGACCATAGTCCGGCCCAAGTAAGCAGAGTGCTGAAGACGGAGGCAAACAGCCAAAAGGCGCACAGATAATCAGGATGCCACGCACAAAACACAATGGAGTGTGTAAGTATGTTAATGTCCTGTCCTTAAATATTATAAATCCAAAATTTCTTTTGTCCCTTATCTTCATTTGTCTCACGCAGAATGGTCTTTGAAAGTGAATCTTGCCTTACTATATATGTCTCTATTTTCTTAATGATTGTCCTACTTTTGTATCCATACAAAAGAATATATAGAATTAGTGATTTATATAGGTTGATCTTCAATGTATTACTTTGCTTTTCCAAATCATGTTTAGCACATATCAACATATAAAGGATGTACAATTATCATGTCATGCAGACAATTTAACCTGTTCCTTTACCTGCTACTTAATTAAAGCATGCGGAAGGTTTAAATGTGTCAACAGTGTCTATAAGACCAACCATTACGCAGCAGTGAACTCTCAGCAGATGACACCAAAATAGTGAGGCTTTCTTCTTGTCGAAGCCCCTCAGCATTTTATCTGCACAATTATGTTTCCCTTTGTGGTGCAAAATTCAGGGAAACTAGCATTGTATAATCATGCTGGGAGAACCAGGGCAGCCACAGTCCTGACCATAGTCCAAGCTGCCAACATGTATGTTGTGCCCAAGCTATGAACAGGTGGCACATGATGTGCTAAAACCCACTCCATAAAAATAGGAAGTAAGAGCTAATTGCTCATAATTCCCCGGGATCACAACTACAAAACCTGAAACATCAACCTGGCATCTTTTAAATTTTATTTTCAAAACTAGATAATGAATAACATTTATAAGCATGAATTATATATTTTTTTCCTCATACCTGCTCTATTGTGACTTCCTTTAACCTGTCTTGAACAACAGGATCAAAGGCACCAATATAAAACTCCTGAAAAAAAAAGATTTAATGACAACTTTTGAAACAAAATGTTATTTTTCACTCATCCTTGTTTGTTATATGTAACATGTACTTTTCTGCATTTCAACTAGTTATCTATTTTTGTTCTTTCCTCTACTCAATTCTGATGAAGTTTCATGATAATGGCTCACTTTTTTTTTCTGACTGAGACTCAACAGATCATTCCTTCTTTTAAGCACCATATTTCTACATTAATATTTTGTCCATGTACATAATTTGCTTAATAATTGGCCGTTCTACTTTAAGGTTGAGTGGTTTAAAAATTGGAAAAAATTAATATCTTGCTCTGTGTATGTGTGTGTACACGTATGCAAGTATACATATGTGGGCACATGTGTTATACACTTGAGATACAAATAATAGATACAATCAACAGAAAAATGAACCTTATAGTTGGCAATGCCTCCACTGACAGCTGGGTCCACCACTCCATTAAGTTGCATGCCAAGTGGATCTACTCTTAGTGTTGAATCTTGTCTGTGTTGTTCTATTAACATAAGAAGTTTTTTATTCTTTTCCTCCATTGTTTCTATTGCATTTTCTATTGGGCTGACAGAGAACTGTAGGAGACATAATAATATTAAGATATTAACAGAGATTTGTAGAAAACATAATATTAAGATAACAGAGATTTGTAGAAAACATAATATTAAGATAACAACAGAGATTTGTAGAAAACATAATATTAAGATAACAACGGACAAATGTAGGAAACATAATAATATTAAGTTAACAAAGAGATTTGTAGAAAGCATAATAATATTAAGTTAATAACAAAAATTTGTAGGAAACATAGTATTAAGATAACAACAGAGAACTGTAGGAAACATAATAGTATTAAGATAACAACAGAATTTGTAGAAAATATAATATTAAGATCAACAGAGAACTGTAGGAAACTAATAATATCATAATATTAAGATAACTACAGAGATTTATAGGAAACATAATAACATTAACCCCTTAGCATTCTTAAGGCATTCTTAAGGTTATGATGAAAAACCACCGGAATCTCCTCTTTTTAGCCTCCCAGGGAAAAAATCTGTCTGGGTGCTAATAATAAAAGAATACAATAATAAAAGCATTCAGATGAATTGTTTCTGTGGGAAACTAAGAAGTGGATCTCGGCAAAATGGCATCAACCCCTCATTATATCCTTAACTCTTTCCGGACCAATCGCCAGTATACTATGGGTCTACAGGACCAATCGCCAGTATACTGGCTTTGATTTGATATTTTATTACTTCACAAGGCTAACTCTAACCTTGTGAAGTAATCACATACCATCAATGTACTTATATATTCATATTCTATATCCATTCCCCTTTCCAATGATATATTACACATACACTATTTATCAATATTAGTATGTCAAGTGATACAATAAAAAAACACATATAAGGAAATTTTATAAAATTAATTTGGTCCAAACCTAAACATAATCAAGTCCTGAAAGAGTTAAGGATACTTCGCAGCTAAGGGGTTAAGATAATAACAGAGAACTGTAGAAACATCAATTAAAAACAGAGTTTGCTTCCATTATCCACCCACCCACTCTGCTGAATACAGTGCATAGGGCAGAAACATGAGCTCTCCAGTTTGAGTGACGTGATTCTACTGTGTGTAATTCCTGCATGTTGTTGAGACTAATAGTTATACCATCTTTGATAGTTGTTCTGTGAAGAGAGTCTCTTCTTCCTCTTTTTCTTTTGCCATCTGGTATCCATTTTAAATCCTTCTAGTTGCAGGTCTGTTTTCATTCATTCTAAGTACATGTCCGATGCAAGTCCATTATTTTATTATTGTTGTAGAAACATATTGTTGTTTGGTGTCTTCTCTTGTTTACTAGAATCCAACCTACATTTAAGAGTTTTCTGAGATGTTTATTTGCAAATGAATTTAAAAAGCTGCAATAACATAATATTAATGTAGAAAGAAAGAATATGAAATATAGCATGAAATTCCCCATTAATGTAACAACAGAACTATATGTAGGAAATATAACATTAGGGCAGAAATATAGCAACTGAAAACTCCAGGAAACTTGGAAACCAAATTTGACACTCATCTGCACTTCAAATCATTTCCATGTTGTTGGCACAATAGATTGCATGAGTTTGTCTGCTTCACAGAAAATAGAGGCAATAGGTCTCTTGTATCATTTTGCGCAATGAGGGAAATTTCTTCAGAGATTTATTTCATACACAGAAGACTTTCCATTTTCAGTAGAAGTGATGTGGGGATTCCACAAGAGTAAAGTTTCACTATATAGGCATGTAGACATACTAGGGATTTGCTATTGAATCTTCTTCTTCTGCGTTCATTCTCAAACTCCTGCAGATTAGCAGGATGTAGTCTGGAGAACGGAATGCGTTGTGTCATGGTTTACATCAGTGCTTCTATATCTGTGCCTTTCGGCCTGGAACATCCGACTTCAGCATGGCTTTGGGTCATTGACCCTATATGGGATTGGACAGCCAACTCCCTCCCATAACCTCCTTAGTCACCTTTTACGACATGCGTGGAAGGTAAACAGTGTTGCTATTCTTTGCTCCCATTTCGGGCCCCGGCAACACGGGCGTGCTATTGAATGACTGTTGGTCTTATGGTCGACTGGTGAGACCAGATATCTGAGAATGTGAAATTCCATGAGTAAAATTACATATTTACAGACATAACAATCACAGTGTGTAAGAGATGAATGTTTTACATACTGTTTTTACAGCAACCACTGGGTACCAGCCTACAATACCAGGAAGAGGATACTGTGTAGTCATGATAGTACGTTCCAGCCACATACTCTGGAATAATAAAACAGAATTAAACACACTGTAATCAGCAGCAATATACAAGATAATGATCAGTGGATGGATGTCCACAACTCACCTTCATTTTGTAGATACTCAATGGCATCAACATTGTATTTATGATGACCCTTAAAATCTTGTCTTCCGGTTAAAACAGTGACTAGTGATCCGAGTATTTTTGTGATGTCGACTACTGCACTTGATATAATGGATTTATTCATTAGTTTCATCTAGGAGATTATGTTAATTCACTTGATTAAGAGGTCCACTCAATATGAATTTTTGCTGTTGTTCACACAGTATGTGCATTTTGCTGAAATTCTAATTATTGTATTCATGTCCCATTGAGGTCAGCACCTTGAAGTGGTGATGGGGCTTAGTTCAGCCAACAGGGGCTGGAAACTACGAATGATCGGGCAGTCTCACTCGAGCAGGACCACAGTCCTTCCCAAAAAAGCAGGGTGCTGAAGATGGAGGCAATCAGCTAAAAGGCGCACAATTAATCAGGATGCCCCATACAAAACACTATGGGAACAGGTCTATATCCAATAATAGTTATGGTGCCTGCCCTGTGATTGACGTTCAGGCAGGGTTCAACCTCAATTGCTGGAGGTCCTTCTCAAATTCCTCGAGGAACCAGGAGGCATGGGAATAGAGCTACTGACCAAACAAACCAATGACCAATAAAAATAATACACTGGAATGCTGAGGGTGTCAACAGCAAAAGAGATGGGTACATTAAAAATATGGAGCTTGAAAATATCCTATGTGAAGAACAAGTTAATGTATGCTGTATTCAAGAAACACACCTCAGCAGTGATAGAGCCTTCAAAATCAGAGGCTACCAGTGCTACCTATCAGACTGAAAGGACAGATGAAATGGTAAAATTCTGACACTTGTTAAGAAAAATATCAATGTACGTCAGCTGAAAGTAAGTGTATATGGAAGGGGCAGAATACCAGATGCTCTACCTAAAAACAGATAGTACCATATCCATCTCCTGAACTACTAGTGCCCAAATTATAGACCATCATATGTATTCATATATTATGTATATTATGATTATGATGCCAGTTCTCAGAAATAGTGGGGAGATTGAAATGTTCTAAACAAGGATGGAAAAAAATACACTGGAATCAGAAGTTGCACTAGAAAAAATATTTGTACTTATGTATTACACAGGTTTATATAATCGTTTCAATCAGACATGACAGACTATATCGAAAACTAGTGGAAAATGATGTGCACACAAGAAAACATACAAATTACAATATACAAATCATATTCAACGTTTCAACCAAAAGGTCTTTAACCTTTAGGCCCCTACGGTCGCAACATTGCGCCTTGCGTGTGCATCCCGTAGTGCCTGTGGTCGCAATCACGCAACATACGATATCACTCAATTCCCGAGTACGTAACTTCACGAAGTTAAAGCTTATATGACGTAGAATTCCCGCAACACGAAGCTAGGAATACGTCACAGTTTAAAGGTCAAATTCCTTTACTTATTACGATTGTAAGAGAGAGAAAGCCGGTTGAATTTGTCAACGCATTTCTAGAGCGACTTTAGCCATTTTCGGCCGTATTTTACTATCAAATTGAGTACCGCGTGGCATGGGTAAGTGATCGTGACTACATGTTCTAATTGTTGTTTTTTGTGTTTAATATGTTGTTATTTGATAAGAATGTGTGTGTATTCATTAAAAAGCACAAAAATAATATGTATCAGGGGTGACACGTGTGTGCATGGACAATAATTATGCTGCGTGTCGGCATAGACCTAGTGTTGACCGGACGGACGTTATATGCAATTTCTTCACGTTTTATTAGTCTTTATAGTTCATATTATATTAGTTTTGATATAAAACAATACATATACAATAAGTATAGGTATTTATGATGATTTTATCAATGTTGCCACACATTGCTCATGTATTAGGGTCGTCACGAAGATATATTTGCGATTTTGAAAATGACGTTTTGTTTTTTCACCAGAATTTTCAACTTCAAAACGTGCTCACAACTGTCATATCACACATACAACAACAACAAAAACACGATAATATTCACTATTCACTCATTTATTTAGATGTGCAAAATGATATCTTTTAAAACAAAAAAGTTATGACGTTTTCAAAACACCCACCATCAATAACGCAAATTTTCCAAAAAATAAGTCAGGCCCTGGGGGAAGTTTTGTAATTTTAAGCCAGGGCTCTAAAGGTTAAAGGTCTTGCTTGTTTGTAGACATCATGGCACTACAGGAGATTCAGCTGGGTGTAAATAGTATTATGAAGATTGCCTGCTTTCAAAGTTTTAATAACAAATTTATTCACAGGTATGTTATTCTGGTACAAGAATGTATTGATGTGCTAGAGATAGATGTGTCTAGATGGAATAATGATGTTATCAAACTAAAAGCAGTGCTCTCACCGGATTCTTCCAGCATATCAAGCTTCTATTTATACTGGTTAATGTGTGCGTCTGTAATGTTAATGTAGACTAACATGGTTCACAATGTCCTGGAGAGACATTGCAACAACAAACGTTTCAGAGGCAACGATAGAACGGACTCATTGGTTGGTGGCGCAGTACTGAGAAGAGATACAGCCAACCTAAAAAGGGCAGTCATGGATTTACTACAGTTAAGAAGAGGATGCTCCAGATGATAATGTACACAAACAAAGAATGACAGAAAATGGGGGTGACTAAGGGTGAATGGAGAACTTGTATCCTCACAAGAAAGACCTGCAGCTCACATAGTAAACATGAGGGACGAGTCTGCATACTCTTGGATAGTGCTGGAATGGAAAGCAGATAACTTATGGGAATGTCCCATATGCCATGATGCTGTTTTCTAATGAAGAACCAAAAAAATCATATTTAATAGTAGATTGTTAAAAAGCAAGATAGAAGAATGGTTGTATGTCTACTTCACATTGATACCTCAGCTCGAAGGATAAAAAAAGGTGAAGGGTACTAGCCAATAACTATGTGGAATACAGTTAGAAAATTGATGGCAAAGGATCTTACCTAGAAGTTGTCTTATCAGCTAGAGGAAAAAGTTGCTAACGGTAACATTCATCCATACACGTAGACCTGGTGAAATATGGCTCTCTTGTACAGGATGTATTCAAAGGATTAATGGATATATGCAACTGTTCTCGGCTTTGAAGGCTAGTAGATCATTGGTGACTGGTAAAACTATATCTTATAGTAGATCATTGGTGACTGGTAGAACTATATTTTATGTTGATGACATTTTGGTTTATACAGGCAGGGCAGAAACTAATAGATGTGCATAAATAGATATCATGAACACATAGAAACATCACTTATATGAACATACCGTGACATCAGTTGAGCCTTCATCTTTGCGTCTAGAAAATGTAAACTGCTGGACTTCATTGACCCTATAGTATTTGAGAATTTGCTCACTGATACTACGGTCCAGGAATCTTTCCTTAAGCTCCATCACAGGAGTTACAGCATTAATCTGGAGATCTGAGGGTGTGTTAGGAAATGTAGCATTATTCAAATCTAGCATTATTGAAATACAGAATGACATCTTTCTGTGAGTTTATAACATTAGCTATATATATATGAAAACATATAATATATGAAAACATAGTATTATGATGTGACGTCATCACGACAATATGGCGTTGTGTTTTCATTCTGTGAAGCAGGGATCTGTATTATATTCATTGAATTAGTGTGCAGTGGAAAATACGTCAATTCGGGATAATATCTTGAAGGTTACTTGTTAATGGATTAAAAGATAACAACATAGTGAAGGTATTATCAAGTTTAGAAGTATTAATGTGGATGCGTACGAAGTAAGGTTGTGACCTAGTGAAATGGTAGCGATGCGCTCAGCGCGAAGTTCAAATGTGATGTAGCGTCAACATCAGAAAAGTGCAATGGAGATGGAGAGAGAAAACACATCCATATAACCACATTAGAAGGACAGCTGGAGAGGAGATGGGCACCACTAGCTAAACCTTTTGCCCACTGAAATACTACAATGGATAATCACACACAGAGAATAATAATGCAGGGAACTGTCGAGGGTGGAAGAAGCAGAGGAGGACAAATAAAGACATGGACAGACAACATCAAGGAATGGACAGGGCTAGATATTTCCACACTCATCCGCATCGCTGAGGATAGAATTCGCTGGAGGACTCTGTGTGCTGAAGCATCCAATGTGGTACCCCTACGACCCTGAAGGGTTATGGGTTTATTGATTGATTGAACATTAGCTAAGCATATGGTTAATTAGTTAGAATGTTGGACTTACAATCATGACAGTATGAGTTCAAATCATGGTATGGACTAGATTGTTATCTAACTGGTATAAAATTAAAAATCCAACCTTTACATGTTATGTTATCATGCTATGATTAAGCATAGCCCTTCTTCAGATATATTCATGCACACTGGTGTAGTACATCACTCATCTTGAATGATGTGGTTGATTACTTGATACTTTATATATTTTTTTTGTATCAGCCAATGAAAAGTTGGATCAGCCTAGATCATTGATGATGTGTGTAACCAGCGTGCAAGAAATATATCTGGAGATATTTGGGTAAAGCCAAATTTATTACCAGTTACAACAATCCTCCCTACACTTATTCAAATGAAAAACATGCAGATGAACCCATGTATTGTTATCTATCTATCTATTCGCTAAACCCTTTGTTGCCTTTCAGCATTAGGTGTAGAAGAGTATATTGTGGAATTTGTTGCCTCTTATTTTAGTGGTCCATCATTTTCATGGTTGGCCTCTAGGTCTGCCTTCACTGTATCTGTGTAGCATAGCTTGCTGTGGTATGCTGTCTGATGGTATTCTGCTGATGTGTGCAAACAATTTGATCTTTTATCTCTTAATATATTCCAAGATTGAAGTGGTGCTGATTCTATGTCTAATGTCCTCATTCCTCGCTCTGTATTTTAGCGATATACCTAGGATTCTGCAGAAGCATGCCATTTCCATTGTCACAAATTTACGTTTGTCTTTTGTTGTCGTTGTCCATGTTTGGCTTTGTAAGCACAGTGTTGGCATAATAATTGCTTTGAATAGTGTTATTTTGTTGTTTAAATCTACATTTTTGTTTCTGAAGATTGGTGTCATTTGGCTTGGTATGCTTTACTACATCTATTGTGTATTTCTTTGCTGCTCTTGCCATCTGTTGTTAATTGCTTCCTAAGTATGTGAATTCTGTCACTTGTTTAGGTCTTATATATATATATGTTGTTGTTTCCTTTTGTTCTTCCCAAATTCATTACTTTGGTTTTTTCTATATTTTTTTGATGATGCTCTTCTGATGATGCTGCTAGTGCTTGGTCGTGTGCAATGTGTTGCTATTAGGGGTTCAAATGTTGAGTTCATAGATGGTACTGTTTTCTATCAACTCTGTCCTATGTTTTTATCTTGATAAAGATCTTAAGGCTGAAATGTTGATTTTTGTGTGTTATTAGTGATTGGTAAACATCACCTCATGTTTTCACTGATTTAAAAACTATTACTTTCAACCAATTTACTTCACTTAATAAAATAAAAACATATCTAGAATTATAAGTCTCAAAGGATACACTGTTGATTGGAATCATATATTTTTGGATCTGGGACATCCAAGGTTTTCATAAGCTGCAACGAAATAAACACAAAATTGAGTAGGTATTAATTTGAAACTTATATAAAAAAAAAAAAAGGCACAGTGATTTGCAACATTTCTACGTCCTGACATGATGATAAATTCTGCTAAATTTTTGTGTATTCATCTCTTAATGCTTCATATTGAATCTACCAACATTTTCTACATCTATCAAGGGAATAGATTCTGCCAAACTGTTCTGTATTTATCTATTAATGTTTTATAATGAATACCAACATTTTCTGTGGAGTCTCCACTCAGACAGAACTGTGTTACCTCTTAATTCCTGTTCTTTTCAGTTGTTCTGTTGCACATTTAGCAAAATTTTTTTAATGTCTGTCTACTTTATTTAATTCTCTTATCTTGAAGTTTCCTTAGAATTCTTACAATTCAATCTGTTATACAATCAATAATTATAGCTAAATAACTAACAAATTTAACAAGCTCCTATGAATTTATATTTTTGTTCCATGCAAAGTTTAGACCAAATATTATTGCTTATTATTGCAGGACCTGAAAAGGAAGAAAAAAAATATCATTATTGTTACCATGTATGTTGTAAGAGATGAGGTATGGTATTTTGTTAGTGGGTTGTTCCTGTACAATAGAGTTTCAAGGTGATCCAAAAGCCATGTTGATGCCAAATGTGATAGGACAAAATGTGTAGATATTGAAGCTAAACTGTAAACTATGACACAATACTTTCTGCTCTGTTGACTACATCCTGCTAATCTGCAGGAATATGAGAACGAATGCAGAAGAAGTAGATTCAGATATGGACAACATTTTTAAGTCTGGGGCAGATTGAAAATCTTTCATGTTGTAAAGCGCCAATTTTTTGTCTTTTGAGTTCCAAGTGCCATAAACAAGCTCAGAGGCCAATGTCACTTTTAATTAGCCTAACAAGCCAGTAAAGCTGTTTTGGCTGGCCAGATTTGGATTGTGTAAATTGGATTTTACCCACCTCGGTATGGACTTAGAAATGACATTTTTGGTTGTCTGTATGCATATGAAATCTGTCTAGAACTGACAATATCATCATAACATTCTTACCTCAGCATGGGGAAACAACGTCTGCATTCTAGAATTGAAATCTGCCAGACGTTCATATTCCTTGCCTCTGTAGATGAATACTTTGTTCTGAAATGGACAATAAATACGCACAAAAATGTCTCTATGCCTGAAAATTTATATTTTGGATGTTAAGATCATCATCATTGTACATTTTATCAATAGTATGCACATAGTTTATGCTTTAATATGTTTCTTAACAAGCTACACAGAATTATTCTAAATAAGCAACTATCTACAGCATATTAAGACTGATTTGATAAATTTTATAAAATCATAAATTTTTACAATAAAAAATAAGTACCTGATACTATTTATGTTAGAAAGAAAAGGTTCTTTAGAGGATCTGAGAGCAAAATAAATAATGTGCTTACCTGAAGGAAAGAAGGGAATCCTCGTCCAAAGTAACCCACACGGAAGTACTCTGGTTCTGGTCTCATCTGCTTCATGATGCAGTCATAGAGCTCTGCTTGCCTTTTCTGAAATGAGAATAAGTAAGATAAATCAACAAGGCAATACAGTGACAATACTTTAATGTATACTTGTAACACTAACCTAGACATAAATAGGAATATATGTGCCTGTAAAACTAACTCAAATAGAAGCAGAAAGAAGAGCCAAGGGTAGACCTAGATCAACAACATCAAAGAGACATTACACGAACACCAAATAACATTATCTGAAGCTGCCAGAAAAGCGAGAACAAGAACATTGTATCTCCCTCGACACATGTAAAGGGTAAAAGAGGAAGGGAAGAAAAAACTAACTCTGGCTCAGTGGAGGTGTGGTAAAGAGTGTGTCTGTGATGGCAACGTACCTGATTCAAATCCCGCCATAGATAATTATGCATCTGGACTGTTCAGAAGCAATGGCAAACTACTAAACATATTTATATTTCCTAGAAAATCACTACAGCCAAGCAATTCTGGATTGATGGTTAAATCATAAATAAGATATGCTACCAATTTTGTTTAGTTCTAGGTGTATTGACTTCACAATAAAGCAACAAAACAACTTATACGGAAATAATTTACACCCAACTTATACCCAAATAATAAATACATTAGTAACTATATAGTTGCCATTAGTAGTTCAAACTAGATTCTACTATTAAACTTTTAGTTGCATGTATGAGTTTACTTGATTATTTCTCTTGCTGCTAGTTAGGTACACTAGTAGCTATTATTAGTTCTAAGGTGACCAAAAGATGTGCTACAGGGGTACATTAAAGACCGTACTGAAAGCCTTTGAAAGAGACCGAGACACATGGGAAGAACTTGTACAAAATAGACGGCTACATGGCACTCTACAGTAAAAAAAGAACAGCATCTTGTCAGAAGAGGAGAAACGCAGCAGCTCAACAGTGGAGAGTAGCTAGAAAGTCACAGGTAGACCAAAACTCACCTACAGGGGTCAATTCTATGCCCGAACTGTCCATAGTCATTTGCAACTAAAATAGGGTTTATTATCCATCTACAAATGTATACTTATAATCAAGGACATAATTTTAACTTAATTTCAAAAGTGGATGTAACAAAGTCATTATCACTTGTGATGGACAAATAACATTAGCTCTAATTATCTATTTACACTCAATTGCATTTGCGAAAATATTTTTATACTGTGTAGTTAACTTGGGATCACTCCATGACATCATCATGTACACTGGAAACTTGAGGGTATGCAATATAATTTTACACCAAAGTTTGCTTTGCATGCTTGTGTATAGCATACTAGTATTTTATATGCCTCTCAACATGGCCACGGAACACATTTGTGTAGATGAAGATTGAAGTTCCTTTCAAGGAGTGATAGCGAATATGATTTTTCAACAATCCAAAATATTGCAGATGGGCCTAACAAAAAAAGTGCATGGTGTGTTCAAACAACAAAAAACCACGGGAAACAAGATAAATGTCTGGAATATATGTCTAAACAACATATATTGAGATGTGATGTAGCACTGTGTGTCCCATCATGCTTTAGAATGTTTTATACACAAATGCAAAAATAATAATCTATTTGCCATTTTTTTTGGGTACAGTTTAGTGTTCTGATAGATTTTCTGATACAAAGTACATGAATAACTAAAATGTTATGAATTTATTTTTGTTTGCTTAGTTCTGTCTGGCTTTGTGGCAGTGTGGTACAGTGCTTGTCTGTAATGGACAAGGTACCGAGTTAAAATCTTGCCACAGGCAATTATGCATCTGGATCATCTAGAAAGCAATGGCAAACTACTGAACATATTTATATTGCCTAGAAAGTCACTACAGCCCAAAAATGCTGGATTTATGGCTACATCCTGAATAGGATATGCTCCCAATTTTGTGTAGTTCTAAGTGTATGAAGAAATTAATCTTTTAGTTGTTACACACAAGTTTACATGTTCCTCTATCTTACTAATAGACATGAGTTAACCCGTTTTGTTTTTTCTATCACCTCATTGTTGTGTGTATGACAAGAAAAGAAGAAAATGATTAAGCAAATTAAGCACACACTCTGTGTGTCTAATTTTTATATCATTTATTTTCTCTGGGTATGACAAACTAAAGAAGAAGAAAAAAAAACATTTCTATTCTGAAATTACCAAGCATCAGTACTTGTCAACCATCCCATCCATGCTGTATATATTTTATGTCAATAAAAAAACCAGCACCGTCAAAGCTCTCTTACTTTTGGAAGACAAGAAAAGGATTCAGTAACACAGGGAGAAAGTCATTTAGGAAAGAATTTGGCACATCGGAGATTGGTTACAGAGAACAATGTAGTAACTAAAAAGTTAAAATCGAGTACAAAACTAAGTTAACACTAAAAAAAACAGCATGAGAAGCTGTATTTCTGTTTTAGGGTATACCACGAGGAGGTACTTTTGGAATCTTGGTTATCTGCTAATCCTGGGTCCGGCGAGAGCAATCCGGTATCCTTAGAACCCCATTCAGTTTACAAATCTGGAGTTTATAATTAGAGCCAAATCTTGTTCTGTTATTATTTGCATTGACTTTATAAAATGTAAATTGAATTTCTGTTAGTTCTCTGAAATTTTGACTGCATTAGTCTCTGAATATTAAATTTGGTTTTATTTCAAACGGGCTTAAATCTATTGATACACTTACATCATAATCAATCTTAAGTATAAAAGATAAATAAATGTTACTGCTAATTGGTGTGTTATCAATGGGCCCAGTTGTTTTGCAATGTCTGTTATTTTGTCATTTCTGCTGTTTTGACATTCCTGCTGTTTTGTCATTCTATATGTTTTCAGTAATAGCTGTTAATTCTCTATCCCAATACTTTTAATGTGTGTTTACACAACAATACATGGGGTATGTGCCATACATCAATGTTTCATTGGTTCTCTTATTCGCTGTTAAATATTGGCAGTATAGTATATTTGCAAGATTATAATTTTTATTGTTTATTCTGTCTGTATTTTTCTTGAGAAAGACCTTATGGTTGAAACATTGATGTAGTCTGTTTTGTATATAGTTAACTATATTTGTATGTGTCAGTCTATGCACTGTAAAACATATTTGTGTTTTTTTAAAATACTACATATATTGGCATAATCTGGTTTTATGTACCTAGGATGAATATCTGTAAAAAAAAAATCATACCAAGCAGCCCTAATAAACATTTCTTTCCATCACTTTATGAGAGCTTGAAGAAAAATATAAGAAATTATATTAATAGGGTACAAACCAAGATTTTGCTCAGGCTGACATAGTCAAACAACTCGTCTCTGTAGAGCATACACAGTTCTTCACACAACTCAATACCTTTCTCCCACATCTGAAAAATTTTACAATATCAAAATTCATTATTCCTATAGATTAATTGTAACTCAACTGAACTTGTACTATGGGCAGAAACAATATGTTCTCAGCCTCCTCCAGAAAATGCCAAATGAAGATTCCTGTGCTTTTATAAAAATACCACTTATTTTTCTTTGAAAGTGCCCAATCTTATGAATGTTTCTTATTCCAAAGATCTCCACTAACAGAGATGTTACCAATTACCAAGACACTTCCACCATAAATTTCCAAGCAATTGGCTTGTCACCCCCCCCCCCCCCCATATATACATTTTCAATACTCTGAATATAGATGTTTTAATGCAAATTTGTCTGCCTTCTCAAGACTGCATGTTCAAGCAGTAGATTTAAACAAAACTGATTTAGGTTATATGTTGCAATATATATCAAGTGACATATTCTTTCCAGAATGTTGTCTTCATTGTGGATACTGAATGCCTCTCTATCCCGGGCAAGCAGGTCTGCATTGGCCAGGACATGTGCATATATTCTTCAATGTTGTTGGTCCATCATCTTCTTGGTCTTCCTCTTCTCTCGCCTGACACTTTTCCCTCCAGAATGAGCCTCTCAATACCAACATGTCGCTTTAGGTGTCCAAAATGCTGTAGCTTCCTTCTTATGATGGTATTTAGAAGCCACCCTTCATTTAGTTTCATTAATTTCAAAATTTCAGTGTTCTTCTTTTTCTTAGTCCATGATATTTGTACGATCTTTTTTTCACATCTAATAGTCCCTGCAGCTTATTACATGAAGAGTTATCTTAATCCCCAACGGCAGGTTGCTGCCATGGGACATACTTTTTTGTATCACTTCATTTCAAATGAATTTATTCTTTTGGATATTGTCTTGTTTAAAGTCAAAGTCCATAGGTTGCCACTGGGAAAACACATGATCAAAAATTACTTTAATTGTGCAATAAGATTAGATAAATTATAACAAGGAATCACTTCATTGCTGCTATATTTAGCTACGTCATCCAAGGATGTAATACTTGTCAATCTTTCCTTTCTTTCAATGTTCCTGCACCATATATGTTGCACAGAATGGATGCATAGAGATCACAACATAATTTTTTCACACCACAAGGGCAGTGATGCTCAGACTTCACTGCACTTGAACTATTTTGTTTTGGTATCCTACCCATATATAGATTGCCTTACTGGGATACAGTATTTCTGATACAGATTGATGGGATACAGATTGATATACTGGGATACAGTATATCAAACTGTATAGGTCGCTGGTGCTTTCTGTTGTGTTGTATGGTTGTGAGAGTTGGACACTCACTGCGGACATGGTGAGAAGATTACATGCTTTCGAGTATAAATGCTACAGAAGAATTCTACGAATTTCCTATAGGGAACATAAGACCAATGTGTACGTAAGAAATAAAGTAGAGATGTGTGCAGGTGTCCAGGAGCCATTGCTTTCAATAGTGAAACGACGAAAACTAGCATGGTTCGGACATGTATGCAGGCACGATTCCTTGTCAAAAACAATACTGCAGGGAACTGTCGAGGGTGGAAGAAGCAGAGGAGGACAAATAAAGATATGGACAGACAACATCAAGGAATGGACAGGGCTAGATATTTCCACACTCATCCGCATCACTGAGGATAGGACTCTGTATGCTGAAGCATCCAATGTGGTACCCCAACGACCCTGAAGGGTTATGGGTTTATTGATTGTTTATTGATTGATTCTATTTACACTTGTCCTTCTCTATCATACAATTCATCTGCCAACAAATGGTGTATCAACAGTGATCTCACAATCACTAAGGCACAAGTTCAAATCATGGGTAAGTCAAACCCGATATACACTGTGTTTGTTATCTTTTGGAGGTCAAATTAAAACGTACCCCTTATATGTCATGGTGACAGCTACGGCAAAGCAACCTTTATTAGCACAGCCTAAGGACTTATATTTGCATTAGTTAACAGGAAAGATTGCAATGATGAAATTAAATCCACATCATGAAACACTAATTTAACATTTCAAAGATTGTCCTACAACAAATCATATCAGAAGAGTTTCAAGTATATTTTACCTCACTAAACTAAGTTTCTGGTTTCATTTGAAAGTGAAGGCACCATGCTCTTCCTCTCTGAGTATATCTTGACTTATGATTCAGGTACCCATTTGTGCAGCTGGTCAACTAGAAAGTGAGCCTCTGCATAAGCTAAGGTGCTAGTGACTGAACTAATCCCAATCTCATGTAGTGCATACAATAAACATCTATACATACCTTGCCATGATCAAAGTGAGAGATAATATCATAGTATAGCCTCTCTTTCAGTTCTCTGTGAGTATTGGCATCTGGATAGTTTTGGTACTGTAGCATTGGAGCTAGAGATTCATCTGTCCACTGAGAAATTAATTAGGCAGAAACATCTAAACATCTTTGAAATCAATCACACATTATATTAAAAAGTCACTGGAATATCTATATCTTGATAAAGAGTGGCATGCTGTGAAAAACAACTCTGGAACTAGTTTTATACAATCTTTTAAAATAAGGAGACTCAAAATGTAATAAAAGTAACAACAACAAAAAATAAAATTAAAAAAAAAACAAATATGTAGTAATGAACAAGGAGAGGGTAATGCCAACTGTATCAAGCATATAAATTAATGTGTAAATTTCAGAGGGTCACAATGTGCTTCTTCTTCTATGTAAAGTGTCCTTTACAGATCATTGTCCTCATTTCCACTCTGTAAACCTCTGTTCTGTGCAAGCTGCACCAATTTTTTCACTGTCATATTAAAAACGTCTTTGATATCTTATGTTCATAGTTCATTGTGTCTTCTTTCATTCCCAAAATATGTTAGCATGCTTTTTTTATGGTTTTAAGAAGCCAATCTTCTTCTATGTTCCGTCAGTGACGGTTTATCTCTCTATCCATGATATTTGTAGTACCTCTTCTATAGCATTTCATTTTGAATGCTGATATTTTCTTTCCTACTGCAGTTACCATTGCCAAGGTCTCACAGCCATAGGTTGTCACTGGGAAAATATACCTTCTTAATAGTTGTAACTTTGTCTTTCTGTTTGTTCCTTGTCATAGATTTTTAAAAATCTGTGCCGCTTTTTGCAGGGCAATAATCTTTTTCTGATCACTGATGAACAATCTCCTGTGGTATATATGATTGACTCAAGATATTCAAAGTTGTAATTTTGTAGGTGTCTATCGTTGATAGTTATTGTAGGTGTGAGTTCATTTCTGTTAACCTTTAGGCTCCTATGGTCGCAACATTGCGCCTTGCGTTTGCGTCCCACCTTGCCTGTGGTCGCAATCACATGCCTTACGATATCAATCCATTCCCGAGTACGGAACTTCACGAAGTTAAAGCTTATATGATGTAGAATTCCCACCACACGAAGCTAGGAATACGTCTTGGTTTAAAGGTCAAATTCCTTTACTCATTACGATTGTAAGAGAGAGAAAGCCGGTTGAATTTGTCAACGCATTTCTAGAGCGACTTTAGCCATTTTTGGCCGTATTTTACTATCAAATTGAGTACCGCGTGGCATGGGTAAGTGATCGTGACTACATGTTCTAATTGTTGTTTTTTGTGTTTAATATGTTGTTATTTGATAAGTATGTTTCTTTATTTGTTCAAAAACACAAAAATAATATATATCAGGGGTGACAGATGTGTGCATGGACAATAATTATGCTGCGTGTCGGCATGGACCTAGTGTTGACCGGACGGACGTTATATGCGATTTCTTCACGTTTTATTAGTTTTTAGTTCATATTATATTAGTTTTGATATAAAACAATATATATACAATAAGTATAGGTATTTATGAGGATTTTATCAATGTTGTCACACATTGCTCATGTATTAGGGTAGTCACGAAGATATATTTGCGATTTTGAAAATGGCGTTTTGCGTTTTTCGCCCGAATTTTCAACTTTACAACTTGCTCACAACTGTCATATCACACATACAACAACAACAAAAACATTATTACATTCACTACTCACTCCTTTATTTATATGTGCAAAAATTATTTTGATATCTTTTAAAACAAAAAAGTTATGACGTTTTCAAAACACCCACCATCAATAACGCAAATTTTCCAAAAAATAAGTCAGGTCCTGGAGGAAGTTTTGTAATTTTAAGCCAGGGTCCTTAAGGTTAATCTGCATTATTTTGGTCCTTTTTTTGCGTTATATATATCAAGTGACATATTCTTTCCAGAACATTGTCTTCATCGTGAATATTCTTAACCCCTTCTATCCTGGGTGAGCAGGCCTGCATTGGCCAGAGACATGCTTATACATTCTTTGACATTCTTCGCTGGTCCATCATCTTCTTTGTCTTTCTCTTCTTCTCTTTCCTGGTGCTCTGTTCTCAAGAATCGGTCTTTCCATGCTATTATAACTCTTTAAGTGTCCTTAATACTATAGCTGACTTCTTATGATTATATTTCGAAGCCACTTTTAATTTAATTTCAGTTTTTCTGCATTGAGGAAAAGATTTTGAGCTTCACAGTGATGTTTTACTGAAATAATTATGTATTCTAGACCTATGGGGTTCCTTGATATAAGGTGATGTCGTCTACATACTTAGTTTTTATCTCATGCCTTCGATATTAAGAGGTTGATCTGTGTGTAGTGTGAGCCTTCTCAAACATTCCTCATGATGATTAACAGATGCAATGTGCCACATAGAAATAAATTGGATGAAAATAATCAAAATAAGCCACATTTCTAGTTAAAATCTAACTTACCTGCAAAAGTCTGGCATACAGAATAAGAGTGTAGGCTGCCTCAGTGTAATTATCACACCCCAAGTGAAGGTCACACAGTTTATGCAGATAGCGAATGTACATTTCTTGTCTATTAATTTCATGATAAAAATCCTGTAAATAGAATAAAGAAACTTTGTAAGAACTGCACTAAAGGCTCTACAAAATCCAAATTCTCAGAAATAGCTTCATTGGCTTGTTTAACTTTGGTGCTATCTATTGTTATATCCATTAGTGTTGCAGACTTACTAATTTGTAAGAACAGAAATGTAATAGATCTTATGATGAGGGAAAGCAGGCTTGACTCTCTTTTAATTTTTGTTTCTTTTGAATTGCCTGCCATGTTCTACTGCAGAGGTGGGCAAACTACCGCCCACGGGCCAAATGCGGCCCGCCATTGGATATTTTGCGGCCCTCAAACACATTTTTAAATACAGGAACATTGTTAAAATATTTGCAAAACCTTTTATCATATTAGAAAATATACTGTTATAGTGTAAGTCTGTTAGAAATGTAATTTATTTCAGAAGTTATCTACATTATGTAAAACAACCTCTCTTTACAATAAAAATATTTAATTGATTACTTACCGAGAATTTTAAACAAAAACATACATAATATTATATGCGGCCCTCCAATAGCTTTACAATTTTCAATGCGGCCCTCTGCACAAAAAGTTTGCCCACCCCTGTTCTACTACCTGTTCAAAATGTTTAATACCCACACTGATCTCATCATTCCAGGTTGGATAGTCAAGAACTGTGATTTTCCAAGATCTTGGGTCAATCTTGCAGTGTTCATGAATTAAGTAGTCATTGAAATGCTTTTTCTGGCCTCCACTTGAGCACCTACCTATTCACAGTTCACCATAGTACAGTCTGTTTGGAAGACGCTCGTTTAACATGCAGACAATATGACCGGCCGAACAAAGTTGAGACCTGATCAATAATGAATGGATGCCTTCAAGGAAATAATTATGTATCAGGTATTAGATATGTTGATTATTCTTTTCGCATACCGGACATGTCCATGGGTGCTCAGATCTATGCTTCAGTAAATCTGGGTTTATCTCGGGGTATAATGGCCGATGGTTCCAGTTCTATGTTGGTACACTGCTATTTTTGAAATCTTTGTCAGGTATTCTCTATGGGCCACGCCCTTCATCCCTTCCAATTCGTGCAATCTCGAAAGAGGACATAATTATTCTTAGACATAAATATAATGTAGAATTGAAAAGATCTTTATAAAAAAAACTTTTATCAATGCAACCTTTTCTTTGAAAGAAGTCAGGAGGCTTTTATAGGCTGTGGTAAAAGAGGCTGCTCTGCCATGGCTGTCATTACAATGTATCTAGGGTGGATTTTTGTTGAATGGGATGAACAGATGCAAAACAAGAAAGCTAAACATTGCAAGTTTACATACAAAAAAAGCAATGGAAAAACTGTCTTGTACCAACGTATTAGAAGGATATACAGTAAAGCCCATATGAGAATGCTTACCAGGAGATTCACAATACAGCTGATACGATGCTCCCTGATTTCATCTTGGATAATGGTTCTGTATACAAGGAGCCTCTCCAGCAGATCATATATCGTGTTCACAAATGTTAATCCTTGATCACCTATTGTAGGGTTACCTTCACATAGGTGCTCCATACTGTAAAACATTTATTATTACTATTATAACAATCTACAATGCCATTAAGATGGACTTAAGATGGAGAAGAAAAACATCAGATAAATTGTATATTTATGTCATGCAGACCCTCTCCAAGTACAAGACATCTATAAGCTGAATGCTGAAAGAAAGAAAGTTCAGAGAAACCATCCCACTGTACAGAGTAAGAAAGAGCAAGTTGCTCGCAATTCCTGAGGTTATTGACAAACAAACAAAACTGTCATGTAGAACAGAGTATAGGATCATTTTGCACACAAATTGATGCCAACAGGTATTATGACATTAAGCCCATATTTTCTTTAACCATCGGACCGTATGGAAGATGTGGTAATATTATGTCAAATGCATTTTGTCACAAAAATGTATTCTGGTAATTATTTTCTTAGACTGAGTCAACTCTAGTGCCTTCTACCTTTACTGGGGTCAAACCCTGGATCACTGGGCTAGAAAGTTGAAGTATTAGCTATTGTTACTGCAACAAAGAGTATATAATGCAATGTACACAGCAAAGACTATAACAATCAGTGTGCATCAGCTGCTCAACATTGGAAAGGATTAATCAATCATGCCTCATAAGAGCATAGAACATATGAATGCTTTCTCTCCAGTCTATATTGTCAGGTCTCTGTTCCTTGTCTTTATTTCTACATAGATTTCAATTCAATGCATATCTGATACAGTTTTCTGTATTTCTTCTTCAATGCATCCTCATTTGTTGACAAGATTTACAGACCAATAGGATACAGTCCTGTTCTCGTTTAAACGTCTGTGCTCCTGATCTTATCATTTAATATTCAATTTCTTTCTTAAATAATTGTTTATAAATGCTTGCAGCCCATATTTTATTGTCTTTGTCACCACCCATGTATTGAGTGATAAAACAGAACACACTATATATTTGTATTGAAGGAATTGGACAGAATAGAAATGAATAATTTACATGCATGATCAATCAATCAATAAATCATGTGCAATGAATGAACTCATGAAACTGACAGTGTGTCATTGATCATATTATTATTGTAGGAGTACCAGACAGCCTTTGCTTTTATGGAATTTATCGCAGTATTGTATGTTCTGCACCATATCAAAAATGTGTCTAGTCTACACTGTACACTGTTAGCAATATCTGTTCTGTTCATGCTCATGGTGTATAGTAGGATATCATCAGCATATGTTAGAACTCTGCAATTGCTTGAGGTTTGCAATTGAGCAATTTAAACATATACACATTAAACAGCACTAGGGACAGAGAAGATCCTTGTGGCAGACCAGGTGCTGTTGTTATGATCTCTGATGTCCAGAATCTGCACCTCAGAGCAACTTTAGTAATAGAATACTACCATCACCCATTACACCAAAGTCTAGATGAATCAAAGGGAAAACGAATCAAGTGTGGCATATCATGGATGGCGGAGACTGCAGACACACTGTGAAGAATATATGAACTAGAAGAAACAGGAAAGGGCAGTGAAAGGGTGGAGGTAGACACTGAAAAGAAATCCCTAACTAAAGTAATAACATAACTAGATAAATTGTGTCAGAAATGGACGGGTGTCAGGGCCCAGGTTACAGTGCCCAGATACAATCGAAACCGCAAAACATAATTATATACACAGATGGCTCAGTTAACAGAAATACAATAAAAGCAGTTGGGGTTTTATTGTCTACAGAAACGATGTGACGTTGGTTGAGAAATCTTCTGCATACTCCACTGTCGCATCAAGCATGAGATGGAGATAGAGGGAATTACAGAAGCACTCGATTGGTTGATAACTGATACATCAACACACTCGGTAATACACACAGACTCTCAAAGGCACATGATAGAAAAGTTATGTTGAGAAAGAAATGGTGGGATTTATTTAATAACTCAATTGTCCAGAGTATTACATGTATATACTGTTATGGTTATGCTGGAGCCAGAGGAAACAAAAGAACCAACATTTTGGCAGGCAATGCAGCAATAGATGGCACAATGCTGAGAAGAGATATTTGATTGAGGCAGTAATAAATGCATTTCAAGATGAAGATGATGTCAATGAGGCTGAGAGCGTATACATACAGAGAATGTTAGAAATGGGAGTATCTATAGGGGAGGGAAGGAAAAGTAATTTTTTTGGAAAGTCCAGAAGATCATGCAATCAACACATGAGTCTACATACACTGGGATGGCTGCTGGAACAGAGGGCGGAGCACTTATGGGAGTGCCTCATGTGCTGCGATAATAGTTTCTAATCAAGAATCATATAATTCTCTAAATCAGAGCTGTCTCTTCTCATAACTGTGCCTATACTATAGCATTTTTCATCAAATCCAACCTCTTTCATGCCTTTTACTTCTGCATGACCTGCACAGTAGATCTATGTGATATTTTGTGAATCAACCAAGGAAGAGTGACGCATTCTTTCTTATAATACACTTTGTATCTTGAACACCATGCTGAAAGAATCTGATAGAATCACTGTTAAAGATAAAAGAAGTTAAAGAGAGTTAAGATACTCACATTTCTGTAAAGAGTGTCATGTACTGCTCATCTCCTCTTCCACCTTCTATCAATGTGTCCAGTTTTGTGATCATTTCATTCTCAAACTGTATCAGAGAGCAAGTTTTATTTAAAGAAAGAGCAAAATCCTGAACACATCGATGTAAACAATCTACACAGACTCAAAATTAAGTATATTTTAGCTGTACGTATGGTTATAATTAAAGAAATTTATAATTTACCAGCCTATATATTAATATAAAACACTCATTTACTATACATCCAGTATGGCTTAATCACTATTCCAAAAAGACTATCTTCTTGGTCAGCCATCATACTGTACGTCGACCAACATAGATGAGTTATTTGCTGTTGACTGACACGTTTTATATATATATATATATATATATATATATATATATATATATATATATATATATATATATATATATATATATATATATATATATATATATATATATATATATATATATCATAATTACTAGTGAGTTAAAGAATCATAGTTAGATATTCCATCCAAAATAATGGAAGCGGTGACAGCAGCTCTCACTTGGCAGGCGACACAACCACCAACAGACTCAGTGATTCTATCTGACTCTAAAAATATGCTGTGCAAAATAGAAAAGTGTATGATCAGAACTGAAAGGGTTACTTTTCTCAACAATGCGCAGAGCATTACATGGATTTACTATCCTGGTCATGCTGAAATAAGGGGAAACGAAGAGCTGATGTGTTGGCCGGTAAAGCTTTGGCAAATGGCACCGAGATAAGAAGAGACAGGATTTAATTGATTAGAGCAGTCATGGATACCCTATGAGAAGATGAGGAAGAAATCAAACGTGACAATGTACATATTCAGAGAATGGTAGAAATGGGAGTGACTAGAGGTGATGGAAGAAAGTGCTTCTTCTCCGGAAAGATCAGAAGAACGCGTAATCAGCAACTGACTGGGACACAGCTTATACACTTTTAGATGGCTGACGGAACGGCAAGCAGAGCATATATGGGAATGCCCCCAGTGCTGTGACGCTTGTTCCTAATCAAGAATCCAAAATGATTGGTCTATTTTCAAAAAAAATGATCCATCAGTAACATAATGGATGGGAAGTGTGGATGAAGCTATCGTTAAGGATAGTGCCAACAATGTACCAGTGAGATAGAGACTGATGATATTCACCCTGCTCCATTCATGATTAATGACAGAGAATAAAACGTGTGAACTGTTTAAGAATTCAGACTGATTCTGACTTTGGAGGAATTGAATGACTATTCATACCAGTAAGTTTTGTTTTATACTGATTCTGTGCTATCATTTTTGTGTTGCTATTGGTAATTAAATATTTTTTATTTATTGTGCTTCTATATAAGCAGAAACTTGTATATCAATAGCAGAAAAGAGTTCAAAAATTCTCTGCTTATATTTGGAAATTAACATATGGGTGCGAGTCTTGGACAATAAACAAACTCGAAAGTGGGAGATTGGAGGCAACAGAGATGTGGTTCTACAGAAGAATGCTGAGAATACCATGGACTGCCAGAAAAACTAATGTAGAGGTGTTGAAAGAGTTAAATGCGAATCGGACCTTAATCAACAATATAAGAAAAAGGCAATCTTCTTTTTTTGGCCACTTCATGAGACAGGCAGGTTTAGAGAACATAATCATAACAGGCAAGATTCAAGGCACCAGAGACAGAGGGCGACAACGTGAGAAAATATTAGACAGTTTGACAACCTGGCACGGCAAGGAAACAACAACGACTTTGATACATAATACTGTGGACAGAGAGCTGTGGAGAGACATGACCTCCTATGCCACCCGGCATGGCACCTGATGATGATGATGATATTTGGAAATATACAGTAATTTGTTTCTCCATCTTGTAGTTTTTATTTGGTTCCAGTTCATTTTGTATATATTCCTGTTTTTAAATGACACATTCAGTAGTGTACCCAAGCATGTTTGTTCTCATGTGATCAAATTATATCCGGATCTGGTATGAGATCAAATCATGTGAAATCTTCACAGCAAAGGTATTCTACAATGAATCTCCAACACTTGTTTATCTTTTGTTTTAGTAGTTGTTTTAGTGACAAATTATATATTGTCCATTTCTTGATGTTTCCCTCTCAGTTGTAACTTTGCCTTCTCACCACAAGCTTCAACTTTTCCTTCCAGTATAGTCTTTGATAAGGTGTCATGTATGCATGTATATATGTGTTTAAAATATATTTTATCATGTTTTTCTTTTCCTTCGCAATCCTCTTTTCATTTCAATTTTTTTCTGGACCTCTTTATTTGTTTGTTTATATCTCCATTAAATTATTAAATCTACATACTCTTTATTCTACAAGTAATTAACATTCTTATTTTTTTTTATTGTTTCAGTTCCTTGTAGAATATACATAGTACACTTGATAAGTGTTATCTTTAATCTATTTGTGATTTACTTGTATGTCAGCAGCTTTTCATTTTAAAGAAAGTACTTTTGTCCATTATTATTATCTTTCAAACCTCTAGTTCACATCTTCCATCATCTGTAATTGTATGTCCAGGATATAACTCACTAACTGTAGTATTGCTTTAATGTACTTGAGGTACATTATGGGAAGAAGAAGTCATATTTTAAAGAAACAAATATGTACATTGTTTTAACCAAACATCAATAAAGACACATTTCACAGCTTCTACCCGCTATATACTGAGAGCCCCCAATCCCTCTGATGACCCTTGGGGGTGGGGAGACTCAGTGTGTGGTGCATGGATCGATGCAGATATATTGACTTTTTAACCTGAGTTCAGCAAGATCACGAAAGCTGAATGAAAATATGCATAATACGACAAAGTTGAAATATAGCTATTGCTCCCCGTAATGAACCATACTTCCGGCTCTGTGGTACAGAGTGTGTCTGTGACAGCCAAAGTACCGAGTTTGATCCCCGCCACAGGCATTTGTGCATCCGGACCATTCTGAAAGCAATGGCAAACTACTGAACATATTTATATTGCCTCGAAAATCACCACAGCCAACAAATGCTGGGTTGATAGCTAAGTCCTGTAAAGGATATGCTATCAATGAACCATACTTCATTTAAGTTTGGTTGTTAATTCCCTTTATAGATTACTATTCTTTTTTTTTAAATTTTAATCTCCAATCCATTGGTTTTATCTATTATTTCCAGTAGTTTTTGAAATTCCTGCATATTTACTGCTAGCAAGATTGTTATCCGGAAATCTAAGGCTGCTTATTATTCAATTATTTTCTGCCATAATATTGGTGGATAAGGATGAAAAAGGCAGATATATTGCTTACAAAACAAAGTTAATATTAATCTTTGATATAAATTGTGAAAATTGATTAGATCTCCACTGTGCAGTCATCAGAACTGCTGATGATTAATGCTAAGTATTTGAAATTCACTAACACTCATAACTCATTCATTGTTACTCTTAATTTATTACCTTCTTCTTCTTTCGTTCACTTGAAACATGTCTATATCTGTAATTCTGTCTCCTTAATAAAACTCACCGTCTTTTGTAGTTCATACAGTGTCCCATAGAGCTTTGATTCCAGTGTTGTTTCCTCTAGCCAATATGTATGCCTCAGCATTTCATGCTCAGAACACTCTTGAAGTATATGTTTGGCACTCTGTGCTGCCTGTCCACATGTACACATGGCCGTGTTGCCAATCTTGAACTTTGTATACATGTGACTGCGGAGTCGGTTGTGTCCTGTTCTGAGACGTAGAATTATAACTTGCTCTGATCTGTTCATAATGTGGTAGTCATCTTGTGTTGGCGTTTGTGGCTTTCTTATTGACTTGATCATCTGTTTTTTCTGATGGTAGGTGATTGGTATATCTGGTTGGTCTTCGGCAGCACCTTCCTTAGCCAGTTGGTCTTTTTTTTTATTTCCTGGTATTCCACAGTGAGAGGGTATCCACTGCATGGTTACCCTATACTGGTAAGACAATTCGCTAAGTAGTTTTTTCAAGTCTGTTAGTTTTCCAGACTGGAGAGCTTGAAGCACTGACCTTGCATCTGTCAGGAATACCACAGGCTGTAGGCCAGAGTTGGAGTTCAGCAGTTTTTTAGCTGCCACATTAATTGCCTGGATTTCTGCATCATAATTATTGCAGAATTTTCCAGTCGGTGTTCTGATTGTATCTCTAGGCTTGTGTGGATATTCTATATATACACCTGCACCTCCATTCCTCACAGCATTCTGTGCTGACCCATCTGTGTACACTCTGACCCATATATCTTGTGGATATTCCTCATCCAGGAAACTGAGGGTGACGTCATTCGCTACACACTGTTCTGTTCGTCCTCGCTTAGTATTCCTTTCACATGGGTCTGAATGTGTATTGGATTTCCATGGCTTTCACTCCACGGGGTTTGTTCTGGTACAGACCTTAAGGGGCTATCAACTTCAGGTAGGTCTATAAGTTGTCTACGGAGTCGTTTAGCTTGATGGATAAAGCTGCTCCTTTTCAGTCGCCCCATTGCTAGATTTTCTAATCTTTCCTTCATTGGATGACTTGGCATACACTGGAACTTTTCTGCTTGAATTAGTACTTTTGTGTCTCTGCGTTCACCAAGTGTTTGCATTCTTCCCATTTTCTGCATCTCTGCTATGGGTGTTGATTTCATTGCTCCCAACATTATTCTAAGTGCCTGGTTTTGCACTTTATCTAGATCTTGTAATGTGGTGTTTGATGCAGGACACCACGCAGCTGAACCATATTCCAGGTGTGGTCTTATGCCTTGCTGGTAAACTTTACTAAGTATATTTCCACTGGCTCCCCATGTGGTTCCACTTAGTTTTCTCAGGATAGCTAACTTCCTCCTGGCTTTTGTTGTTGCTTTGTTTATGTGCTGCTTCCATGTCAGCTTATCATCAAATGTAACTCCGAGGTATGTGGGTTGTTTGTCTTCTTTCAAGAGCTCTCCATCTATCTTGATATGACCAGCTTTTTGTTTTATTTATTACCTAATTTTTGTTTTGTTTTTATTTTATACCACTTTGTGCCTTGCAGCATAAGGGGTTCTCTGGAGATGGCTTTTTTGTGTACTTCATATGTTTGTTTTCGTTGACTGATTTAATTTTTGTTTTATCTGTTGTAAATACTGTGATATTTTTATTTATAAACAAACTACTTATTTTTATTTTTTTATTTTTATTTTGGTACATAAAATTAACTGTATAATCCTTCAATGCTGACTAATACATTGATAAATCAATACAAATGTTTTAGACTAATTAAACAGATAAAAACTTACCTCATGGAAATTTCCTTGTATGTGGTTTGAATTTGGAATACACTGATTGAACTCATGGACCATCATATCAAAGAAGATTGGAATGGTGGCTTTTCTGAGCTCTGTAATATTGTTACAAATATTATAAAGATATTTATCCTCATACTGAATGTGTTATAGGCATAACATTGAGCGTTGTGATGGGTTACATTCTTGATTAGAAGCTAGTTTCACAGCAACTGGGGCACTCCCATAAGTGCTCCACCCTCCATTCCAGCAGCCAACCCAGTGTATGTAGACTCAGAGTTCCGGTCAAGTGTTGATTGTGTGATCTTCAGTGCCTTCCAAAAAAATTACTTTTCCTTTTCCTTTCCTCCCCTCTTGACACTCCCATTTCTGACATTCTCTGCATGTGTACATTCTCATCCTCATTGACATGATCTTCATCTTGAAATACATTTATTACTGCCTTGATCAAGTCTGCTTTATCTCTTCTCAGCTGTGTGCCGTCTATTGTCACATTGCCAATAACGGCTCTCTCGTTTCCTCTGTCCCCAGCATGAACAGGGAAGTATATCCATAATACTCTGGACAATTGAGTTATTCAATAAGAATCACCATTCTTTTCTCATTCTTTTAGCATTTACTTTAAATACAAATAAAAGCGGTTGGGGTTTTGTTGCTTACAGAAGCGATGTGAAGTTGGTTGAGAAACCACTGTCACATCGAGCATGAGGATGGAGATGGAGTTATAGCAGCATTGAATTGGTTCATAGCAGATACATCAACACACTCAGTAATACTCACAGACTCTCAAAGCATGCTGCACAAGATGGAAAAGTACATGGGTTGCATTATCTTGGTGTAACCTATGAACGCGGTCTATCTTTCAAACACCATGTAGAGCAAATAATAGAGCGAAGTAGCCGAAGTCTTGCAGCACTTAAAGCTATGGTAGCTACCCATCTTGACTATGGATTTGGAATCTGATCACCTGGAGCATATGCTAAATGTAGGGATGTGTATAATCCTTGGTTGCACTAGAGATAACCCTATGGTAAAATGAGATATATTCTCAGATTCCTATCACTATGTTCCCACCACACTCTAGTCCAAACAAAATCATACATGTGTGTCTTATCTCAGACCATCACATTTTAGCCCAAATAAAATCATACATGTGTCTTATCTCAGACCATCACTCTAGCCCAAATAAAATCATACATGTGTGTCTTATCTCAGACCATCACATTTTAGCCCAAATAAAATCATACATGTGTCTTATCTCAGACCATCACTCTAGCCCAAATAAAATCATACATGTGTGTCTTATCTCAGACCATCACACTCTAGCCCAAACAAAATCACATGTGTGTCTTATCTCAGACCATCACACTCTAGCCCAAACAAAATAATACATGTGTCTTATCTCAGAAAAAAAGACACCCAATGCACAATAACATTGGAGATCTAAAGGGTAGAAGAATTAAGTGCAACATATCATGGATGCATAAGCTGAAAAGACAATAGGAGACCACAGTTTTGAGCTTGTCAACAGAAAAGCAATGGTGCCCTGGAGGAGCCATGACAGGATTCCACAAAGATATTATAATCACCTTTGACAGGGAATGCAGAGCTTGGGACAATGAAAAGGCAAACCTAGAAATAGATTAACTGACTGCTAATAACACCAGAAATAAGAGGTCTGGCTAGGGTTTTAAAACTAGTACTGGTGGTAGACTCATGATGATAATAACCACCTCACCATCCTCATATTGCATGTGGTTGTTCTGTATACTGTGCTGCACTCAGCTATGACTCTACCACTAGTACTATCTATAACTTATCTAGACTTCTTATTCTGACACACATATTCATTGTTGAACACAATGATATCATCATCCCCAGCATTATCAGCAATCAGGTGATCTCTGTCAAGGTTTACCTTTTCATTGACCCAATATCTGCATTCCTTGCAAAGCTTGATTACAACCTTGTGGAAGCCTGTCATAGCTCTATCAATCAAGCACTACTCTTCTCCTGTTGATAAGCGTGAGACTGTGGTTATCTCTCTTGGCTTTTCTGTTCATTGACTTCAATGATATGTCCTGCTTAATTCTTTTGCCCTTTGGATTATTAATGTTATTGTGCAGTTGATGTCTCTGGTGTGAAAGGACATGATTTTGTTTGGGGAGAGTGTCACAAGAATGTAGCCAGGAATTATTTATAATAAAATTAGCTAATCCATATCATGTACAGGTCATTGTTACTCAACAATTATTCTCTAGGCCCCACTTGTACACTTCATTAACCTTGCCAGATTTAAATGAAGAGGTCAAACTATGTCAGGTCAGAATCATGAAGGATTCCATGTCTATCAAAACTATTTTATTGTTCCAACAGCAAGTAGGCAAGCAAGGAATTAGTTAAAAGCTTAAATCTGCTCTTAACTTTACATTAACAAACATGCAAAAACAAGAGCACTCTGTAACATATTATTGTCTTGTTGTCTCCCTGACAATCATGCATACTCAATCATTCAACAAATTCTGCTGACCTGTCTCTGGTATAAGAGTCATCTCTAGGATTGGACCAACAAGCTGAGGGATGAACTTGATTTTGTTTGGACCTAAAGAAAATATATTTCAAGATTAGTTGAACATAATAATAACCTGTATCCAGAACAACTCTCTGTAATAGATTTAACAATAAAATTAATGAACTACTTAACATTGTATGTATGTATGACTTTCAGATGGATTATTTAGCAGTCTTGTGTGTTTAGGTAAGGTTAATTTAAAAATGATTCCATCATTGCTATTGTACATTTCCCTCTGCTTTATGAGTGTTGTTTGTGTTCTAGTCTGTCTATCAAAAGTGTTTGAAAAATTTATACATCTTTGTGCAATGCTGACATAACTAAGATTGAGAAAATGGAACAAAACTCTACAACTCCTATATGTTGTTTGAAGACATGGGAAGGAGAAGCAAGTGAATTAGCAAGTAATAATATGAGATTGAAATCAGTAGAAAAAAAGTAGTTGAAACATCCAACATAGAAAAACACAATTACAATATTTCTGTTCATTTCGCTCATGTGGCAATAAGTATCTGAACTTGTAGTTCCGGGTGCAAAGAATAGAGCTACTGTCTTCTTTCCGGGCATGTTGTAGGAGATGACTTAGGAAAGTTGAGGGATAGGCTGACAACATGTCACCTGTGAAAAAATCATTGTCACATCTTCTCTGAATTTCTTACTTTTGTCTTTTATCAAGTAATTTACATGGATGACAAAGAGATTCAGGCCAGAAACATTGCATTTTTCTCCTTTCTGTGGCAGACTTCTAGATGATGGGGAATGATAGATGTGTCATTATTACGGATGGATCAAAAAAATATTATAGAGGAATGATGGGTACAATTATCCCTGATGTGTGTGCTGTACCTCTGGCAGGACCTGGTAATCCTGAGATCTGGCACACTGGAATGCCTCCCTTCTGGTACTAAACATGCATCTATAAATCTCCCTTACACATCCATACCTAAAGACCTTATTTTAATCTGGGCATTGTCACAGTTACAAAATGAAGAAGAACCTGTGCTTTTGTTAGAAAAGATATGGGCTGGGCTGTCAAGAGCTACCTACTCACAACTAAAGGGATTATCTTGTCATCATCATTTTGCCACTGACATGCTGAATAACACATTTGAAATAACTATATGCACTTGGAGACACCACATGAGAAGTTTTACCTAATTTGAACCACATTGAGCGTATCTCAAATCCAGTTTCGCGTCTCATATCTTTATATCTGTGAAAGAACCCAGAAAAGTAGCAATTAATATTACCATTAACTTTAAAACACAACCATACGACATAAACCATCATTTTGTTCAGCAGGAACAATAATTGTGATAATCTCTAGAAGTATGTTACACTTGTGAACTACTATAAAGCCAGCATAAATTTGAGCCAATAATGGCCACACAAGATTCAATGAAGATAGTCTTTGGATGTTTCCTTTGGTTCATTGCAGGGTAATGTCCACATACATTCCAACTTCTTAACATGAGGCTTGATTTCATATAGCTTCCATGATGCTGAGACAAAAAACATGCAGTTGTCAGCTACCGATCATTTGATCTGCACACAACCGCACTAAGAGCCCCCCCCCTCCACAAAGGACTTCCAGGGGAGGGGAGGGGCTCTCAGTGCATTGTGAGCAGATTGATGGATAATGCGTTGTATGCACCTTTAGCAAAAATGTGTTCCATTTAATTAAAGTATGCTTTGTTTTGTTAAAAGCATGGACACATTATCCTGTAAAGTACCTTCCCTTTTTTTATCTTTCCCTGGGTTCTGTCTTATAACATTATCTGTGGAAGACATATTAGTTTCCTAGTGTGATTAAGCTGGACTGGACAAGTCAACTATAATATTTCCTGAATAATAGAATGAGCATATTTTTCATACCTAACCAGAAACAGTATCAAAAGATGCAAAAATTATCATCTTTTCATACAACCAAGCCAAAGGGAATTCATCTGTTTATTTGTGCAGAATAATATCACCAACCAATTTCTGTATTTCCAAAAGCAATCAATATAATGTATAAAATATAATAACCAGCTGATAATTGAAAATGTATAAGTCTTGTCTTACTGTATAGCCATGTAAAGAAGATTTTATAGGTTGTATATCTATCTATCTATCTATATATATGCTGTGTCCCTTTTTGCCTTGTGGCATCAGGGGTGGAAGAGTTCTCTGGAGATGGCCTTCATGTGTGCTGTTTGTAAGCTTCTTCCTGTGGCTTCTTTGATTTCTGTGATCCATCTTTTACATGGTCTGCATCTGGCTTTATAACCATTATGTCTATGTGTCATGGCAATTTATGGCATGCTATATGTCGGTAGTCTGGAAGCGTGTGAAAACCACTTGATCTGTTGTCTTTTGATGTGTTCCAATACTGTATAGGTTGTGGTAGTAGTAATAAAGGCTGCTTTGACTTATCATTGTGTGCAGGGTGAATATTTTGTTTCCGTGCAACAAAATACCTTAGTAGGTGACATGCCTGTATATTGAGACTTTCTTCTTATGGAACCTTTACAGAACGCAATCAATGCAAATATGCTTTTAAGTTTGTGTTTTTATGATTTATTATTTGTGTATAAGCACCCAATGTGATTGGAAGGGTGCCTGAGATGTAATGAGCAGCACCTGGGAGGAGGAGACCGGCTATAGGTTTCCTATGGCTGGGGCCCATCACAAAGGCTAGTGACTCAGAACATGACCAGCCCTTTGTCTTGAAGATTTGGTTGCATGTCAAAGCATAAAGAATTTTGATATAACCAATTTACAATTGGTGGCAGGGAATGAGCACAAGGAACCCTATCTTGGCTGCAATAGCTTGGAGCAGTGCATAGATAATAACTTACTACTGTAATAGTTACTAATTACTTCATCTGGTTGAACAAAAGAGGAAAAACTTACCGAGCAATTATTTTATTTCTCTTAGACTGTGAGAAATTATCTAGCTGAAGACTGTCTTGTGTTAAAAAAGCAATGGCACAGTGGAAAAAGTTGTTCCAAAGCTGAAAATAAACCAAGTATGAATATGTTTCATCAACTATTAATCATTTCAATTAATCAATACAATATTCTTAATTTCTTCAAAAGACTGCAATTTGAGTGCAATAAAATATCATGCCAACAGGCTAGCATGGACTGATATATTTTCTGAAAGAGACCTTTCCCCGTGTGAGATCAATATCTGTAAATTAAAATTGTATTTTTGGTGTGTCTTCCTTACCTGGGATCAAACTCTGGACCTCACAAGTGTGAGACCAACGCTCTAACCTCCCAGCTATGCGCCACACTAAACATATTGCAAGTATTAAATTGAGATATGCAGATGACACTATTCTAATTGCCAAAAGTGTGAAAGATTCACTAGAGCTAATGAACAAAAAGCGCAGAAAGCAAAGACAAAGGCCTTACTCTTAAATAACGAGATATCAGAATTGATGGCTGTTTTTATAGAAACAAAATCCCCCAGCATACAAGATCAAAGTAAATCACTCAAAAAGGTCCACAAATTCATGTAGTTTGGAACAGCTTGGGCATCAGATGGAAAGAAGTTCAAAAGTTCAATAGAGATAAGAAACAGAATAGGACAGGCATAGGCAGCACCCCTAAAGAAATTAAGAGCTGTGTAATATGACAAGCATGTCATGAGAGATGCGGAAGAGAATTCTTCAGCACTACATAACACAGATTCTAACATATGGAAGCAAGACAGGCAATAAATAAAATGAATTGTGGAAAACTAAAGGCAGCAGTGAAGTAATTCTACACTAGAATGCTGAGACTGCCATAGACAGCAAAAATTACAGGTATTACTTTTTGACGAATGAAGTTGATTTAATGAGTACTAAAATAGCAAAATTGTTTCTTTGATAATATTGTGGTTTTGTAATTTTTCTAGTGGCAGGTTTACAGTAATTAAATTATTGACTTGTAACAAGGTTAAATTAATAATATAAATAGGAAGCTTCATGGAATCATAGAAAAAGATGGGAGTAGACGGTAGCAGTAATCATAGCAGTAGATGGGATTTGAACCTGGTCCATTCAGCTGGTGTCTATTCACTTCACAACTTGAGTTAACATATTTTCTGAATTCGATCACACAGCATCTTTAAAGGTGTGACTTTAGTCAAGACTTCCAATATGTATATTCTGAACTTACTATTAATATGAACGGACCACAGATAGATAACAACACTCACATTGCACAGATATGCACATTTCTCAAAGATCACAAACATTTAACATTAGTATGTAGCATTAGGCCTAAGTACTACAATGACCATTAGGTCTACTTTTAACACAAAGAACATAAACTACACAAATAACAGAAACAGGGTTGCTTCAGATGTAACATGAGCAAATTAATAATATAAATAATACATCTTAGTAATATAAATGGGCAAATTGTTGAGGAGTTATAGAAAGCAGGAGATGGGATTTGAACTTAGCCTGTTCAGCTGGTAACTATTGTCTATTGTATTTCCCCTGGTGGTTTGTGATCCACTTTTGCTGTTAAGCATAGGGGTGATTGGAGCTCGGGCTTGTGTTCTAAAGCCAGATGTGTGGCCTCCGCTGTGCTATGACTGTGTCTGTTCAGTATGTCCCTGATGTTTTCTATCCATCTTTTCCGTGGTCTTCCTCTGACTTTGTACCCTGATCTCATTTGGTTATATGATTGTACAGGCAACTTTTCGTGATGCATTCTCATGTGGCCAAACCACTTGATCTGTTCTCTCTCTATGTAATCTGTACAAGATATTATACCTATTCTTTCTCTGATATATTCATTTCGCAATCTATCAAGCCTGGTGACCCCGGCAGCTTTCCTCGAGCATTGCATCTCACATGTCACTATCTTTCTGTAATGTGAAGATGAGAGAGACCAGGTTTGGCACTGGTAACACAGTGTTGGTAGGAATATACTGTAGATCATTTGTCTCTTAACTTCCATCTCGATCTTGGGGTGAAGAAGTAGTGGTGACAGTTGGTATGTTACTGCATTTGCCTTTTAACATCTCATCTCTATTTATCAAGGCTTCCATTTTCTGTAAAAATACTACCGAGATATTTGAACTCTGTTACTTGTTTTACTCCTATATTGTCTATCTGTATGTTTAGTTGACTCTGTGTTCTGCATATTTTCATAGTTTCCGTCTTTTGTGTATTGATCTTCAGCTGGTAACATCTAAACAAATTACGAACAAGTTAAAAAATGAGAATTATAAAATGCTACATCTATTCTATGTTAATCTATGACTCAGAAACATGGACGCTAAACAAATGTTTAGAAGACAGAATCATTAGATTCGCCTCACGACTTGAGTCAATACAGAGTTCAACTTTAGTTCTTCCTAATTCCAAACAAGTACTGACAGTTACTGAATGAATAGAGCAAGTTTCTTTAAAGCAAAAAATTGTATCAACTAACACTAATGAAGTCATATATTACCTGTTGTTCAAAAGGTGATGAGAAACAATCATGAATTGTTGCAGCAAAGAATCTCAGGGCTCTCAAGATAATACTGTAGATATACACAGAATGACATATATCAAATTCATTGATTTAATTAAACACATGTGTTATAGTCCTTAGGCAAGAAACATCCTGAAGCTGTAATGTAACTGTATAAACATGTTTCAATTTTGAGAGTATTCGATGAAGTAAATATTCATATCTATAACATAGGCCTACTGTTCCATGTTTTCTGTCTTTATAGTGTGAATAATATGTAACAAATGCAGCAAAACTATAATTCAACTGGCGAAAATTTAAAACGGAGTAATGAAGTCTTCCTAATCACTGATAACACACAGGGGAATGAAATTCTACTAGTCATTGGAAGCACACAGGAAAACACACAAATCAATGTTTCAACCAGTAGATCTGTACTCATGTGTTATGTTAGTTCGTGATAAAAACCATTTGGTAAAAACATCGATTTGTGTGTGTTTTCCTGTGTGCTTCCAATGACTAGTAGAACTTCATTCAATTTTTGCCTTTATATAGTTGGATGGTGTGTCCATTAAGATCCACAAAGCTATGTGTGAATGGACAGACAGAATGACCACACTTTCCCCAGGATATAAGATGGATTATATCCCAGTTGGATTAGGACTGACAATACAAATCTAAAACAAAATATTGTAACAAAAATTGCAACTGGTTGTCCAGAGGTTATAACAATTAGCTCACCAATAGCATTTATTAATGCCGAAGGATAACAAATACAAAACTGTGAATGAGAACAGAAACTATCAATATAAAGTAATACTCCTGTGAAACAGAACAACAATAGTACTAACGTAGAGCACAGGTTTTGAAGTTTCACTTGAACACAACAGATTGACTATTAATAAGGGGTTATGAGGTGTAAACATGAAAAAATACAAATGACAATACACAAGACATTTTCAACTGTTAGGTCTTTGTCAAGAATATATAAAACAAACAGTGAAAAACAATGAAAACAGTAAAAACAGTGTTACCACCAAGGAGGCACTAGACACACTATTGACATGTGTATCTTTCCAGGACTTTTCTTTGGTTGCCTATAAGTGTGACAAAAATCTTAATGATATCTTGGTACAGTCACCTCAGGTCTTATGTTCCTGCTCACTTTGGCACTATTCATTGTAAATGGAGTCATTGCTACACATGTCCCTATATAGTTCAGATCCACCCTGTTTCATTTCTTACGGCTATTTTCACTATCAATGAGGCTTTACACGTGAACCCCATAATGTCATTTACGTTATGACAAACGTTATATAGGTGAAACAAGCTTATGATTGACAGTTTCTCTAGGCATCTTCATGCCATAAAACACAGAGAACCTGCACCTGTCGCCATTCATTTCAATGGTGATGGTCATTATGGTGCCCTCAATATCCAGGTCAATGCCCTCAGATACTGAATCACGGATGATAGATCTATGTATGCTCTTGAAAATCAATTTATTTTTTAGTTTGGTACCCTAAAGCCTTTTGGATTTAACTCTAAACATTTCTTTGTTTAAATTGTTGGAGTGGCCCTTATTGTATTGCTGTCCATGTTGTACCAGGTATTTTGTATTAATTTGTTATATCGTTTCTCATATCCCATCCCATTTTCAACAAAACCCACTTCCATGACTACATGTTTCCACATACATCATTAGTGCCTCTGTGGTGGTAACATTCTTTTTGCTGTTTTCATTGTTTTTCACTTTTTGTTGTATGTATTATGAGAAAGACCTAACACTTCAAAATGTTGAAAATGTCTTTTTTATTGTCATTTATATTTTTGTGTGTTTATATCCTATAGTCCCTTAATAACAGAAACTAATACTTTATATAATTATATTTATCATTTCATGTAAATGGGTTTCATTGTCTGCTATCAAAACTGTGTCATAAGTATATCACATATTTATACTGTGCTTGCCAACTAATATTCCTGGCATGTATGGCTCTCATTATTATTTTACTATACAAATTTAATCAATAAATACACAAAATCGTTACATATGAAATGAAGTGTCTGAGAGAAGCTGCAATGGTTACTAAACTAGATAAAATAAGTTAAATTTAGGTATTAGATATATATCCACTGTTGTGGATGTCATTCAACAATTTTCCTATCACTTCTATACCCAATTCACAAATAAAGTCTTTGGCAGTAATATTATGTAGCTCTGGGGATTTATTGTTCTTTAGAAGTTGCATTATGTCTTCTAGTTCTACTTTCAAAATTGGTGGTCCTTCACAATGGTCATGACTGCTTCTGATCTGCTGGTGTTATCATATAACTCTTTTATATACTTTGACCATCTGTTTATTATCTCTGTATCCATTATTATTTTAACTTCTTTTTATTCAAACAAATATTTGCTGAATGCTTTTGAATGTCTGTTAGTTCCTCTATCTATTCAGCCAGCTCCAGGTGCCCCCTACAAAGAATCAGTAATCACAGTAAAGGAACAGACACTCAATACTGTCAATAAGTTTGTATATCTCAGCAGCACCCTATCGCAAAGTGCGCATGTGGTTGCGTCTGTGAGTCTCACCAATGGCTCACTAGACAAACCACCCATGCAACAGAAAACCTTAGTAGATGACATGCCTTTATATTGAGGTTATCTTCTTATAGAAGCTTCATGGCATGTCATCTATACAATCTCGTAGTCGTAACCTTCGATAACAGTTACCATGTTGTTCTGGCTACTGATGTTGTGTTTGAACTAGTTACGGGCACAACGTGGGAGGACGGAACAACAAAGAAACCTGTTGAAAGGGCCAGAGGTGTGCCCTGATGTCAACGTCTGTTTCAGTGGCATTAGACTCAAAACACCATCAAGTTGGATGGCTGCTGGAACAGAGGGAAGAGCACTTATGGGAATGCCTCACGTGCTGTAGGCCAGTTTCTAATCAAGAATCAAGAAGAAACTGCAACAATTGATAAGGATGTTGCCCTGCGTATTGCTCATGTCAGGCGGCATTTGGAAGCCTTCGTGCCTAGGTCTGAATCAGGTGTGGTTTCTGTTTGATAACTAAGTTGGACATCTACTATGCAGTGGAACACTGCATTATGCTGCATCATCCTGGACTGTCTATGTAAGACATGCTTGACAGCTTAACTCTTTCCACCTTCAGGATCCTAAGAAACCTCATGGGAGTTGGCAAGACCAAGTACCAGACACAGAAATCCTTCAAAAGTCCCATATGCAAAGTATTCATTCCCTGTTGACTACGGCCCAAATCCGCTGGACTGGTCACATCATCTGTATGCCAGACAAGCGCCTTACAACAAGATTATTCTATGGGAAGTTGTGCAATGGTAAACATTCAAGTGGAGGGCAGAAAAAGTGCTTCAAGGATCACCTAAAGAACTCTCAAGCACTGCAGCATCAATCCTAGCTCATGGGAGACTCCTTTTGTACAAGTAGTGTACAGAAGCAACCTGCCCCGCACAACTTCACTAATGCCATCATGCAAGAAGCATAAGGACATCATGTTGGTTAGTTGATATCCTTCAGCTGCAAGAAACTTAATCTCTTCTCGCTAGCCAAATTTATTGTCACACTGGCCAGGTTGTTGACTGCCTGCACAGGGCACTAAGCATATGAAGATAATGATCACAGGAGCACTTGTTACAGATGTGTACTTATTACATCAGTGATGAGATTTTCCCGGTCCTCACATGGTAGCATAGGTGACACATCATGGGCAGGTTTCATCTGAATATGCTTCGTAGTTGTGCTTGGCATCATCATCATCAAGTGCCATGCTGAATGGCATTAGCGATCATATTTCTCCATGTACATCGATCTCTCATATATGTCATCATCTTTGTTGGTGTCGTCAACTGAAACCATTTAGTCAAACTGTCCAATATCTTTTCTCTCTGTCTTCCCCTTGATCTTTTCCCTTCTATCTTTCCAGTTGTCACTATATTCTCAGTGCCTCCTCTTCTCATTATGTGCCCAATATATGTTGACTGTCTTTTTCTTATATTATCAATAATGCATCTTTTCACATCCATCCTTCTAAGACATTCAATACTTGTATGTGCTTGGCACCACTGTATTTTTACCTATTACTTTTGTTGTACAGCATATAGTCCAGTGTATTCTATTCAGTGTATACAACAGTCCCTCAGTCCCTCTAACCTCTGAAATTGGATTATCTCCAATGAATCAGAAGCATGTATTAATTTGATTTCATAAGTCATATAAAAGAGAACCACTTGTTATGCCTAACCAGTTTTGAATCATGACCATCTCAAGCCAGTCTGAGGGGTAAACATTTCTGTGGACCATGTCCTGGAACACGCAGAGAATCTCCATCAAGAAATCCATTAGGTCAAAGCTTGTAGCAAAACTCTGAATGTATGTTCGGTAGTGAGCATCCGTCATCTGTCGCAACAAGCTGATCATCACACTGACACAATTTCCCTGAGATAAAATGTAACAGCAAAGTCAAAATGTAATTTAGAAAATTTTTTTTTTAAACATATGATAACAATGAAAGTGCTTGCGAACAGATGTAACTGCAATGTAGATTATGTTTATATTCACAACATCCAAACAGATATTTACTCACACAATACCATCAACATTCAAAATAGTTAGGTTGTTATGCGCATCACTCAAAACAGTTAGGTTGCTATGCACTTCACTCAAAACAGTTAGGTTGCTATGCACTTCACTCAAAACAGTTAGGTTGCTATGCACTTCGCTCAAAACAGTTAGGTTGCTATGCACTTCGCTCAAAACAGTTAGGTTGCTATGCACTTCGCTCAAAACAGTTAGGTTGCTATGCACTTCGCTCAAAACAGTTAGGTTGCTATGCACATCCCTAAAAACAGTTAGGTTGCTATGCACTTCGCTCAAAACAGGTTGCTATGCACAACACTCAAAACAGTATGGTTGCTATTCACGACACTCAAAAGTTAGGTTGCTATGCAAATAATTCAAAACAGTAAAGTTACTATGCAAATAACTCAAAACAGTTAGGTTGCTATGAACATCGCTCCAAACAGTTAGGTTGCTATGAACATCACTCAAAACAGGGTGATATGCACATTATGTTATTATGAAAAGATTGTGTTAGCTTTTATAAACTTATAAACAAACAAAATTCTGAAGTGTATCTATATTTATGTAATTTGTACAGAAGTTAAAATATGGAAACATCTTATATGTGCCATATTTGGTATGTATCAATATATGATTGATATATTTTCTTTAATGATATGATCTGTTACATATAAATAGTTTAAGTTTTTAGAAAATCTGAATATATATATATATAAGAAATATAAGAAATACACTAAAGCTTACTTCATATAAAGAACATGTATTTTATCATCCAATATAGATTAGTGAATGACAAACAAATTAAATATTCTTGGGTTGTACTTGACATGTAAAGCAACCAGTTACCATTTGGTAACATCTTATAGTACACCAACACACTTTACTCTGCAATCATTCTTTGTATTATGCCTCATGTTCATTCGGGTGGTCTCAGAGGAGCTTGTTAGCCTTGTAGATAGTGAGCTTGCTTTCTATCACTAGGTTACAGCGTGCCAGGTTCAAAACCACGTCTGGACAACAACAAAATCCAGATTGTGGTTTCTCGCTTGAGATGACCGCTCCTCCAGTCGACTCAGCCATAAATGAGTACCTGACACATGAGTTAAGGGAGGTAAAGACAGCAAGGAAGGGACCTAACTACCCCACCTAATAGTTGCTGCTACTTAGTACATGAAGAGTTATCTTCATCCCTGATGGCAGGTTGCTGCCATGGGACATACCTTTACCTTTACCATGTTTATTAATGGCTTTAATTTCAAGTTGCATGTTACTCTAACAAGTGCCTGGCAAAATTCTCTTTCATCTCTTCCAAGATTCATGGCAAAGACAATGTTTGTGATGAAATAATGGATCTGTTCTGAGAACAATATCAACTAAATTTCTAAATTTCTGCTATTATGTGCAGGAAAATTTGCTACTTCATGAAAACAGTCTTCTTGCTACTTCAACAAATATATTATTTGAATTTTCCACGACGCATAAAAAAGTAGACAGTTTGGAACATGTTTTTTTTCTGCCACTCTTCCGACTGTCTGATCAACACTAAAAAGGAAGAGGCAGTAGACTTCACCCTGGTGACAGGTTTGACAATCTAGCATGACCACAGATGCTGAATGCAGAAGTGTTTGTCATACCAAAGGAATTTACCTGTGCACATTGTATGCTGTTATGTATATGTCAACTTGGCCCATATCCTCAGTTACAAGAAATAAATATGTTCAAACTACTTAGCTCATAGTTCAAATTATTATTTGGGGGGGGGGGGAAGAGAGAAGTGGGTGCCAATGATTGAATTTATAAAGCTCTAACTTTAAAAGCAAGGTGGCAACACTATCTAGAGAACCAGGTTTATATATTGCATACCATGTTCTGATTGTCCATTGTTCGGATCAATATGACCAAATATACTGTGCCAAGACAGTCCAAGATATAATATACTGAAGAGTGTGCCTTTTTTTATATTTCAGTAAAGATAAATATACACAATTGTGTTAGCACAAGGTGTAGATACAATGTGGGCCTACTATACACCAGCTTTGATTCAAATTTAGCTGTATGTTTTAAAGCTGACTAGATATGAACAATGATGTTAAATAATGTGGCTTCTACTACATTTAAGACGGTGCATATTATTGCGTTCACTAAAACAAGGAAGTCATATACAGTGGAGTCTCATAATAGCGCATGTTTATAGACAGATTTATATTTAACAATATTTTTCAAAATCCCCGATTATTTGTTTCTGTATTGTATTTAGAAAAATTATGCGATGACATCAACATTTTTTCTTGGTCCAGATCAATTTGTTGAGACTCCAATGTATACGGTAAATGAAGGGAATTATTAAAATAATAATTATTATTATTATTAAAATAGTTGCGATGATGTAAGACAAAAAGTAATCAATTTCTACATGTTGAATTCAGTAAGAACTTCAGCAACGATCAAATATGATTAAATTACAACCAGGAAATTGTTTCAAGAAAAAAACTGGAAGAGAGCTGACAAATGTTTTTAGTGTATTTAAAGTAAGATCTCCATGTAAAGTGTAGCAATCTTTCATGTTGCATTTATTTATATTATTAAGACATCACTAAGCACACAGTAAGCATATGTTTATTTCAGCTTTCACAGATATTATTATTTGGTAGTTGTTGCAATAAAATAATTCCAATGACAACATGTGAGAGTGAATGGTTTATAAATGTCCCAATTTTTTGCTACTAAGAACTCAAGAGAATTAAAGTCCACATACTGAGAGCTTTAATATTTGCTTTGTCAAAATTGTTGTCCTTATACAATTTTTTTGTTTTCATATGATTAATCTACACAAAATTTCATAATGTTGACTGTTATCTGGGATTTATGAGGGCTTTGGAGGATGCATTGAACAGAACAATGCCCCAATTTTCAAATAGATGCAGATACCTTTATAAGTTATTTTGTTAAACAATATCAATATAGACATTTAGGTTGTTTTTAGCATTTATTCTTCTCAAACTCCTGCTGGATTGTTCTTGTAGTAGGATATAGTCCGGAGATGCGCTGTACCTCCGTTTTATTTACTTGAATGGTCCAACACATCACAATTTCACTGTAGTATCTAATACATTCTGTGTTTCACCTATTCTACATACAAGTGGACATCTGTACCCATCACAAACTGTTTGTCAGCACAGGTTGTACTGTATGCTGGCCTCTGTCAACAAACTGACTGCTATGGTCAATGTTGCTTGAGTTTTGGCCACTGTCTGTGACACTATCAATATTGACATCCACATTGAGCTATGATCCACTTGTTTTATACACTGCCTGTGCTTACCTACTGATTGCTTATATACATTATATATATTGTTATGCTTATATACACACACGTATGAATTGGAAATTTGACGAAGTTATACTAGTCAATGTTAATGAGTAAAAGTAAATAAAAGACAATTCATTGAACAGTTGATATATTTTTGTTATCAAGATCACTAAAACAACCCACATCAATGCTTCATTTAACACACATTTGATACTCGGACTGCCATTTATGAAATAGTTGAGTAACAAGCAGAGTAGCATAACTAATTTACAGAGAATTAGAAAAAAAAAGAGACCATTCAGGAATTCTAAAAATACAACAGCTCAGAACATACAAAAGATCAAAAATGCAAGAGAAGTAGTTAGTGTAAAAAAAAGACACAAAAAAAACACCAAACTCTGTACAAGCCATCTTCAAAGAATTTTCTCAAAATCACTTCAGAACATTTTTAAACTCCAAAACGTGATAAATAAACTACAATTAATTTTCTTCCTGACTTTTTGTGCATGAAAACTATTTAGGTGACCAACATTATAAAATAACTGTGTCATTTATATTAGTGTGCATTATAGACATTAACATTATAATTTTGTAATCTTTAAGAAACAATGAAATCAATGAATTTAATGATTTAGTACTTACATCCATTGTTTCAAATGAAAATGAAACACTTGGTGGAGGCTGATGGCCAAAGAATTGCTGCAAGACCAAGGCACAATACAGCACTAATTCTGCATATTAGTCATATGATTCTACTTATATGTATGCTATTTATATATCACAAACTGAGAATATATTAAGAGAACTTATAGAAATTAACTAGATAGTTGATGGACTGCAATAATTTATGTCACAAATTTCCTCAGAACTAGACAACCACTAGTCTACCTATATATTTACAGATGATTTATCATTTACTTTCATAGGTGCTTTAATTCTGTAATAAGCAACTGGGGTAAAAAGTTAACTTATCTACCATAAAGCTTTCTGGAGATGACATCAATGCTTATTTAATTCTGATAATTAATTAAACTACTAATTCCATCATGGCTAATACAGTTAATATTAAATGTTAGTCGGTAAGACTAGGCTACTGTATCAAACTCAAACAAAAATACTAAAGCATATTTATATATTTAAACAACTAAATTCATGGATTAAATATTTATTATAAGTCAAAATGCAAGAAATGTGCCAAGATGCTTTCTTTGTATTATTGTTTGCAGAGCAAATAGAATACTCACTAATGTTTATTTGAAAAATCTAAATGGTAAATGTTTATTTTTTATGTATAATATTGGAATGAGTCACTGGACAGATCCCCTATTCACAGATATTAATTTTCATGGCACGGCACATCAAGGGAAATAGGAAAATAGTAGATGGAATCTACTACCATATTAGACTGTGAGACATTCAAGTAGACATCATGAACACCCTTTGAGAATCTGACCTGATAAAGAACTTTCAATAAACATCCATAGAGCTAGAGCTAAAAAATGATAGAGGAAGATTGGAGTGGTCAGAAAAGAGTAGCACAAAAAGTGCAGGATTAAAATTATGAAACGAGGAACTGGTATGAATAATGTATGCTGGTGGTGATATTATAAAGGAGGCCAGTGCACATATGGACGTGTTTTGCGTGCAATAAAGATAACCCACAATGATAGCAACTTAATAAAAGTGATAATGAATCTCCCCAACTGCTCATCCCTAGTGATGGCAACAAATTATGTTACAGATATCCTACCATAACAAACTGTCCAGCATATTATTTCCATGTCATCTCACATATCTCTTCCCATGTCATCTCACATATCTCTTCCCATGTCATCTCACATATCTCTTCCCATGTCTTCTCACATATCTCTTCCCATGTCATCTCACATCTCTTCCCATGTCATCTTACATATCTCTTCCCATGTCATCTCACATATCTCTTCCCATGTCATCTCACATCTCTTCCCATGTCATCTCACATATCTCTTCCCATGTCATCTCACATCTCTTCCCATGTCATCTCACATATCTCTTCTCATGTCATCTCACATATCTCTTCTCATGTCATCTCACATATCTCTCCCCATGTCATCTCACATATCTCTTCCCATGTCATCTCACAAATCTCTTACCATCTCATCTTCCATACCTCTTCTCATGTCATCTCACATCTCTTACCATGTCATCTTCCATACCTCTTCTCATGTCATCTCACATATCTCTTCCTGTGTCATCTCACATGTCTCTTCCCATGTCCTCATATATCTCTTCCAGTGTCATCATACATCTATTCCATTGTCATTTCACGTATCTCTTCCCATGTCATCTCATGTCTTCCAGTCATCATCCATATCTCTTCCAATGTTATCTGATATATCCTCCCATGTCATTTTCCATACCTCTTTCCATGTCATCTCACATCTCTTCCCATATCATTCATTTATCTCTTCCTATGTCATCTCATATATATTGTCCTGTGTCATCACACATCTCTTCCCATGCCATCTGACAGGTCTCCTCCCATATCATATTCCATATCACTTTCCAATTTCCAGGAATATCAGTGGGAGGACATAACATAAATAATTTGAGATATGAGGATGACACTGTTCTGATTGCAAGAAGTGAGGAAGACCTTCAATATTTAATTAATTTAGTAGTCACAAAAAGTAAAGAGAAAGGCCTCTTCCTAAATATCAAGAAAACAGAAGTAATGGTTATTTAAAAGAAACAAAATAACACACCTTGCAAGATCAAAGTGAATGATATAGTATTAAAACAGGTCCACCAATTCAAATATTTAGGTACAATTACTACAGCAGATGGAAGAAGTTCAACAGAAATAAGATTCAGAGTAGGACAGGCAAAAACAACATTCAGAAAAATGAAAAATATACTGTGTAATATGACTTTGTCATTAAATAATTTAGAATTAAGAGTAAGTAATGTCTAACAACTAACACCCATTGGAGTGAATTCAAATCGAATGATAAAATCAGAGAAGAAACACATCAAAATTTCCTCACAGATGTTATCAGAAAACACTGTTGGTCCAACATCGGGCATGTCCTACGCACAGACACCAACAGAATACACCACCAATCTCTTGAATGGATACCTACAGGCAAAAGAGCAAGGGGTAGACCAAAAGAAACACTCAGAAGAACAATACTTAGAGAAAGTAAAACAACCAATATTCATACTATTTAAGAACTGCACAGAATAGCTTTGAACAGACAGAATTGGAGAGATCTGACCTATGCCCTATGCGCTAACTTCAGCGCAAAAGGAAAATTAATGAATGAATGAATGTCTACAAGAGAAACAATCAGTCTGCATAGGATATGACATCAGCTGGGGGAAGCTGATCACCTACATGTCTTCATGGAGTATGACGATAACAAATAATAAGCCAATGAAGTCATAGCTTTTTTTTTATGTAACCAATAACACAATTAGGTCTTGAAATTCTGTTTACTACAATACATAAGGCAGAGATATTTGAAGCAATGCAAATTTATAACAAAGCTAGGAGGGGTCGTCAGATACTGTAATTAGCAGGGACATGATGGATAAAAAGCCCAGGGACACGATGGATAAAAAGCACTTTCATTCACTAAAAACGAAATCATGATATGAATTCATATGTATTTCTACTAGACAGCATTTATGACCACACAGGCAACTCAGGATTATCACTGTTTTCTTAATATTTCACAATTACTATTTGTTAATAGAACCAATATCAATAGAATCTATAAAATATCTATCAATAGAAGTAAAAAGAAAGAGTTCTTCAATGCTACATGGAGTCACTTTTGTCATATGAAAGAAAATCATAAACACTAAATTTAAAAAAACAAGTAGGAAATGAGGCTATGGAGATGTGGTTCTCCAGAAGAATGCTGAGAATCCCATGGACAGCTAGATCGTGATTACGTGAATACGTAAAGATCACGTAATCAACAAATGGCTGGGACTTTGAGTCAACATACACTTGAATAGCTGCGGAAATGGAGAGCGGAGCACATATGTAACTGTCCTGTGTGTTATAATGCTGAGAATCCCATGGACAGGTAGATCGGGATTACATGATTACTGAAGATAATGTAATCAACACCTGACTGGGACTTTGAGTCTATATACACTCGAATGGCTGCTGAAACTGAGAGTGGAACACACATGGGACTGTCCCATGTGCTATGGTACTAGTTTCTAATCAAGAAATCATTACAGCCTAAAAATGTTGCGTTGATGGCTGCATCCTGAATAGGATATGCTACAATTATTTTTGTTGTTATTGTTTAAACAGAAACAAAATGTATGAGCATACAAATGTGTTGGTGCAGGATTCCACCAAGGACAGTGAATACATCATATTCCTATTTGAGCATGAAAAACTATGAACAACCCCCATCCTCTACATGTGTCAGTAAACATGCTGAATGAATACAAGAGATTGTGCTCAGTGTCAACAAACCAGATATTGTTACGTGATGTAAATTGCAAGATGTGAGCAAACGTAAGTCAAAATAAAGTGTTGAAGTGAGAGAATATATATTTCTTATAATTAAATCTATATTTGATCTGAGATATCTAAGAGCTGATAAATGTGCAGCCTTACAGCAGTATAACATAGTTTTACTTTCAGATATTAACAATACAAGATGGAATACACAAAACTAAACCTGAAGCATCTATTGTTGTTTAAAGTTTCGCTTCAAACTGTCCATCACATATATGATCCTCACTGATATATTTCTATAATTCATGAGTTCTAAATTTCATGAAATTACCACTTTAAAACTTTTTTATTCAGATCACTCACTATATATTATAGTCTGACTTGTATTTCAATAAGTCAATATGTTTACATTAACCTGCAACAAATTTTACAGTAACAGTTCAATCAGCATTAAATTATGAGGCTATATCAATTAGATCATAGTTTTTTAACACTTTTGAATTTAAGCATCAATTTTCACAAGGATTATGTTCATTGCATTGTACAAGTGTATATCATGCATGTGTGTATATATATATATATATATATATATATATATATATAATGTGTATTAAATTACTTATGCTATGACATCTACTTTGATAAGAATAAAAGGAAAACACCATCTACTCAGAATATTTTTAATGTACATGTTACAAATAAAAAAATTGACTTTACAATAAAAATGAGAGCGCAATTTTAAAATCAAACTACATAGTTTATAATGGAAGGTTTCTAATGGGACAGATCAATATAGAAACACTAGTTTCACTGAATTCTAAAACTACTTATATTGGTAATAAGCTTCAAGGAAAACTCAAAGTACTAGAAATTAAAAACATGGGAAAAGCTGGATATAAGAATAAGATTTTTTTTTTATTTGCTATATGATTTCAGGGTTCAGGGTGTAGTTTAAAATTGGAGTAGAAAAAAAGTCAAATAACAAATGTGTGCTTTAAATACATGAAAGTATACAAAAGCAAAATTGTCTACAATGGTATATAACAAACCTTCAAATATGGCTTGTCCTCAATCAAAGTTCAAAATGAAAATATTTTAGATAAAAATTAGAAGAACTTTTTGTAGAAGGAAGAATACTAAAACAATAACTATAACAGTACTGAAAAACAATAACATTACTTGAACTAGAAATGATAATTAAAACTCAGTAATTACTAGAAACATTTTGTTGCAATTGTTAGAATTTACTGATGAGTGATATAAAATAAATGTGGATTGTATGTACTATTCTTGTTCAGCTACTGCTCGTACAACTGCTTGGGAAGCTCAGGTCTCACTGTTAGGCCAAGAATGTTGAATTTGTTATACTCAAGTATTTGTTGGACAGTGTCTATCCATCTGAATGTTAGTATTCCCTGCTCACTTGAACCAAACATCTACTATTGTAGGGTTCAATTCACATTTGAATGAACTTTAGTCTCCTAGGATTACTGAACCCTTTTATTTTCAATCTCTCTACATAATTTATTGTAGATATGGTTCTTCAATCTTGATCATGCCTCTGATGCTCTATTTGCCTTATGTTCACAAAGATGTAGCTTTTCATACAGTCCATGACGTGTGGTTCACATGTGCATTGTTTATATATATATATATATATATATATATATATATATATATATACCTGTGGAGGCTAATCATGTAAGCTATGAACTGAAATGCACTGAGTGATGATACTTTCAGCAGAGAAGCTCTGTTGAGAGGAACTTTCTGTTGAACTCAGTTACATCTGCGGAACCCTAATAAAATCAATCTTCTGCATATTTTATAATATCTATATTTCCCACAAAGTATATAACAAAGGCCTCAGTCTAAACAAGAAGAAAACAGATGTAATGGTTGTTACAAATTAATACACACCGCCAAAAGGCAGTATTACTACCAATGATGATATGTTAAATCAAGTGGATAAAGTAAAGTGTCTTGGCACCACATTAACATCAGATGGCAGGTGCTCTAATGAGATAAAGAGCAGGACAGCACAGGTCAAATCAACATTTTTTTTATATGAGAAATATTCTATGCAGTCAAACTTAACCATTGGAAAGATCTAGGGGAGAAGAGACATAGAAAGACAAAGAGAGAAATATCTGGATGGGTTGTCACTGTGGTACAAAAAGAAGTCACCACCTGAACATCTTAATAATAACACAAGAGATAGAGAGTTGTGGAGACGCATGATCGCCTACTCCACTCAGCATAGCACGTGATTGATTGATACTTCCCACTCTGTCTCTTCTGGTAACATCAAAGACTTTTATAAAAAATCTTATCTGCTTACACTATGTGCACTAAAAACTAATGACATAGAAATATGGCAGACTGAAATATAAAATCACAAATTTAAAAGGAACTAATACTCATATGGTGCCTGAAAGGGGAGTAAAGATCAGCAAAGCTGAAATCTGTCACAAAAGGTGACTACAGGTTGTTTTGGGTGCAGGTGGCTGTTCAATAATGTAGTCTAAGGGAAAATGTGCTGAAATCAGATGTGTGATGACAGAACAATAAGAAATGCTATAGAAAGAATGTAGAGAAGATACTGTCAAAGATAGCAGAGTAAATTGAACCTTGGTTCACCTATTTGTGGTAGATCATTTAAACAGAAGACTTGGAACAATAATTAATTATGGTCTCTGCTGCTGTCAAACCTGTTAAGAACCTAGACTGGTCACCATGAAAGAAACAAATCATTTTTCCTACAGCATATTACAAGAGAATCACAGAAACATTCTATTTACAGCAGAAAAATATCTTGACCCACTATATTGACACAATGACACATAACAACCCTGTAGGGTTTGAATTAAAGTTTTAGAACAGTATTTAAGCCAGCCAACAGGAGAAACACCCAAAAATGAGATATAAGTATAGACTTCACTGACTCGCAATAAGATCAAGAACTCTCTTAACTTATCAGGATGATAAAACAGTACATATTCTATCTAGTTATATAAGATTCATGCAGTCTGTATAATCATGCCAGTTTTTATATAGGCATGTAGATATATATTTCACTCCAAAAGATCATGCTCAGGCATTGCAATTAAATACTGTGAAATTAACCAATGCAAAAAAAGCTAAATATGCTCAGCATATAACAATCAGAGAACATGTTGAGTGTTCTGAGTTTTGATTTGTGTTCTCTTTTATGCAACAATCCAAGGTCACAGTTGAACTTTTGAAAAATCTGAAGTCAGACAACCATGAGTTGAAAAAAGAAGGTTGCTGATAACAAATTCAAATCCTTCTTTGTTTCAAGAATATATAAATATTAACTAGATCAGTATCATGTGTTTTAACTCCAAAGACAGAAAATATCTTAATGGGTTATTCTTTTGTTCAGAGAAATTAATACTTTATGCCATTAAGTTATGATGATTGACTGTTATTAAAGTGTTCTAGACATTATTTTCATTATAGAAAGATGTATACACTGCATACATTGCATTGTTTTCCTGTTCAGAGTAAAATTGCATCTTAAATACAAAAGTCCTCCTGGACATTCCATATAAGTGAGTGTACACACAACTCTGCAAGCAGATCAATGCATTACATGCTTAAAGAATCTGAACAATGCAAAGACACTCAAGATTATGAATATTATATGCGGCTTAAACAGCACTTTGACAGAAAAGTTCAGTGTTATATGGCCACTGTGTTACCTCAAGCCTACGACTTTTGTTTCTGATGGTTTGCTGTTAAGGTGGTAAAAATATAATTTATTGAATGAATAAGAAAAGATGGAAATGAGTTCTTTGACCTACAAATATAGTGAAATCTGACAAGTTGCAATCAATGTAAACACATTATCTCTACAAATGTTTGATATGTTAATGATTGTACACATTTTTAAAGGTTATAAAACATTTCAATAACTGTTAACAAAGTCTATTGAGACACAAAATTGATAGATGTAGGAATAGGCAAAATCTTTCAAAAAATCTAAACAAATGTTTAACATGTTTCATTCATTTGCCTTTTGCGCTGAAGTTAGCGCATAGGGCAGAGGTCAGACCTCTCCAATTCCGTCTGTTCAAAGTTATTCTGTGCAGTTCTTGAATAGTATGAATATTGGTTGTTTTAGTTTATTAGGCAAAAATCAAACTATGTTGTTCATATACCCAATTGCAGTACTCTAAAACAGCTGCCGTACAAGAAAAGCCTGACAGTGGTAGGACAGAAAAAAATAATCCCTAATGAGAGCAATCCCTAGAATATTTTTTTTAAAGTTTCTAAATTGACATTACATCCTAGGAGATCTGTGATCAAAGCATTTGTTATGATGCAATACAACATTCAAGGTATAACATCATGTAATTTCAAATAAATGCTAAATATGCTGAAATAAAAGTATAATGCTAGAAAATATTGAGGGGTTTACTGTTGGCTCAATCCTGTTTTCCTCACAGGTACAGAAGCATCCATGCAGGATTAGGAATGTGCCATCACACGAATCTTGCATTTACCTGAAGTTTTTACTATTGCTGGTAACCATGATTAGTTTAGTGTTAAATCCTTCAGTCGCCAACCAGCAGACTTGAGATTTTTAGTTCACTCGTTCATGGTTAAAAGTAAATATTTCTACCTGTAGCTCACCCAGTTACATAGAAATAAGAAAATAGTGTTCTTACTCTAGGAAGATCAAGCAATAGTAGCTGAGCAAATGCAATAGGCAATGCCAGTCAGGCAGTTTCTGGTCAGTCACTAATTAGGCATATATAGGAAAACTGTGTTCTATGACACTGGTTTACAATGCAATATACTTTAACCTTTTAAATATTGCTACAACCATGTTTACATTTGATCACATTTACATACAGTCTTTTCCCTTGGCTGATTTTTTTGTCAGCATGATTTCTAAGATTTTGTAGATATTGTTTCTTTTCTATAACAAGTACCATGTTGTCTGCATCTCTCAGGTTGTTGATGTTTCAAATATTTTTTTCATGGTAGTTCTTTATGGTCTTCACTTAGTTGCTGACTCTACTTTCATACTTCTCAAAATTATTTCACAATGCATAATAGATATGTGTTTGGTGAGTGAAAATATCCCTGCTATGTATTATATTTTGTCACAATATATAAGATAATTTCATAAATACAACAGTTAAAATAGTGTTTTATAAGTTTGTTATCAACAAGCAAATTGAATGAATTTGTGACTGAGAACTGCCTCATCCCATCCATAACATGGGTAGGTTTCGTCCTGCAGAATTAATTTTCACATGTTTCTCTAAATCCCCTTCTTCCCTCATATCCCCCCCTCTAGATAATGTGGTGTTCACACTATTTCTTTCATCTTCTGTATGAATTTCCCATGCTGTATCTTCTTATTGTGTAATATACAACTATCACATAATTGTACTGATTTTCTCTATTTTTTTTATTCTATTCTCATTTTGTATAGTTTAATGTAGACTACATAATTACATGTAGTCTTCAGCTTATTGTTTTTTCACGTCTATGGGTACCTTTCTTGATAAGATACCTTTTGATTAAAATGTTGATTTGTTGTCTTGTTTTTGCGCCCTGTAAAACTTATTTTATAATTTTTCTACTATACATATGTTTTAACCAGCTAGAGAAAAAGGCACATATTGTAATCAGGGAAGTTTATTTTCAATGTAAGGGTAATCCCACAATAATATACACAATATATATTTATTAAGCATTCTTTGTGCATTGTGGTAAAGCTAGGGAAAAGCTATATATGTATTCCACAACCGAGTAGTAATCAAATGTGAAATTGCGAAGTTCTAGGTGATTGGATCTATACTGAATCACATTGTGGTTGGAAACTGACCGATCAAATCACATTGTGGTTGGAAACTGACCGATCAACCATGATATATTTTCATTATGTCAATTACAACAGAAATTTCATGAACAAAAGCAGCCCCTGTGTGTTGCTTTAGTTGATCTTGCAAAGGCATTTGACTTAATCAATTGTGAGGGCTTATTCAAAACACTCAAGAAGATCAGCTGCCCACCAATCCTCCTAAATATAGTTGAGTCACTCCTCACACGCATGAAAGATGCTATCAACTTTGATGATGATTCTTCAGAGAAATTTGTGATCAAGAGTGGTGTAAAACAAGGCTTTATAAGTGATCTAAAAAGCATTATTGCATCCATTCTTTTTGGAATATACTTCTCTCTCCTCTTGAAACATGCTTTTCACAACCAGGAGGGTGGTATATTCATCCATTCTCATACAGATGGTGGCCTCTACAATATTCGACGGTTAAAAGCTAAGATTCCTGATAAGAGTGTTGCTCTTTGCAAATGATGCTGCAATTACTACACACTCGGGGAACTGAGTGTGACTACACACTCAGATGGGTAACTGAATGTGTAGTAATTTTAAAACTTACTAGCTGCCTTTTCTGAGGGAGAAAGTTCTCCCTCTCTGGAAAGATCAGAAGAACGCATAAACAGCAACTGAATGGGACACTGACCGTATACACTTTTAGATGTCTGACAGAATGGCAAGCAGAGCATATATGGGAATGCCCCCAGTGCTGTGACGCTTGTTCCTAATCAAGAATCAACAGAACCCTGCTGTGAGTTTGGGCAATCAGCAAAAATAAGATACAAATTGTGGTACAAATATCCATCAAGCAGCCACAAATTGTCATAGATGGTGATGAGCTAGTTAGTTGTCCCCTTTAGAGTTAGTTGATCTAGGATCCTCTGTCAACAATAAATTATCCCTGAATCAAGAAATACGCATCAGGATTGGCAAGTCATCAACAACAATGAACAGACTAACAAAAAAGGACATGGGAAACAGAAAATTAAGTATAAAAACTAAACTCCTGGTTTACCAGATTTCCACCCTCAGCACACTCCTGTATGGCAGTAAAGCATGGGCAAAATATATGCACTAGGAGAGATAACTAAATAGACAACAGCTTTCACATGCGGTGCCTGTAAAGAATTCTTGGTTAGGTGGTACAACAAAGTCATTAACACTAATATATTGGAAAGAACAGGCAATACAACAGTATTTTCTATGCTCAGTCTGCACAGACTTGATGGCTAGGACACGCTAAGAGGATGGAAGACGGAAGAATGTCAAAGGTTCTACGTCATGGAGAATTACAATTTGGGAAAAGATCACAGGGACGATCTTTACTTTGGTACAAAGACATATACAAACGTGATGTGCATGTTATATGCATTGATATGGAATCATGGGAACAGGATGCCATAGATTGTTTTGCTGGAGAAAAGAGATTAGCAATACCCCGGTAGAGTAAAGACAACAGAGAAACTGATAGCAGATAGTTCAAGAGATGAATGTCTAAGAAGTCCCACAACAGCACATGATGGTACAAGAGGACCTGTATTCCTTTCTATATCTCCTGTTGTTGATATCTTGCTGACAAGGTATGTGAAGTTGCTGACTTTTCAAGAGTGTTGTCATTTAGTTTGATTTCCATTGATTTGTTGGTACGTCAAATATTTTTGTTTTGAATGTGTTGATTTCAAGGTGGATAAGGTCGGTAGTTCTATGATATGAACTAGAATTATTCATATCATTACATGCCATTTTAAGTGGTCAAGATTTGTAACTTTATATTATGACCTTAAAAATAACTTTCATATTAAGGTAGTGCATGCAGGGAGTATTTTATGGACTATGGTAAAGGCTGCTTTTCCCAAGCTTTATCACAATGTGTAATCTATGGATTTTAAATTGTGCATCCAAAAAAAAATCCAGTCTATATTATGATTTGAACCCAGGCTGTCACAAGAGAGACCTGTGTTCTAATGATTCAGCCACAAGTTACCACATTTATTTGTTTTACATACTATTTAATCTGTTAGTTTGTGCAGAGAGTACAATTTTTTAATTTAATCTGTTAGAAGGAATGTCTAGCCAACCTTTTTAAAGTTAACCTTGTCCTGTATTACAGAGAACTAAAAGAGTAGCATAGGGTAAAACAATGTGGTTTGTCATGCATAATTCAACAGAACATAGTAGTAAATATTGAAAAAAAAACAGTTGAGCTTGACTGATGGGACGCAATTATTACAGCTTTGCTGCAAAGTAGGAACACAATGTACGCCTACTAAATGACAAATATAGATATACAAACTCTCCTTTACTTACCAAATCTCACAATATTCATGGAGATGTTATCCTTCTTTCTCTTGTCTCTCCCACTCTAATTTTGAAGCTGTATCTCTTAAGCTGTTTTTTAAGCTCAGAAGTTCTTCATTTTTGAAGCAGAGTAAAGCTCTAAAACGGCTATCACAAATCTCATAATAATCTTGTCATAGGTTCTGTTATATTGCTTTAATAATACACAAATTATACTTTAAAAAAAAACTCTAACCATCACTCACCACTTGTTTTGAGGACTGGTCCATTTTAATAACTGCCTGTATAACTGTTCGTAAAATCTTCTCCATTAGAATAGTCACATCCAGATCTCGGGAACCCTAGAGGATTGATCATCTATCACTCAATGTTGGATGCAACAATTAGTCAACAAATCAATATGACAACAAAGATTTAGAACTACTGCATTAAATACTCAAGACACTTTGTTGAAAACTTTATATGATGAAAGAGTTATGGGGAGGCACAGGTTAGGCAGAGATATAAGTTGCTAGGAAAAATCATGGGATGGACATGATATAGTCTAGCATAGAGTATCACCAATGTAAGAAAAAGAAGATGTTGGAGGTCTGTTGCAGTCAACCTTCATTGTGGGTGGAGAAAAGGAGAAAGCCAGCTGGTTTTGCCAACGCATATTTGGTGCCATATTTTACTATCACATTGAATACAGCGTAGCACGGGTAAGTGATCATGACTACATGTTTTAAATGTGATGATGTTAAAAACGTTACTGGAATTGAATGTTTACATCATAAAAAAAGTGGATAAATAGTAGTCTATTCTGACTATATCAGGGAAAACAAGCAAAAATATAAGTGGAGATAACTTGAACATTCTTGTTACATTATTTAGAACTAGGTTATTTCTCTGCCAAGGGTAGGATTTGAACTGAAGTCATCAGGATCTCCCTATATGACTGAATCTGAGATTCAACAAATGTGAAAATATGCCAAGTATTTAGCAATTATTAGCTCATTTTGACAGTATTTATTGGTTTACAGTAGTGTTTCCCAAGGTGGGGTCCCATGCCCCACAGGGGGGCAATTTGATTGTTCAGGGAACCAATTTGATTGTTGGGGGGGGGGGATATTTGGACAAGTTGTAATTAGGCTTCATTTAGGGAATAATTATACTTTTCAATATAACGAAAATATGTATATGTTACATAGGGGGGGGGGGGCACCAGACTTTTAGAAATACTTAGGTGGGGCAAGGTTAAAAAGGGGTTGGGAAATATTGGTTTACAGGTGCACTGCAAGAAAATTGTTTTCATTGCATTTGCATTAGCCATTTAAAATTAAATGTCCCCAAGAAAATATGACATGCAGAAAAAAGTTGATCAATAGACTTTCGTAATATCAATAGTTGTGATGGACTGAAAAAGAGATCATTTATGTGGTCATCATTAAATAGGAAATGCTAATAGTTTACGGTTAATGACCGCCTCCATTGAAATGAATATATTTCAATAGAGGCAGTCATCAAACTTAGACTGTTAGCATTTCCCATTTAATGATGACCACAAGATTTTTTACTTTCACACTAGTAAAATGATGTTTATTTAATTCTACATAAAGGTAATAATAATTTATATTGTTTAAAAAAAATTATCTATTTGCTATGAACATCGACAAACACAAACATTACACTGCATGACCAGAGTTTGTCCATACTGTGACTGAGTATTGATATGAACATCTACAAACACAAACATTACACTGCATGACCAGAGTTTGTCCATAATGTGACTGAGTATTGATATGAACATCTACAAACACAAACATTACACTGCATGACCAGAGTTTGTCCATAATGTGACTGAGTATTGATATGAACATCTACAAACACAAACATTACACTGCATGACCAGAGTTTGTCCATAATGTGACTGAGTATTGATATGAACATCTACAAACACAAACATTACACTGCATGACCAGAGTTTGTCCATAATGTGACTGAGTATTGATATGAACATCTACAAACACAAACATTACACTGCATGACCAGAGTTTGTCCATAATGTGACTGAGTATTGATATGAACATCTACAAACACAAACATTACACTGCATGACCAGAGTTTGTCCATAATGTGACTGAGTATTGATATGAACATCTACAAACACAAACATTACACTGCATGACCAGAGTTTGTCCATAATGTGACTGAGTATTGATATGAACATCTACAAACACAAACATTACACTGCATGACCAGAGTTTGTCCATAATGTGACTGAGAATTGATATGCATTCTTCCATCTCCTCAATGCGCTCCATCAGATCATGAGTGTGTTGTAGGAAGGGTGGGAGCAAAATCTCACGGCATTCTACAAAGAGAACACATAATTTTCATTTTTTCATTAATAATATTATTACTTTTGAATTAACTTTTCCATCATATGCTGTGTCTACTTGCAATGTCGCTTCTCATAATTTTATGTAGTTCCAATCAATATTGGTGCCCTCTTCTTTATTTATTTGTCTCTATCTTTGTAAAGACCATTTGGTTGAAACGTCAAATAGTTCTGTTGCAAGCTTCGTAGAAAAAAAAAAATTTTTAAGCGTATCTACCTATATGGTACGGTTTTACTGAATTCTCCCCATTCATTCAATTATAGATGTTGAGCAGTACAGATAGAGAGTTTTGTGGCAATCTCAAGCATATTTTTCGTGTAGGGTCTGATGTCCACATTCCAAAGTGTAGTGCCATGGTCCTCTCCGGTAAGGCAGAAGCAATGAAGTTTACGATTCAAGGATTGGCTCCACAGCTTTGCAGAGAGAGTATCAGTTTTGAAAAATCTACTTAATTAAAAGCATCTTCCAGATCAATTCCACTACAGCCATCTTCTGTGACTGGAATCCTTCATAAACATCACATACAAACATTATACCATTATTGCAAGTCCTCTTACTTGGCCGTAGATCCCTAGTGTATTAGGTGACACAATACCTTTCTAACAACTATTTTTCAAATAACATATCACATACGTTTTGCAAGTTAATAAATCAAAAATCTAAAAGACCTTATTAATCAATGTAAGAGATTCATAATAATAAGACCCATAACCCATCACGGTCGTAGAGGTGCCACACTGAAACAGTACAAAAAAACGCTCCAAGCAACTCTATCCTCAGCCATTCAGGACAGTGTAGAAAAATCATACCCAGACCATCCCTTGATGTTACCAATCCAGGATTTTCTCCGTGCTCCTCTCCTCTTTCCACCCTCGACTGTTCATTGCAAAATAATTTTGGAAAGAAAGTCGTGTCTTGTAACATGTCCAAATGAAACAATTCACGCTGTTTCACCACTGCCAAAAGTGATAACCTGCAAGTTTGTTTATTTGTTGTTGGACAAATATTTTTTACTTGTGTTCTATATAACTAATTCTTAACAAATGTCTGTAGCACTTGTTTTCAAAAGCATGAATCCTTCTTTCTGTGTTTGCATTGAGTGTCCAACTTTCACATCCTCATAAAAGTATAATTAGCACTAGCAATCTGAATAGATTGATCTTCACTAAAATACTGATCTTACTTTTCCAAATCATATTCAACCTTGTCATCGCAGTCATCATGGCATCTCAAGCCTTAGCTTAATCTCATTTCCCAAATTGCCATCATCACATTTTAACAGGATATTTGTGGTATCTTCCTTGGTTTTATTAGTCACCAATATTTTGCTTTTAACAATGCTATTTTCTATTAGCATTGGGAGCCAGAACACTATCCACTGTGCTCCAGATCTTAACACTTCCTTTAAAAAACTAATCAGCTTCAACTAAAAAATACAAGATAAGCAATCTGGCTGCGTCAATTCTTAATTAAATATTTCTCTTTTGCCAAAGTATACCACAACAGCTAACAAGTGAAACTTCTGTACTTAGCTCTGTTTTCTTATTGACAACGCAAGTTGTGTAGCTATAAAATATTCATAAACACTCACCACTTATATCTTCTTCTTCTGCATTCATTCTCAAACTTCTGCTGGATCTCTCTTGTAGCAGGACAATAGCCCTACTAGATTTCCAAGCAGGAAAATAGTCCAGAGAATGAAAATATGTTGTGTCACCGTTTTATTTGCACCAATGGCCAGACACATCCATCTTCAGTGGATCACCACTTATATATGACCATTGTCACTGAAACTTCTTAGGAAATTTCAGGCGAACCAATGACCTCTTATTTGTTTCATTTATATTGTTATCATGACATAATAGCTTTACACAAAAAATGTAAAACTTACGGGGTATATTGAATAAATCTGTTTGAATAATCTGGTCAATGCACTTCATCTTTTGCTTTGTAAGTCGCTCTTGTGGTACGTTATTAATGAATTGAACAAGCAAATGGCTGGGAACAAAAATATTAAGTTTTAAATGGCAAACAAATCAATGGCTGAAAAGTATCAATGAATTCAAGGAAGTTTATGACTAGGGTATAACTTTAATGAAACTTAAATGAAAATATATGATACATAAATATGTATATATTGTAGCGAAAGCTAGTGCCACATTTGGAAGACTGAGAAAAAATGTATGAGACAGAAGGGGAATAACGACTACCACAAAACTTAGTTTCCTAGGAAGCAATAATATCATCAATTCTCTATGCCTGTGAAACATGGACAGTATAAGCCAAACATGCAAGAAGACTCAACCATTTCCATTTAAGCTGCCTTCGTAAGAAACTTAACATCCATTGATGGTATAAAATACCAGGCAGTGAAGTACTGATAAAATCTAAGTCTGTAAGCATACACACAATGTTGATGAAGGATCACACATAATGGGCAGGACACATGATCTGCATGAAAGATCATGCAGAATCTACCAAAAATGTAATTAAATGGAGAACTTCAGACTGGCTCCTTCAAGGCAGAAGGACAGAAGAAGCATTTGAAAGGTACTCTTAAGACATCAATGACCCACTTCAACATAGACACACATTCATGAGAGAGTCTTGCACTAGACAGATCCGACTCGCATCGCAGAATCAAGAGTGGTAAAGCAGCTGCAGAGAATCTCAGAAATAATGCTGAGAAAATCAAACGCACTAGAAGAAAGGCAAAAGCTACTCAATATCTCATAGACTCCTGCCACATATCAGAGTGCAGTAGAAGAATATCTAAAGATCGCCAACAAAAACATACAAAAGACAGCAGACAACATAGCAGCATGGGCAGATAAATGGATGATAAAAGATCAATGCTGAAAAGTCCTCATCAACTCTTCACACTCTCAAATAAGGACAAAGCAGGAGAGATCAAACTTGGAAATGTATGTATCTAAACAGAAGACGAGCCAGTGTACTTGGGCACTACACTAGATAAGAGACTGACATGGAGGTCTCACATTGAAAAAATAGAAGCAAAGGCAAGAAAGAAACTTGCCTTCCTGAGGAAATTGGCAGGAACAAACTGGGGGACCAATGAAGCAACCTTAAAGAAGGTATATACTGGTGCAATTAGACCAGTGCTAGAATATGTATCAACAGCATGCCCTTCAGCAGCCAAATCCCATCTACAAGCCCTGAACAAGGTACTAAATCAAGCACTTCGACTAATCACAGATGCCATGAAGACCTCTCCCATAAATGAAATGGAAAAAATTACAGGCATCACTCCCTTACCATACAGGCAAGACACTAAGACCATGGTACATGCAGAAAAGTACAAGAGCATGCCAGCATATCCAATGAGGGCCAGATAAGGTGACCTAGCCAGTGAAAGACTGAAGAGGAGCAGTTTTATACACCGATCAAAAAAACTAAACAGAGAATATAAGGAAGAACTACCAGACATATCAAAAGAGATAACACCAACACTTTTTCCTGTTCTGTGGGAGCAATACCCAAATCTCACTATCAGAACCACCATAAACAACTACCACACTACGATAGAACTGAATAATCTTCAAAAGAAAACAATAGTATGCAACATGATTGAAGATATGTATCCCAGAGAAGCATGGATACGTATATACTGAAGGATCAGCAACCAGAGCAGTGAAGAATGGAGGTATTGGTGTGTACATAAAATATCCAGAAAAAGAAAATGAATCCACATGTTCACCAACTGAAATATTCTGCTCCAACTACTCTGCAGAAGTACAGGCTTTAAACATTGCTGCAGAAATAATTTTTTTTAAAAAGCCAATGTCAACAGATGGTGTTTCTTACTGATGCTATGTCAGTTCTACAAGCCCTTGAGAGCGATAAACTGCCAGACCTGAAGGAAGTCATATGAGAAGTGAGCATCCAAAGAAGGGTAATACTACAGTGGATACCATCCCACTATGGCATACCAGGAAATGAAGAGGCAAATAGGCTGACAAAGGATGGAGCAACACTGGAACAAAAAGACCAAGAAATCACCTACCAAGAAAAGAGGACCCTCAACAAAATCATTAGGAAAGTAACCACCCAAAAGACAATTACCACTATCTTGACAGAGCAGAGCAGGTTATTATCTTCCGCCTCAAAACAGGACACAACAGATTGAACACCCACTTAAATAGACTAAGACTGGTCCCATCACCTCTGTGCCCTTGTGGGCAGGCAGCACAGACCGCCAAACATATCCTGCAAGACACTAAATCAGTTAAGGGAAGAAAAGTAGCCCACACAGATGGATATCCACAGCAAGATGTATGGGAGCACTGAGGAGCTTTCAAACACAGCAGCATTTATTAAGGAAACAGGACTTGCTGTGTAGACATGTCAAACTGCGAACGAGAAGATCACCAAAATTGCAGTAAAGCAAAAAATGTAACTGTTATATCCCTTTTACATCCTAAACAGATTTCTGCAGATTGCGGTAGTGCAACATTGTTACATCTATATTTTCATCAATAATTAATTTGTGTAATGTTACATTCAAATGAACTTTCAAATACTGTTACAATAACTTCCAGATGAGAACGCAATGTCAAAGTTCTGTAAAAATGTGTTCTTCTACATACATTTTGGTTGCGTGACAAATGGCTAAATGTACTACTAAAGACATTGCTGATTACTCTTCTAAAATCTGTATATTGTGAAATACCCAGCTAGCCATTTGTCAGAACACTCTGACTACTATCAACTGTCCTTATCAGGGTCACATAATTAGTCACACTCTCGATGATACAGACATGTCCTTGACCAATGTACAGTGATATAGTATGCCATTTTACAGGAACATGTATTCATCATGAAAGGGAGATAACAGCTTTAAATTGTTTGCTTTGTGGCAATATGAGGATATGTTGCCAGACACAAAAGGTGAACAAAGAATAGTGATAATGTTACCTGCCACACACATCATAAGAGTAGACTAAGTGAGAGTGGAGTTGACTGTCTTATACCATAGAGGATCAGTGAAAAAGAAGCAATGCTGAAATCAGATGTGTCAGACTGAAAGACGGAGATATTGCATTTAAGCTGTAAACTATGACACAATGAGCATCATTCTCCATACTACATCTTGCTAATCTGCAGGAGTTTGAGAACGAACACAGAAGAAGATGAAAATTATGATATGTATTAGAATATTCTCTTTTATTTCTTAGTTAACATCACGTGCCACCTATCCCTAAGAAACATATTTCTGTTTTGGAAAGAAATTCTCAGAACAATTTAATTTTCATCTTTCAAAAACATAAATAAAAATTGGTTCTACACAACCCTGCAAGATTATATCATCCCTATTGATGTCAAGAGTTTTCTTTACATTATGCTATTATATATTCTGGAAGTCTATAACAACAAACTTAACCTTCACGACACTTATGTAAACACCTGTCGGCAAAACACAAAAAATGCAGGCTATCGCAGTTGTCAACAGAATTCATCCAATGAGATATCGTGTTAAATAGACATACCAGAGCCTGAGATACCATATCCAATGCACATACTAGGGAAACATGCGCAATTGAAGCTGGTACATTTCTACATCCATCATGAAAATCTCTAGTAGAAGGTACACATTGTATACCAATTAATCTGAACACATCTGCACACCAGTACGATGCCATAATGGTGAATTGGGTTTATAGACCGTTGTTTCATCGTATTTTGAATAAACTAACATTGAATCGTGGCTTGAATCCTGAATTATCGGGTTATTTAGTTACACAGCAGTGAATATACAGAATGCTATGTTGGTTTGGGAACTTGTATATGTTGAAGTGGCACCAAAAATGACTCTAGGTCTAAGCTCAAAGAACGATTTTACTGCAAATCTATATGTTTTATACAGTTCCCCTGGCAATTTTTTGATAATTTCGTAATGAAAGAACATAAATACAACAGATTTGTGTGTGATTTAGTGTACAGTGTTGCCAAACAATTCAATAAGTAAGGTAAGCTATTATTTTACTAATTTTTTTTGTTTTATTTGTTATAAAATGTTTTTTTGTGAAAAACGTCTTTACCACTTTCTCATACGTCTGGTATCACACACACTCATACAGAAATTACACCGATATATGCAGAATTCAATTATTTAATTATATGTGCAAATATTATTTAAATATCTCTAACAACCATAAAGTTATCACATTTTCAAAACAACCACCATCAATAACGCAAATTCTCAAAAAAGAATGCGGTGTTTTGTATTTTTTAATCCAACTTGCTAAAGGTTAAACTCTGATTAATGAATACAACCATGAAAAACACATTTCTAGTTATACCTCAGCTCATTCGGATCAAACACTTTGATAACATCACCAATTATTGTGCTCATGTATTTCAAGGCTGCACCCTGTGTGGATACAAAAATCATACAACATATTAGTCTCAACATGACAGAAGTTAGATGTACAGAGATAATCGCAAATAAGCTGTGTACCATGATACAAGACATTCCATTCTCTGGACTACATCCTGTTAATCTGCAAGAGTTTGAGAATGAACACAGAAGTCTCAACTTTCTGAACAAGTCTCATTTTCTCATGTTTAATTAATTCTAAAACATTTGGTTAAAAAACTTTCTTTGTAACTCACACAATAAAAATCTTTATTATCTTTCCCAAGATGAATGATGGTTGGTCACATTACACTTGCCTTTAAGCATAAGGGTTGGAGTCTCAGTCGTCATTCCATGACCAGATGTGTCACCTTGGTTGTGCTGAGTTTATTTTTCTATCAGTTCTGGTGCTTTGTAACCGAGACCACATACACTTAGTAATTTCAAATATAAAATTCTCTATTTTTGAAATGTTAAGCTGGTGCTGTTATAAGGCTCACAAATAGGAATAAAAAGAAAAAAAAAACCATAAAACTAATAAAATAAGATGTTGGGATTCAGTGCTCCTTGAATATCTGAATTTATAACAAAAGACAGAACATGTAATATTTAATTAAGACAAACGAAATGAAGTAATAAAAAAAGCTTTAAATTAAATGAGAAATGACAATTGCAGCATGTCAGCAGTTTATGTTGACCAGCAAAAATTGACATACCTGAACCAAGAGAGTCTGATCTGATTTGTACACCATCATGTTACATATGGCAGTGATTAACTGTTTCAGTGAGATCTCAAATTGTTGTTTACCACGCCCTTCATTCAACCTGCAACAATAGTATATTTATACTATCAGATAAATAGTGTGAATAATACTATCACATATAAAGTCAGTATGAGTCACGTTATCACAAGGAAAGTCAAACAGTGTGAGTCATACTATTACAGATAAAGTCAAACAGTTGAGTCATACTATCACAGATAAAGTCAAACAGTGTGAGTCATACTATCACAGATAAAGTCAAACAGTTGAGTCATACTATCACAGATAAAGTCAAACAATGTGAGTCATACTATTACAGATAAAGTCAAACAGTTGAGTCATACTATCACAGATAAATTCAAACAGTGTGAGTCATACTATCACAGATAAAGTCAAACAGTTGAGTCACACTATCACAGATAAAGTCAAACAGTGTGAGTCACAATATCTCACAGTCAAACAGTGTGAGTCAATATCTCAGTCAAACAGTGTGAGTCACACTAACTCACAGTCAAACAGTGTGAGTCACACTATCTCAGACACAGTCAAACAGTGTGAGTCACACTATCTCAGACACAGTCAAACAGTGTGAGTCAATATCTCACAGTCAAACAGCATGAGTCACACTATCTCACAGTCAAATAGTATGAGTCACACTATCTCACAGTCAAATAGTGTGAGTCACACTATCTCACAGTCAAATAGTGTGAGTCACACTATCTCAGACACAGTCAAACAGTGTGAATCATACTACCATTCTTCCCAGCATCAAATTTCTAGATTCCTCATGAGTTACTTTAATGTTTCCAATATTTCCAGAGTAGAGGACATATTCTGACTGTGGGTACAATGTCAGTTACTTTAATGTTTCCAATATTTCCAGAGTAGAGGACATATTCTGACTGTGGGTACAATGTCAGTTACTTTAATGTTTCCAATATTTCCAGAGTAGAGGACATATTCTGACTGTGGGTACAATGTCAGTTACTTTAATGTTTCCAATATTTCCAGAGTAGGGGACATATTCTGACTGTGGGTACAATGTCAGTTACTTTAATGTTTCCAATATTTCCAGAGTAGAGGACATATTCTGACTGTGGGTACAATGTCAGTTACTTTAATGTTTCCAATATTTCCAGAGTAGAGGACATATTCTGACTGTGGGTACAATGTCAGTTACTTTAATGTTTCCAATATTTCCAGAGTAGAGGACATATTCTGAATGTGGGTACAATGTCAGTTACTTTAATGTTTCCAATACAATGTCAGTTACTTTAATGTTTCCAATATTTCCAGAGTAGAGGACATATTCTGACTGTGGGTACAATGTCAGTTACTTTGATGTTTCCAATATTTCCAGAGTAGAGGACATATTCTGACTGTGGGTACAATGTCAGTTACTTTAATGTTTCCAATATTTCCAGAGTAGAGGACATATTCTGACTGTGGGTACAATGTCAGTTACTTTAATGTTTCCAATATTTCCAGAGTAGAGGACATATTCTGACTGTGGGTACAATGTCAGTTTGCAAAACACTCTCGCTGTAGCTGATAAATTGGGCAGGGCCCAGGTCCACTCAAGATAAAGATGTTTACCATCACCATTCTAAAAACCTTGGTATTATCTTCAAGATTGGACAAGGACAGCATAGTAGACAAGAAAAATTAGCAAGAATGAGAGATCTGTTATACCATCAAGCACTTGGTCATGTCAATAGAAAAGTTTGTGAAATTTGAGGTAATATGTGAAGGTGTTACTATGGATGCATTTATGCAGGAGAGTCAATATACTAGAAGCTTACTATGAGTGTGGACAGTATCTTCTGCAGTGGTAATTTGTATGTGAATTTTCAATACTGTGAGCTCACATTCACATCCTTACCATGTAGGAGGGACAACCAGCCCAGAATCTATGTTTTTATGATTCAAACCTCATTTAGGACATATGATAAATTTATATCTTCTTTACAGTGTTAGCACATCAGCTTATTTTATACTGGGCTTAAGTTCCAGAATGGCAGTTCTTCAGTTGACCCAGCTGTACTAGTTAGTATGTGTATCCAAATAAAACTTGTGGAGAAGGTCAACACAGCAAAGAAGAGCACTGACCCGTCCATCTTGAAAGATGAGGTTTTGTACTGTAAGAATTTGCACCACACCCCAATGGCATGAAACATTACAAAACTATCACTTCATTTCACTACAAGTAAATCATGTCTATTTTCTTGCCCAAGGTGGATAATGACACTACTGATCTGCATACACCATTACCTTTAGGGATTGGAGATTTAGCTTTTTTCATTTTAAAGTCAGATGTATCACCTTGGTTACACTAAATCTTTCTTTCTGGCGTTCACTGCATATTATTTCATTTATAACTGATCCTAACCCTTACCCCCATCTCTAATGTAAATACTAATACATACTAAATTAATATGCATTTTCAATTAATATATCTTAATTATAAATACAAATTCTACTAATCACGCTGCAAAGTCAGGAAATACCACAAATTTAGATAAAACTTTTCACAGTGAACGGCAGTAAGAAAGATGCGCCATTATGTTATCCATCACAATTTTTCGTAGTCAACCTCTGACTGTGTACCTGACCATATATTATTACACAAGCTTGTAGTGATCTCAGGCATGTTTCATTCACATAAGATGTAAACACCATTTCAATTGTTCTCTCAGTATATTTGAGATATGATATAATGCCTATTTTATTTCTCATGTCATTGTTTCATAACCTATCTAAGATCTAGTAACATCAACAGCCTTTCTCAAGCATTTAATTTCACATATTAACTTTCTTTTGTTTGAACATTCTGCTGGGACACACTAGGAGGACTGAAGATGGCAGAATACTGAAGGATATTATTATTAGTATACTTTATAGGAGAATTACAGTCTGGGAAAAGGTATCACAGTTGACCTCTACTTCGGTACAAAGATGAATTCAAATGTGATATACATGAAACAGGCTCTGATACAGAATCATGGGAACAGGATGCCATGGATTGTGTTGCGTGGAGGTGAAAGATCAGGAATGGTACAAAGACAAATGAGAAAGTGATAGCAAATAATTCAAGCTCTGCACATCTAGGAAGACACACAACAGCATATGATGGCACAAGTGGGCTTGTGATCCTTTGTACATACTGTGGAAGACTTTGTGGCTCTGATTGGTCTTGTTAGTCACATATATCACATACATGGATCACAGATTATATTTATTATAGCACAAGAATGATACTATCAACTGCAAAGATTGAATGGTACTGCTGCTGTGTAAGATGTCAGTGTTCAAGTCTGGCACTTCTAATGGAGTGCTGATAGAAAAACACTCTTTATCCTTTGTTATTTAACTTTCGTCTTTATCATTGGATGTTGAAGTAAGAGAAAGCAATGTTATACAAAATAACAATGTAACACAATCAACCCAAAATAGAAAAAAAATAGAAAAAATTACAATAAAAGTAAGTGTAGGATAAATTGATTAAAAAAAGAACAAGACTAAAGAAGTTTTACAGAAGAAATACTTACATTGCAAAGAGACATCGAGATCTAATGATGAACTTAAAGATGTACTCTAGAGATTTTATGCCAGGAAGCAAGGAAGACTCACTCTGCGAAACCTTATCATTTGCTTTGTCCACATAATCTTTCAATATTACCATCAATTTGCTGAGGAAATAAACATAACCAAATTATGACTGCTAATATTGTCAACAACATCATTTGTTGCTCTAATTATATGTACTATTTTTCAAACTATCTAAATCTTGGACATAATTCTGACCAGTTTTTAATTTCCACAAATTTAAATTTTGTAAATGTATTCTCAGTCTACTTTTCATCCCACTTTATCAACAATCTAAATCTTGGAAATTAAATAACTCTGACACAATAAGTCTAGAACATTCAAGTGCATGAGTAAGATAGATACTTACTTGTAAGCCATAGCAAAACTAAATGCTGAGTCAATATATGCATCCAGAACAGGACGGAACTGATGGTACTTGCGATCTGAGATGAGGACTATAATGTAGATCTGCAACATTCATCATTATAAAATTTATTATTTATAGACACTGGCATCTCTCCAATCTCTGAAAATAATATTTTGCATGTTTAATTTTGCACTTTAAGTATTAACTGGCAAATTAAAATAGTATCCTGACCATTACACATATATTACCAGAAATAGCTGGCAAATTAAACATGCATATTTCTTTAATATTTTGCCTGAATCACTAAATAACGTGTGCCATTACCTGGCTCATTTGATTAACTAATTGTAATCAAATGAAGAAACTCACCAGTGCATCAAATACCAAGTTGTCACACAGTTCATTATTGTTATGCTGCATCAAGATATTAAACAGGGAGTCCAACAGATCTTGTAAAAACTGAAAACAAATGGCATGAGAATGAGCTCACATTTTTTAAATTATTAATTTAATTTTGAATTTTGTAAATTCTGCAGTTTAATGTAAAAAATATATATTCAATAGAATTCAATAGAAAGAGAACATAAAATCTTAAAAATTTTATAAATTGTGATGCTAAAATTTTACCCTTTTTGCTAAACTCTTGTTGTTACTAAACCCTTGCTGTTAAGCCCTTGGTGAATAAAGAGTCTTCATAAGCAAAGTGGTCAAGTTCTAAACTGGACTTCAATGTTAAGGTAAACATGTCAATTTTCGTAGATCCATGAAGAATATTGTTTGAACTACAGAGCTACTTCTCTAGATGATACTCTCATCTTTGATACATCAACTATTAACACATCTTTGACACATCAACTATTAACACATCTTTGACACATCAACAATTAACAAATCTTTGATATATCAACTATTAACAAATCTTTGATGCATCAACTATTAACAAATCTTTGATACATCAACAATTAACAAATCTTTGATACATCAACAATTAACAAATCTTTGATGCATCAACTATTAACAAATCTTTGATACATCAACTATTAACAAATCTTTGATACATCAACTATTAACAAATCTTTGATACATCAACAATTAACAAATCTTTGATACATCAACAATTAACAAATCTTTGATGCATCAACTATTAACAAATCTTTGATGCATCAACTATTAACAAATCTTTGATACATCAACTATTAACAAATCTTTGATACATCAACAATTAACAAATCTTTGATACATCAACTATTAACACATTTTTGATACATCAACTATTAACAAATTTTTGATACATCAACTATTAACAAATTTTTGATACATCAACTATTAACAAAATGCTAAAATAGAATTTTCAAACCTGAAACACTTACTACATGATGATATTGAAAAGATCAAATGAAACAGAATAAAAAGGGGGCAGTCATGATGGCAGTACAGAGTAGGATAACAAAAAAAAGGAATGCACATTAGGAACATAGAACATGGAGAAGAGTGGGAAAGTAAACTTATTAAGTGTACAATTTCCACTGAAGTGTACAACACTCACTGCGCAAAACTGAAATAGCTTTGACTGAAAGTCAAAACATTGATTTGTGTGTGTGTGTGTGTGTGTGCCTGTGTTTGTTTTGTATTATTAGCAAAACTTTATTACCCTGTTTCACGCTTTTCCATTAACTGGTTGGTTATCACACTTTTCAGGAAATGTGACATATTTTCACATTTTATTGACATAATTCCAGTGCATATAAATTCAGAAGTCCAGGCTGAGGAATAAGAATTCCTCAAATGGAGATACTATTGTCTACACTGATAGGTCTGTGGTTCGGCAAGTGTGCAGTACATGGGTAATCATGGTTTAATGCAGAGGAAAGTGTATTAGGGAAGAAAGTGGTGCTTTATATATAACTACTATTAGACAGAGGTGATGGCAGTATTCAGGGCAATGATATGACTGGAGTCTCTGAGTGCTACAGGTATCTTTTTTGTTACTGGTTCTATGAGCAAGCTTTGAAAGATTCATTCCTGCTATCTACAACATCAGTTGCTGGCATGAACTAAAAATGAAGTCTGTGCTGAAGAGTTACTTTCATTTTTGTAGCTAGACATGTGGGTGTTGAGGGGAATAAAAGAGCAGACAACCTGCAGCCATGTCTACAGTGACAGTTCAATGGAGATGATATTTTGAATGCAATCATGGTGGAGTTGGACTAATTAGATGATGTGGGATGTATTTCTTCTTCTGTGTCTAAGACTAGAATGCAGGACCTAGGAATGAAGCGTGGTGTTAATAGAAACGAGCGACATGTAGGAATCAAGAGAAGAGTTATCAACTAACACAAGACAACAGTCAACTACCACATGCTGAAGGACATAATGAATAAGAGATCGTAGCACCTATGAATGTGTCTGGAGTGCAATGATAATGATGTGATGACTAACTAACTAGAGATGCTCTCAGCAGACATCATGGTGCACTTTTGAAAGGGACAGGGCACAACAGGGGAACACAAGTACAAAGAACTCAATCCTCTGTACCTTTCAAAATCTATACTGTTCAAAAAAAGAAATGCAAAATTATTTCAAACAAATACCAAAATTTTGTTTTACCTTGGCATGAAGAAACTTTCAGACTTTAACTAAACCAAACCTGTATCCAGTAATTCCCAATGGTCTAATGATTGACGATGCTGGTTTGTCAACTGCCGTCAGTTCTGACAATGCCAGTCCATAAGAACGAGGCCTCTGTAAGGTCTTCAAGCCCAAAGACCAGCATCGTGCAGCTAGTTCCTGACCATTTGATCTGAAATTTGGCAAACTGTTGGCATTGGCTAGATTGTAGAGTATGCTGATGCAAATCAATTTCTGAGGTGGCGCAGCCGCATGAAGTGGTCTTCGGAAGGAGTTGTGACTCTGGGTTTTCCACTACACTGCTGGTCTGTAACTGAGCCAGTTTGTTGAAATCACCTCCAAAGGCAACTAATGGTGCCTCTAACCACATTAAAATGTCTGGCCACTACACTTTGTGATTGTCCAGTCTGTAAGCGTTCAATGATGATGTATCGTTATTCTGTAGTGAGATGAACCATACTTGTGCATTGAATGTGCAACTTAATTTATTCAAGGACCGTCAATAATTTTTAAAGGCATTTAATAATATGCTAAGAGAGTTTTGTATTCAGTAAATTTCACAGGATTCTCATGAACCTTTCATGAGTTATTGCCAAAAATGTGATTTTTGCAGAGACCTTTTTTTATGACCTTATGAATCATATGTGACCACAATTCAGGTAACCATAAGAAGTTAATGACCAGACAGTCGATATGTTGAATGATATCCAATCAGGGAATATTGTTTTATAAAAGTAACCCACAAAAGTTGCATTTCTTTTTTTGAACAGTATATTTATACAACCATAACTAATGAAATGTTTAAATAGAATTTTCAAATCTGAAAAACATACTTCCCCTGCATTATTACATTTATTCTCAAGAGTTCACACACAAATATGAAACAACCAGGCTAAATGGCAATATTACTTGTACTAAAGCATGTATGTGTAAGAAAAGTATATTTGCTGCATTAAGACTGGCTCATTAACTTTTTTGATAACTGACATCACTTTTTAAAGTAAAATTTTATAAGAGAGAACATACCTTAACAATTTCCTCGCCTTCTTCTTTCATTAGATGCTCCAGATATGTTTTAAGTGCTTTCGTATCATCCAAAACTTCATGCCACTTGAGTAAGCCAAGTAAATCCACTGGAAGAAAATAAATAGATGTGACAACAATTATGCATTATATATTTTCTTCTTAATATTTTTTTATTGTATGAAAAAAACAGACAGTTCAAATGTTTTTTGCATCCTTAAGCAATCTTTTGTGAATGGTGATAGACTGTAGTAGGATGATGATAGTGATCAGATAGTACCTACAAAAAGACTTACTATACAGACACGTTGGATACGATGCCAGATGGAAACCTTAAACCACGCAAAAATGGATTACAGAAATAACAGAATCAACGAAAACAAATATATATGAGACACACAAAAAGGCCATCTCCAGAGAACCCATGATGCTGTAAAGCATAAAGGTTTATAACGTGAAAAGTAAGATCAATGAAAATACAGCAATAAAGAATAACTATAGCTAACTGTACAGAACAGAATGTGACCTTGTACTTTTCTAACTTTTTTTAAATAGACATATTACCTGCTAATCAAGAGAAATGTATTAATAAATCAACATGAAAATAAGAATTTCATTTTTGATAATTATTACTAATGGATTTCTTCTTGAGCTGCTGCACTTCAAAGGACTTATCGAGGCGGGATCAGAATCTTGTCTGGTGTGTACTGATAACCTTCACTTATAATTCAACTCATAATTGTTTTAAATTGGAATGTGACTGTCACTGTATGTTTTTTTAATTAGTAATTTTTAAAAATTGTAAGTAAAATTAGTAGTTTTTTAAATATTAGTTCAGTACTGGTAGTTTTTTAAATATTAATTCAGTAGTTAATATGCTACAAGATGTTTCTTTAGCTATCTAGTTATAATTTTGTAAAGGGATCACATACCATTGTGAGTGAGTTTAGTTGAGCAAACATAAGAATAAACAAAGAAAGAATCCTTGGCGCTGAGAGTTAGTCCAGAAGTTTGTTTGTGGTTGGATTGACCAAACACCTCCAGTTCTTGTTTGCTGCATGGCAGTTTCAGGTATGTGGCAGCATCATCATGTTTCTTACTCTCTACCTGTTGAGAAAATAGGCCCAATAGATGTAAATATGACCAAGAATCAAACTCATGACCATAAATATTATCTAATAAAACAAATAAAATTCAACATTATGTGAGTACACAAGACTCGGAATAATAGATCTAAATATACAAGTATTTGACCATAACTAAAAGAAAAAAAATAACTTACCTATGAAGTTTTAAACCTAATCCACTTCAAATAAGGTTCCTTACAAAAATAATAACTTCTTCCAGAAGTGAAGGAAATCCCCAAAATAAATATCAGTACATTATCACATTGGTTTTTGTTTCTTCTGTAAAATGAAATGTAATTTTATCCTTTTGAGTAGAACCTTGACACTGAGAAAGAACCAAAAGCCACAGGGAACAAACATATAGTTAGTAAGAAGTGTTGAACTTATCTACTGTCGTGTCTCATCAATAGTTCTATAGTGAATTTTAATGAATGCAAGACAACATTATCTTGCTAGATCTGCCAGTAGTCATCCTTCAACAATTGTAGTCACTTGTATCTAGCTGCATCTTGAAAACAATCACTAACAGTGACATACCACTAAAGTTCATTGATATTTTGTTCCTGAGAAATGTACTTTTGATGAATTATAGCCTAGCAATCACAAAAAGTGACAAGGAAAAACTGTTTTAAAGAGAGAAAAGTTATACTTCTTAGATCATACAATTTTTTAGTTGCCACTTACAGCAGTGAGACTTGGACAATACATAGAACAATGGAAAAAATAATATCAGCTTTCGAACTGAAGTGTTATAGAGAAATATTAAGAATTTCCAGGACAGAAAAAAAAAAGAAACGTGAGGTTTTGAATATGCTGAATATAGAGGAAGAATTAGGTGATTACAATTTTACATAGAAAACTCAAAATATTTCGGACATATAAAAGGACACAATGGCATGGAAAGACTGCATGAAGATATCTTTGGAGGAAGCAGGCATATAATGGCACAGGATACAGTCGGGTTCAAGAATTGCAAAGACAACGTTCTGGAAAGAATATGTCACATGAGGATAATGAATCACAAAAATTGCCCACACATTGATTCACAGCCTTCATTAACATGTATTTTATATTCTTTGATTTGCAATTGACATATCTACTTTTGCAGCCATAATTTTCCATTATTCAGCTATGGAAGCTCTCAAGTTTTCTATTGAGATTACTGCCTTATCTCAGGGCATAATCAAAGAATCAAAAGTCATCTCCAATAAGGGTGAAATGATTTAAATTTGCGCATTCAAAGTCATACTGTTTTATCCAGTAAATTTTCATTCTCCGCTAGGCGATCGAGAATTTCTTTCAAGATCTTACAGTTTGCCCATATTTAAAGTCCCCACCACAGGTGCACTTGTAAGCAATGTGTCAGCTCGCTCACTTCCATAACCTCAACCTGAACAGTAGACCCATACGAGTTCCTGAAGGGCAGAAGTATCTATGAATCATGCCCATTCATGGTGCAGTCATCTGGTTTGGATCTTCCAAAGCATGGAATGAAAGTTGGACACAATAACAACCCTATTTTAGCATGCTTTCTGAAAGCTATCGTAAGGCTGCTGTAACCACAATCCACCTCCATTCTCACTGGTAATTATTATCATATAAGCTCTGCTCTGTTCAGCTACAATCCTTCCTCTTATTCTAGAAAAAAAAAAACCCACTGAACTTCTCTCTACAACAGAGTGACCGTCAAGAGTATATTATTGCATCATTGCTCCCTTCATTGTCCTTTATCAGTTGTTTGCTCTCAAGGTCTGCCTTTCCATTACTTATGATTACATATAATGTTGCAAATAAATTAAAGTAGTCAAGAGAAAAATTGAATTTATATACTTCCAGGCAAACCATTTCATATGGTTTCTCAATAATATATGAAACTGCAATAAAACTACCAGGCATACTCTTATAAGCAGAAACAGAAAACACACAGTAATGTTAGTTCACAATCAAAGACTGTAATTTCTTTATACTTATCTTGATACAAGTCATATGTCAGTTGTAATTTTTATATGATCAATTTATAGTTTACAAACCTTATATACAAGAAGTTCATGAATTTTGTCCTCCAAAGTCGTCCCATTGTCATTCATCATCCTCACAAACGACATAGCAAAAGGTTTCTCTGAGCGATCTTTTGCTGTTTGAAGCATAACAATTAACATATCATTGCCACCACAATGTGACTAATATGAACTTTTATTTATAATAACTCATATGTATAGTCTCAAAACATCTTATATGTATAGTCTCAAAACATCAAAATAACTCATATGTATAGTTTCAAAACATCAAAATAACTCATATGTATAGTCTCAAAACATCAAAATAACTCCTATGTATAGTCTCAAAACATCAAAATAACTCCTATGTATAGTCTCAAAATCTAACAACTCACATATCATTACAACCACAAACAGTGACTAATATGGACTTTTATTTATAATAACTCATATGTATAGTCTCAAAACATAAAGACATAGAACTTCTCATTCACTTAAAATATGTCTGTATCTTTAATTTGGTCTCAATAGGCTTCACCATATTTTCCAGCTCATACAAGGGTCCATAGAGCATTGAATCTAGTGTAATTTCTACATGAAAATTGTTATTTTATCAGCATCTCATACTCAACATTATTGAAGTATATTTTCTGCAGTCTGTGTTGTCTGTCCACATGGCCATGTTGCCAATCCTAAAATGTATCTATAGACATAGGACTTTCTAAGTAAATATTTGCATTCTGAAAACACACCAGGGTCCACCCAACTATAATTTTAGTGTATAGTGAAAGCGCATACCACAATACATTCAACCATAACTTCAGTATACATTGTAAACAGACACCACAATACACTCAACCATCAATTCAGTGTACAAATGAAGCCACACACCACAATACACTCAACCATCAATTCAGTGTACAAATGAAGCCACACACCACAATACACTCAACCATCAATTTAGTGTACAAATGAAGCCACACACCACAATACACTCAACCATCAATTCAGTGTACAAATGAAGCCACACACCACAATACACTCAACCATCAATTCAGTGTACAAATGAAGCCACACACCACAATACACTCAACCATCAATTCAGTGTACATTGAAAATTCACTTGTCATCTTGAGCATTTAAATGTTATATTTCAGACATCAGTATTTTCAGACATTTTCCCAAATGTCTTCTGTAACCAATTAAATTGATCATGATCTGTTAACAAGAGACAGGAATAGCATTGAAGCTGACAATGCAGAAAAATATCTTGATCTACTAAGCATGCAAACTCAGTGTATTCCTTTATGGGTCTGATACAAAAACAAAACACTTGCACCAAGAAATAAAGGCACTGTCTACAAAATAATTTTGAATATTATGTGACAGGACAAAGTTGTCAACACTGAAATTGTGCATAGTATCAAGCTTCCAACAGTAATCTCTATGCTTAGTCACGGAAGACTCCAAGAATAGCTTGGCCATGATGAACAACTGTATCCCAAATATCAGATAATGCATACACATCAATGAATGCCTTTGTCAACATTTTGTCTTCTGGGAAAAACTGGAAGAAGATCACATCACATGGAAAACAAGTCTGTATAGTGACTCTAGAACATCTGAGAACACACTGAAAACTCAATAATGGGCAGAGCAGAAGAATGATGACTCATGCACAAAAAGTAACAGTCCAGCAATGTAATTTTCCCAAATGTCTTCTGTAACCAATTAAATTTATCATGATCTGTAAACACCTTAGAAGTCTTATTCAAATCCAGTTGATACAAGTTTGCTTCAGACCAATTATGAAGACGAATAAGGTCATATATAATAACTGAAATCGATTTTCTCTGAGTTTATTTATTCCTAAAGAAAAATCAGTATCACAATCTAACTATGCTTGCAATAGATATTTCTATAACACAGGAGAATAAGAAGTTACCTTCTGTTGAAGACTTGTGTCTGAACAAAAATTTCAAGTGCAGTCCCTTGAACTCCACTTCTGTAGAAATTGCAACCTCAATGGAGAAAATGAATAAATTATAGCTTTAAAGCTTGCAGTCACATATCATCTTCTGTGGTCTTCATTGCACAAAGTAAATAAAACCTCATTAGCTATTTTATGACAAAGACCACAATGGTAAAAATGTCATCATTTGTAATCACTTGTTTTTATCATTTATATTTATCACTAATCTATTCATTTGAGTTCCTATCAGAAAGACAGGTCAAGCTTTCCATATGCCTGATTAACATATCTGAAAACATCTAATGTATACCAAGCTCAGCAGAAATAAAATGCTGCCACTTTGGGGGCTGAAGAAAGGTTCCAAAGGTTTAATGTCTGTGAAAAACCTGAAAATGTACATCCCTTCATGTGAGACTTTTCCTCAAGACTTTGAGCAATAACAATCCCACAAGAGACTTATACAGAACATCAAACAATGACTGTTGCAGAAAGACAGTGTGGTGCATGGAAGAATGTAGTATCAGCAACCTTGTTGTCACTTATGAAAGGAAATAACTTTTACTGTTTGAAATGGTGGAAAGATCAACAACTATGCTGTCACTTTAGACACAAGTTTCTATGATAAAATAAGTCCAAAAAGTCTATAAAGTAACTTCCACAAGTAGAATATATATGAGTCTTACCAGTGCTCTACCAGGCAAATCAGTATGCTATTTAATACTTCAAGTAGATGACTATATATATAATATATATATATATTTATATGACTATATAGCAAGGCTTTTCTTCCAGTGGAAATTCCTCCAATATTCATTTTTACAGTTATATGATCTGTTCTCACCCACTCATGTGTTAAATGCTTGTTTCTTCTCAATTTCCTACTTTTGTCCTCTATCAAATAATCCCCATGGATGATGATGATGATGCAGGTACTGGTACTTTTGTCATTTTGTGGCAGATTTCTAGATGATGGGGTGTGTCAAATCTACCATTACTGCAGATAGGTCAATAAATCTGACAGAAAAATGATGAAATTGTTGATCCAAAAGTTTATACTATGCTCCTGAAAGGCCGTGATCATTCTGGGATACTGTCGAACTGGAATGTCTCTCTTCGGGGACCTAACATGATCTATAAACTCTAACACAACCAGGCCTTTGAGACAATGAATCTTACTGTCAGAAAAGCTATGGGTTGTCAAGAGCTACCTGCACACAGCTTAAGAGATTACTTCATCATCATCATATACCGTTAAATTCTGAATATAAACCCATCCGATTGTAGGCCGAGAACCTAATTATCCCTTCCCAAAAGTGGAGAAAGTCGAAGGTCCGACTATAGACCGACATCCCCAACTTAACAAAGCCAGCAATAATGAACTTCATCATCATAAATATATAAATGGAAATTAACACAAACTTTTGCAACTCTAAGAAAATGGCATTCCTTTCATTTGCTTCACTCACCTAACTTGAATGAATCAAGGAATGAAACCCTGGTGGCTACTGTATTCTGGAACAATATATCCGAAAATAATGAATACCCCGTAGGCTGACTTCCCTATCCATGACTATAGACGGTTTATGAGGTGAGACGGTTTATGAGGTGGCGAGACTTTGGGGAACAAAGTTTTTCCTGAATGAATTGTCTGTGTTGGGTGTCTGGGCCTTATGAAGCGGAACAGCGCTAGTGAATAGTAATTACTATGTAACTATTATGTCACCGGCTTCTGACAGTGACGTTTAAGTGGAAAACGATGAAAGGCAAGACAGCAAGATCACGTTTGTTTTTATAAGATACAGAAGAGTTTGAACTTTGTTACTGGTTATGTTTACCCTGTGGGGAGAATACGGTAATAAAATAAACATAACAGAGGATTGTGAAATTGATCTCGTCTTCCACTAAATGTACAGTGGTTGGGGGAGGGAATCAATTACGGCGCAATTTTACTACAAAATGCCTATGATGTGTTGTGATTTGGAACTGCGGCCTCAGTGGGCTGGACTAATTAACAGAATATAAGGCTGACTTAGCTAGCCAAGAATACTGCACAAGTAGTTTAGCTTCCAGTTCATACATTTTTATTGTCATTGTGATTTTATTCCTGTAAGTTTAAGCGGGAAACGGAAAAGATGAATGGCCAGACAAAAACATGCCAGATCACGTTTGTTTTTAAAAGATACAGAAGAGTTTGAACTTTGTCTGACCTGTATGTTTACCTTATACAGTAATATAAACTGAGGCACAGCTCAGACAGTTTCACTATTGATTTATTTCCCCCATTCCCCTCCCTCCAACACTGCCTAAGCGGCAAAGTTTTGGATGTCAAAAATGTGAGTGTTTGTGCAAGACCGTAGTATGTAGAGTAAGACCTCTGTACAGAATTAATTAGGACTTCATTCTATGTTTCTGATTATTGTCTTGGTCAATATTTATATACTTAGAGTCCCATGTTAAAAATTGGCAAGACCGACCAGCGACATGCACGGAAATACTCAAAATCTGCCTTTGATGTGTTGTTTTAAATTTTCTGTACACAGGTATTATAGCCTAGTAGACGGTCAGTAACTGTTGTAACATTTGCTTTACCGCAACAAGAAAGTGTGTGACAGTGTTTAGATTACTGGTAGTTAGTGTTTCCCTACACAAACAAGACTAGGCCTAAGCTACCAATCAGCTTAGGCTATGGTATTTCATTTGTTTTTTCCACAGACCATTACCGTATTTTGGTCAATAAATAACATCAGATACTGGTATACTTTTCTGACCAATTTTGATGATCAATTGAAACCTTTATGATATAAATATATGTACTATAAATGGTAAAAAAAACCCGGCAATACCCATTGCTAAAAATAGCGTTTCCGGGAAATTATTCTAAAAAAATGGCAGCGTGTCTGAAATAACGATATAGACCTAGTAAGTGAGTTTTTATCAAGAAATATCGGAGATTTTGAAGGAAATATTGTATGATATATAGAAATTAATGTAATTAGAGGCCTAGCATTATGGTAAGTATGCTCTAGATTGCTGGTGAGCCCTAGTCATTTTATCCTGGCTTAATATATCGGGACATGTGACTGTAATTTTTTTTAAAGTGTTTTTCTCCTTTTTTACTGTGATTTGGACGTAATTTTTTTTTTAATTTGATCTTACTCTCAAAAATAAGCCAAGGAGTATGAAGTCATCTCTGTTTTTTGTCCAAAAATTCTCGGGTTATACACGGAATTTAACGGTAGTAACTTACAGAGCACAAGTCAATGTTTTACATAATGACCATCTACATAGATGCAAAGTGTCATACATTATTATTTGTTATTTATATTTCATATCAGAGCTATTAAGTATTTATTTAAATCCCTGCATTTCTAATTGTCCCTTTTTTTACATTTGATACAATATTCTGCCCATATCTGTTTCATAGAGATTATTACACAATCTGTTTACTCTAGATATCTATGGACTGGAAGCAATCTTTAGCTTGTTAATTACAAGTAATTGTTTTCTTTACATACTTTGACTGTTTCAAACCATTTAGGTTTATCCTGGTGATAGTAAACCATAGATTTGTATTCAGAAGTTGGTGGATCTATGCAACCGTAACTGATAACATTCTGAAAAATACATGAAATATCACTGTTAAATTATATTTTAATTAGCAAGCTAACATTTTTTGAACATAAAAAGACACAATAGTGTAGAAAGATTAATTATGGAGGGCAAAGTTCCATGAAAGAGAACAAGAGACCGTCCAAAATGTAGTTAGTTCATTTGTTTGTTCCTTTCATGCCACAGGCGGCAAATAGGGCAGAGGTTTCTATTCTCCATGCATTGTGGTCCGCTGCCTGTACATTTAGTTCTTGTATGGACTTGCAACCTATTATTTCTTCTTTAAGTATGGTGCTTTTTATGATAATTTTTGGGCTTCCTCTTTTTCTTTTCCCCTCAGATGTCCACATAAATCTTGCTGGTTTAGTCTATTTCCATCTGAATTCTCTTACATTTGAAACATATTCTTGGTGTGTTTTATTACTTATATCGCTATTTGTGACAAAATCGCTCCATTTTATGTTCAAAATGTAGTTGGACACAGAATATGGAAGACCTTCTGAATATGACAGTGAAAGAGGTTGGATAGCTTGCACAAAGTCATACACAATTGCAGTAAGGACAATTTTCTGTAAAGGGCAGGTCACACAGAAAAAAAATAATTGAAAGGATTTCTGGCTCCAGCATCATCTCTGGAAAGAACCTCACACACAAGCCCAATTTGCCTGAATGTGGTCATGGTTCGAGGCGCAGGAGCTGACTATTCATATTGTAATGACAATGTCATTGGATGTATAAGCTGTGCCTCAACATTCAACAATAATTGACAAGCAATGTCATATATAGTATACGCTTACATTCAAATATTATTACTTGTATAGGTTACTCTTAATGGCATTCAATCTCTATCAGCAAATGGTTTAATGTCTGCATGCTGATGGTGCCTGAATTTCACTGATGATGTATGCTTTTGATGTGCACACTTATGCTTATGCTGTTCTTCTTCCTACTGGTGTGACATTTACTTCAAACTGCTGGAGAATTATCACTGCTGTGCACACAATAATATATACAGATAATTCTCAATTTATAAGAAGGATATAACAAAGAAAGGGGTTGCAAATAAACATGAAAACTGATATAGGGTAGGAGGAACAAAATGGCTTTTTTACATTTTAACGTTTTAGCTTATTCTGATAAATAGACTTAACTATGAGAGACCAAACTGCCATCAATGTATAGCTTATCCATGCATCTTATATTAGTAAGAGTATTGAAAACATATAATAACGTGTAGAAAGTAGATTGAGAATCTATAAACATATGCACACAAAAAACACCTTGTTCAATTTTATGGGTAAGACAAAAAGGTAAAACAAATAAGTACAAAATCAATGGAGAATAGAACAAAACAAAGCAGCTTGATAAGGTAACGTGCTTAATAACTTAACAATAAAATATATATTTCAGTTTAAATACAAAAATATGACGGTAAAGATAACAGCAGACAAGGAGTGATAAGTTAAAAATGTTGGCTCGAAAGCCGTGAAAAAACACTCTACTTCATGGTTCAAAAACTATCTGTCCTTGAACTATTAAACTTTGTTATGTGATAGACTGGAATGTTGCTGCCTGATCTAGTCACGTGTGCTATAGAAAAAATCCATAGATTAAAAAAAACCCGCTGTGCCGTTTTTCCAGTGCGCCATTTTCCCCCACCTACCCTATTTCTTTGGCTACAGAAATGTTAAATGATAAGCGCAACATTACACATAGTTATTAATGTTAATACATACTACTATATAATATAGTTATTAATGTTAATACATACTACTATATAATACTTGAGAAGATAGCAACTGAGGTAGCTCAGTGATCAGTGCACTAGCTTCCTAGTCAGATGTTCCAGGTTCATATTTTGAGTACAACCAGAAGAACGTTTATGTTTACAAAGGGTTAATAGATTGACCCAGTCTATAGAAATAGGCACCATAGGAAAAGAAAACAGTGCAAAGTTTCTGGTAAAGTAAACAATGTGCTGATAACAAGGTCATACCTAAGTGTGCTGTTGGTCCACCAAACATGGGCCAAACAATGTATTCCACAGTACATGTAAATTATGTGGAAAAGGACTGCTTTATACACTTACTCCTTATGAATGTACAGTACTGACTCCAAACGATAGTACTATTGTTGTGCTATAAGAAATATAACCTACAATCAATGCCGATGATAGATGTGACTCATATGACTAATCTCAGCCACAAGGAGTTTTTCACAGCAAGTATGTTCAAGGAATAGCAGGCCAGCTTGTACCATCATGTGCTGTTGTGTATCTTCTTTGACATAAAACCTTTGAACTATCTGCTATTACTTAAATGGCACAAACTTGTTTGGTTTGAACATGTAACAAGACACAAATCGCTTTCTTAAATTATTTTGCATAGTACAGACAAGGGTATAAGGAGGAGCGGAGGACAGAAAAAATCCTGGATTTATAACATCAAGGAATGGTCTGAGTGTAATTTTTCTACACTTCTTCCAAATGGCTGAGATAGGGTTATTTGGAGAATTTTTTTGTGCTGATATATCCAGTGTGGCACTCCTACGACCCTGACAGGTTATGGGTCTTATTGTTACCACTTTCTTGTTGGTCTTTATACCATTCCTGACCTTTTCCCATCCATGCAACAAAATCCATAACATTCTGTTCTCATGATTCTATATCAATGTCTGAAACATGCATTGTTCACAGTACCTGAGAGCATGATGTTCATAAGTGCCATTTCTTATACGTTGATACTCATAAATAAGAATAGGACTGTATATTTAATGAAATAAAGTTCACAATTTTTTGTATGTGTAAACTTTCAGATAAATAAATAAGGACAGAAATCAATCTTGACATGAAGATTACTAATTATTCTATAAGCCAATACCTGCATACTTTCTCCCTTGCTGTCACAGACATACATGGTAACTTCCACATTCTTATCTGTAGATTTTGTTGGACCTTTTGTAAACTCTCCATGCATCACTGTCAGGTAAATGTCATTACGAACATCACCTGAAAAGCAGCAATCAATATTTGCAAAAAATATAAGTAATTTTAGATAAATGTGTGTTCTCTGCAAGGTGTCTCATCATATTTCACAGCCATGTTTTATGATGACAGTGTTTTTTGTAATGAGTCTCACCATATTTTAGTCATGTTTTATTTGTTTTCTAGTCCTGTGGCAACTATTTATTTTTATACTATTTTATATAGCATGTAACACAAGATGCGCAAAATCCACACGATCTATGGAAACTAGTTCCAATGATTCTGTTTCACTGATTGTATCATGCATATGGTACTCAGGATTGAGGGTCTAAAAATGGTTCTCAGGCACTACATCATAAATTATTTACACAAAAATCACATATCATGAGCAAGTGAAGTCTCCACAATGAAGGTTGGCTGCAACAGACCTCCAACATTCCCTGTCTCTTGTCTGGTGGTGCACTCTGTTAGACTGTCACCTATCCATCGCATGATGTTACTCTCCCACATGTATCTCTGCCTGCCTGCCTCTTGCTCACCTCCCTTTGATTTTAGCCTCAATAAAGTGACATGTCATTTAATGTGTCCAAAATATTTTATTTACTTGATATTTAATTTCTTTAATAATTCTTTCTTCATATTACAAGGGTATTTGTTTATTATTTAGGTAGTATTTAAAGAAATTCCCATCATTCCTAATAATCCGATGTTTTTTTTTTACAAAAATAGTGAGACGTGTCAGAGGGAATATTTTTTTATATTTTATTTTTTTAAACAACAAAAAATACACTAAATGTGCATACTGACATAGCCCTAATATTTTTTGTGATTGAAATTTTTTTTTCTAATGTTAAATTTTATTTCTTTGAGGGAGGGGGGTTAATATCCTTTTTTTTAAATGAGGGTGAGCCAGACACAAATATAAGGTATACTACTGACACTTTCCCCAATCCATTGCTGATACAGATCCTTACACCAGACCCTAGTTTGAAACTAGACCCTCAATAGCAGAATAGAATCATCAAGTGATGTGTGTTTATCTAACATGTTATCTAAACAAATTGATGACTTCAGAAAGAAAGTATAGAATCATCATTAAGTGCTGTGCCTGTATCTAACATATGTTCTCTAGGCAAATCTAACATATGTTCTATAAGCTTATTGATGACTTCAGGCAGACAGTAAAGAATCATCAAGTGCAGAACCTGTATATAAAAAATCACTATACATACCAATGTGACCGTCAATGTCATTACTGTTTGTTTTCTGTTATATGTTTTAATTGCTGTCTTGATAAAGGCCTTTTGGTCGAATGGTCAATTTGTGTTTTATTATGTTTGTCTCTAACTAGCAAAACTTTATTACCCTATTCCTGGATCTACCTGCATCTAACATATGTTCTCTAAGCAAATTGATGGCTTCAGGCAGACAGTATAGAATCATCATCAGTGCTGTGTGTTTATCTAACATGTTCCCTAAGGAAATTGATGACTTCAGGCAGAGAGTATAGAATCATAATCAGTGCTGTGTGTTTATCTAACATGCTCCCTAAGGAAATTGATGACTTCAGGCAGAGAGTATAGAATCATCATCAGTGCTGTGTGTTTATCTTACATGTTCTCTAAGCAAATTGGTCACTTTGGACAGACATAAAAGAATCATCAAATCTGATCTCTGTGATATGATCTCTAAGTAAATTGATCAATTCAGGCAGATGTTTAAGTTCATACTTACTATAAATTTAAAACAATTAAGTGGCCGCTTAAATTGTTTATGTACATACACATAACATTCACATTATCAACAACAAGAAGCAAGCAAATTACTCACTTGAAGCAAATGAACAAGTGACATTTAATAAACTAGTTTTTAATTATACAAGCAACACAACTACAACACTTACACAGAAAATCAATTTCAATTACTAAGTGAAAGACCAAGATTAGTAGAAGCTATCATGCTCTGAAAGCTAATAATATCAATGACAATGTAAAGCATAAATCTGCATTTCCTTTTGACTTACACATTTGTGGGCTACACAGTATATGGCTTACTCCAGTTTAAAGTTCAGGAATATGCTGCCTGCACTAATATTTGTCTATATCTATATTTATTATTAGTTTAGTGTGTTAAGTGAAAGATGTTCAAGCAATTTTAAATGACTATACAATAACACCACACAATATTGTTGATTACTTGAAATAGCAATACAATAACAACAAAGAATTCTGCTGATAATTTGAACTGGCCATACAATAACAACACTAAAAATTGCTGATTATTTGAAATAGCAATACAATAACAACAAAGAATTCTGCTGATAATGTGAACTGGCCATACAATAACAACACTAAAAATTGCTGATTATTTGAAATGGCCATACAATAACAACACAGAATATTGCTAATAATTTGAGTATACCTTCAACAATCTGTAGGATAAAAATTAAGTATTTTGAACCAGTGTGAGGAAGAATATTCCGTCCGTTGCTATGCACCTCTTTCAACAAAGAATTAACAAGTGTAAACTAACATTATTCATCTGGCATAAGGAATTTACAGTAGACATACTTTACTTCCATTTCCGCTAGTATAATGGCGGAATTTAGGGCCTTTTCATTTAACTGCATTCCCATGAATACATAAAAGTTTACAGAAACATTAGGCCTAGCCGGAAACGTGAGTTAGGTGGAGATGTTTCATTTGTTTTCACAGGCGATATTATGAACACGTTAATTTGGTTATGAAACAAAATCAGAGATATCACAGGCCTAGGTATTTAGCAACATTTATCCTGGATTGAATATATTAGACAAAAATAGGCAAGTCACACATTATTTCTGCTCTGTTCTTCCTCTATCTTCAACAATATCTCACATATCACATATACCAACAAAACTTACATCATTACATTCAGTAATTATTCTTTTATTTCCACACACAAAAATTCTGCAAAAAGCTTCAAAAACAAAAAAAAGTATTAATTTTTCAAATACTCTCCATAAAAAACATGTAATGGCAAAAAAATAATGCAGTGGCAGGGAAAAATTACTCAATTTTAATGCAGAGTGCTAAAGGTTAAGCAATAATGAAAGCAGTTTCTGAATTTAAAATTTTGCTGAATTTTGCTGACATTTATCCTTACCATCATCAACTCCTATAATTTCAAGGTTATTATTCAAAGAGAGAGAGAGAAACAACACATTAGTTAGCTAAACACTGATACAAGGAGAGAAACAACACATTAGTTAGCTAAACACTGATACAAGGAGAGAAACAGCACATTAGTTAGCTAAACACTGATACAAGGAGAGAAACAACACATTAGTTAGCTAAACACTGATACAAGGAGAAAACCAGCACATTAGTTAGCTAAACACTGATACAAGGAGAGAAACAACACATTAGTTAGCTAAACACTGATACAAGGAGAGAAACAGCACATTAGTTAGCTAAACACTGATACAAGGAGAGAAACAACACATTAGTTAGCTAAACACTGATACAAGGAGAGAAACAGCACATTAGTTAGCTAAACACTGATACAAGGAGAGAAACAGCACATTAGTTAGCTAAACACTGATACTAGGAGAGAAACAACACATTAGTTAGCTAAACACTGATACAAGGAGAGAAACAGCACATTAGTTAGCTAAACACTGATACAAGGAGAGAAACAGCACATTAGTTAGCTAAACACTGATACAAGAACACTAGTCTAAAAGTGTCATCAGTTCATTAAAGGTAGATACGTTTTTTTTAAATAATCAATAAAATAGGTTAAATAGGTTTTAAAGAGAACATACAACAGATCTAATAAACTTTTCAACCAAAAGGTATTTATCAAGATATAGGGACAAATGAACAAAAAAAGGGTACCAATAGAGAAGGGGACTATATGTAATTATATAGTCTTCAATAACCTGACACAAATGGAATAATGTGTGTGGTAAAATATAAAAAATACAAGAATGAGAAGTTATATTACCAGAAGATAGCATATAATAGAAAAGTAAACTCAAATCAATAATATAATTATTAATTAAATCTGTAATGTAATTAAAATTTATATTATTCTTTTTGAAATCACTTTTCTGTTATTTGCTACCTTCTGGTAATGCAACTTCACACTCTTGTATTGGTTTTTTTTCTTATTTCCCATACCCATTTTTTTGCAATTTTATTATGTTATTGAAGACTTCATAATTCTATGAAGTCAGCTTCTCTATTGGTACCCTTTTTTTTTAATTTGTTTGTCTCTATCTTGGTAAAGATCTTTTGGTTGAAATATTGATTAGGTATATTGTGAGCTCCTTGCTAAACTTATTCAACCTATTTTATTTATTACATCTTTATAATTATCTGCCTACATGATACACGGTTTTACTGCAGTCTCCCATTCATTCAGTTAATTAAAAAGCACTTCACTGTTTTTCTATTTGAAAAAAAAATGGCTCACAAGATGTTGAGGTTATGTTTCACTGTACTCATGTTTCACCACTGTACTCACTTCCAACACAGCAGACATACTTTTCACCAAAAGTATTGTTCTGGGCATGCAACTTTATAGTTTAATCATTAATCTCAAGAGAACATAGAAAAATGCACTTGTACACAAGATGATGCGGAATGGTTTTAAACCTACAAGCTCACAAGCACAAATGATCAAACGATCACTTCACTATGGATAACCCCTGTGAGAAACTAATTGGAAATAAAAATGCACTTGCACTCAAGATTATGCGGAATGGTTTTAAACCTACAAGCTCACAAATACAAATGATCAAACTATCACTTCACCATGGACAACCCCTGTGAGAAACTAATTGGAAACTGCAATTTGGAAACAGAATAATAGATTATATGTTTATTGTTGATAATGAATTCTGGATTGAACTGCAGTAAAACTATACCAATAGACAGAAACAAAGCACAAATAGACATTTTAAAGTTTATAAAACAACATACTGAGTGTATGTAAAGATATACCGGTAATGGTTTACCAAACAGATTTTATAAAATTTTAACATGGTTTTAAAAAATTAAAATACACATAGGACAAACGAATATTGCTAATGGACTAGACTCTTCACATTTAATAACAAGAAGTCCACAGAAGCAATGACATATGGTAGAACCAAACATTAAAATAACTTTAGGAATGAGAGCAAACAAAATAACTAGGACTAGAAACAAATGCCATAACAAAAAACATATTTAGGTATGGGAATGAAGTGTATTGATAAAAAACTTTATGGTGCTGCTTTATATAGCAATTCTTAAGGAAATATCAAGCCTTATCATCAGTGGTATGAGATCTTATTGTAGTGACTTACAAGTCATGGACACCAAAATGGTCCATGCCACTGTAATGCATAGTGGCAGGACGTAGAATTTGTGAAGATCATGAAAAGGATCAGGAAAATATTCTTGGGAGAAACCTCCCCAAGCATAAGCAAGTATTGTATATACAGTTCATGTTGCATCATTTATAAATGATGGTGTAAATAATGCTAGGGACTATTCTGCAGAGACTTCATCAATAATAAATGTGGCCTTGGGAAATACAAGGAAGCTTCAAAAAAGTCCCTGGAATAGTCAACTAGTGTTTGAATGAAAGATAATATTGCGGAGATTATATATTTGTGTGTCATGTGACGTATTCCTTCCAGAACGTTGTCTTCCCAATGAACTCTCTGAACCTCTCTCTGTCTTGGGCGATGTGGCTTGCATTTTCTAGCGATGTATTCATGTTATCTTTAATGTCGTCAGTCCATCGTAATCTTGGTCTGCCCCTTCTCCTCTTCCCAGGTACTCTTCCCTCCATTATTTGTCTTTCTAAACAATTATGTCTCTTTATATGACCAAACAGGCGTAGTTTTCTTTTTGTTATTGTGTTTAGTAACCAACACTCTGGAATATTCAGTGTGTTTATAATATCTGAGTTTCTGATTTTATCCTTCCATGATATTCTAAGTATATTCCTGTAGCATTTCAGCTTGAAGGGATTATATGTTTACAAGTTGGTAATGATCTTGACGAAAGGGCATGGCAGATGTGATCTTCACATATACTCTCAAAGAGAAGACAGATATTTGCATTTTGTGCTGATTGCATCGCTAGAGTTGAAAATGTCCTTGATTGAATAACATACAAATGTGAAGTTCTGTGTTTTTATTGAGAAGTCATTCTCAGAGACACTAAAGCATATAGTGATACAGCTATGAAGAAATCACAGTTATTTGTGTGGCACAAGCATTTCTGTCAGGTTGTGTTAGCGTAGGTGATGATGCATATAGTGACATCCATAAACCCTGATAAATATTGAAAACAGTGAGAATTTTCAGAATGTTATTCATGCTGGCAGAATACTTAGTGTTAAGAAACTAGCCTCAGAAGTTGGAATATCAGTTGAAAGATGCCACAGTATTCTCCACAATGAGTTGAACATGCTTCTGCCAACAAATGGTTACCAAAATGTTCTGAACAGAAAGAAACAAGATTGAGCCAAGCAGGAGACTTAATCACTATGATTGATCAAGATAGCAATTTTCTCAACAACATAGTCACTTTGAGCCACATAGTCACAAGATGAGACCTGGTGTTTTTTGTACGATCCTCTAAAATTTCAGTCCTCTTAATGGAAATCGGTATTCCATTATACACATAAATTTCATTTCAGCATGAGGAAAAGAAAAGTTATGTTTTCTTTATTCCCAGGGTATTGTCTACCATGATTTCATTCCTAAAGGCCAAAAATTTGGCAAGGAAATGTATGTTAATATCCTCCATCATCTAAAAGGTGCTATCAGAAGAAAATGACCAGAAAAATGGAGAACAAATGGATTATGCTGCATGTCAATGCACCAGCACAACAATCCCTACTGGCCAAGAGTACCTCGCAAAGCACAATGTAATTACCTTGGAACAGCTTCCATATTCTCTCAACCTTGCTCCAACTGATTTTTTTCTTCTTCTCTCAAGTAAAATCGGCACTGAAAGGACAAGTGATTCAAGGATACAGATGACGTTATCTCTAATGTGACAAGACAGCCGAGAGAGATGTCAAAAAATATGCTCCATGCAGGGGTGCTAAGGGTATCGCATTGCTCTTGGTGGACCCAGGGTTAGCAGATAACCAAGATCCCAAAAAGTACCTCCTCACAATAGTTCTAGGTGCACCCTAGAAATAGAAGTACAATGGTTCGTGCTGCTTCTGACAAACACTTTTGGGATCGTGTCCACTAATGTGCAGGTTGAAGATGGAATGAAATATGACTGCAAAAGACAAACAATATCTCCAACATCTCTATGCTAAAACATACGTCACAATCAAAACACAGCGGTGCAGCTCAGTCCGGCTCAAGCATTGAAGGGGCAGACAATGAATTGTTAAGAAAATGGGCAGATATAATGACAAATAGTGAGTCCAAAAGACAACTTGTTGAGTACAATAATAGTGCACCACACCGCAAGAGGGCAGTGCTATGTGTAAAAGGGAAATCGTTGGGAAAAAAAATTGGAACTAGTGTGGTTCAGCTCAAGAATAAGTTTCTAATCCTAGTGTACCTAATGTATCAGGCCTAACTCTACCATCGATGCTTTCCAATACCAGAATCATGCTTGTGGGAAGATTTTTGTTCAGTTTGAGAAGATGCTTTAAGGCCCAGCTGCTACTAAAAAAAAGTGTAGAGACTCAGAGTTGGACAAGGGATTCACGATGTTGGTGAATGACACCTCGGCTAAGAGGGCAAACAAACTCCAGCTCATCTCTACCTCGACTCTTTCCTGCACTGGAATCATGCTTGTGGAGAGAAAAGGTTCAGTACCTAATGGGCACAGGCACAATATGTCTAATTACGAGAGACAAGGTTACTGGCAGCGGAACATCTCATGCGAGATAGGCGTAGTCGACCCAAGCCTAAATCACTGACTACTGTCTCCACAGAGACTGGCGCCCAGGGACATGTTTTGGACTGAAAAGTCCAAGGGCACTGTGAGTGATAAACTGTCATCATGTAGTCAATACAGACTTTGCCGTCTGGTGACATAGGAAGGCTGTTACAGGATAGGGAAGGCCACAACCAAAATTAAAGGCATGATGAAAACGGATGTTTTGGGCCTCAGATGTCCAGGCCTCAGGTACAAATAACATGGCAGAGCTGTGCACTTCATGCTCCCCAGAGAAAATCACACTGACTTTCGTGGTGGTTAACAGAGAATGAATGCAGAAGAAGAAGATTTCATGAATGTTTCCAGAAGCTGTATACATGTTGGCAAAAGTGTGTAGCTGCTGAAGGGAACTACTCTGAAGGAAATGGGATACAGAATAGATAATTCTAGTATAACTTATTTCTACATAATCCTCTAATTCTGGAACTTTTTGAAGCTACCTCACATATGACAACTATCTGCCAATTTTCTGTTGATACTGTTTTTAAGTGTATAACAAGCTCCTCTGTCCCACTGGTGACAAGAGTGGGCTTACTGATGAGTTATGTGTCCAGCTGGTTAAACATGCTCCTCACTCTGTCCCACAGGTGACAAATCTTATATATACAATATTGAATGCCAAATTCTATAATAGCACTATACACTAATTATTTTGTTTTTATTAATTGGTATAACTTTCTGTAGAGTAAATATAATTCCTGGAATGATATATTTGTCCGCCTCATTATATTCTTCATTTATGACATACGTATCGTGTATAATGTAACAATAATTTCCAAATACTTAAATGTATATGGCAATGTGACATTATATAATTAAATTTAATACAAGGCAAAACTCTAACTGATTATCTAAATCTGATCAAAATCTATCTGATTATCTTTGAAGACATACTTCAAAGAAACATCTCACATAACAATATAAGATGCAAATACAAAATATAGTACCTTTGAATTTGCACATACACATAGTTATACTAGGGTGACCAGAGATGTCCCCTTTTTTATGGGAATGTTATTTTTTGGGGGCTGTTGTTCCATTTAAACTTAAAGGGGACGCTAAATTGTCCTTTTTTCCCCATTTCAGTCCCACTTTGTCCCCTTATTGATAAGTGTGACATGGCCGCAGCAGTTCTTGAAGCTTTGAGTGTTATAAATTTTTCAAATTTTATCTCATATCGAATATTTGTACAAAATGGGAGATTTCCCTCTATGTTATATACAACATAATTCCCGAAAGTTATCATTCTTTACAGGATGTTTATATAATACACTTCTGAAGTCAATAAAGTTTTAGACACTAAGTCTCCTCATGATGTCGAAAAGAAAGTGCAGTTTCAAAATAAACATCAAAGAGGAATACCCATTCTTGAAAGAAGACGCCACAATAGTCAAGGTGCAATGTACTGTGTGTCATTCCGTGCTTGATTCTTGATTAGAAACTGGCTTCACAGCACGTGGGGCATTCCCATAAGTGCTCCACCCTCTGTTCCAGCAGCCATCCGACTCTATGGTGTTTTTAGTCAAATGCTGCAGAAACAGACATCTACATCAGGGCTCAACTCTGGCCCTTGCGACAGTTTTCTTTGTTGTTCCGACCGCCCACGCTGTGCCTGTAATTAGTTCAAGCACAACGTCGGCACAACATGGTAACTGTTATCAAAGGTTACGACTACGGGCTATCCATTGACAATGGAGGTTGTTACAATAAAAAACAACACTTGAAGATGCAGAAACAGGAAATGGCCGTCGCTGCTAGCAGTTCAAGCCAAGGTGTTGCATAATTTTTTACAAGAGATGAGACAGAGCAATTAACTAATGAAAGTAAGCTTCTAGCAAGAAGATCTATTTGCATTTCATGCAGTAAAACATAACCTATGAGATCAATGAAGTGTACATCTGCAATAGTTAGAAATTGTATTTGAAAAGAAATTTACATGTGGGCAAATGAAGTGCAAATTAATTCTAGTAAATTTCCTAGCACCTTTTGCAATGCAAGAAATAGACATAGCATTGAAAGAAGCTAAATACATTTCAGTTATGGTGGACACATCAAACCATAGGGATTTGAAGTTGATACCTGTCCTTGTTAGGTATTTATTCTGGATAGAGGCATTTGAATCAAGGTGATTGAGTTTCAGAACATAACTGGGGAAACAGCAGAACTGCTCACAGATAATATCTTGAACATTGCAGAAACATCAATTGACAGAAAAGGTTTTATTGCATTTTCTAGTGATAATAGTAACACTGACTTCAGTGGATACAAAAGAGAAGGTTACAATAATGTACTTGCAAGACTCAATAAAGTGTTAAAAAACACCATTCATGGTATTGGTTGTGCTGCTCACAATGTTGTTTAGACAAGTGTTGATATGTTGCCAGTAGACATTGAAACAATTGTGAACAAAGTTTTTCAGTATTTTCATATATACTCGGTGAGAGTAGAGGAATGACGAATTTCTGAGAATTTTTAGAAATAGAATACAAATATGTTCTTCGAAGTGTGAAAACTAGATGCTTATCACTACTGCCAGCTGTGAGTAGAGTTATTGCTATGTATGATGGACTCAAGTCCTATTTTCTGTCACGATAAGATAAATGTCCTATACTACTGAAAACATTTTTTTATGATCGGAATTCATTACTTTGGCTCCATTTCCTCCAAAGTCAGCTGAAAATATTCTCTGCAACAGTAATGAAAATAGAAGGGGATAATATTTTGGCAACTGAAGTGGCAGAAAAACTAGAAGTGTTGAGACAGAAAATAATGACCAGAAAAATTGATAATTTCCAAATACTCAAATAACATCAATTATTTTTCAATTATGAGGGTGATTTTGATGAAAAAGAATTCTTGAACACCACTTTTATGCTACAATGCTTTCCTAAAATATTTAAATAAGTGGATTGACCATTTCCAACTTTTGAAAGCTTTCACTGGATTAAGCTGAAGACTCTATTAACTTGAGCTGATGCTTCTACAAGTTTAAAAGCCATCAGTGACATTGATAGCAATATCCTGAATATTATTGATGAAGATGAACTATTCAACAAAATCAACCACATAAATAATATTATGACCAACATGATGGAAGGACACAAACACTGAAGTGGATACAAAGTGGTGTATCGTTTTCAAAGTGCTAAAGGATAAAGACATCAAGTACAAAAACATAGTGCTCGTTGTTGAATTTGTTATGGCAATTCCAGGAACCAATGCAGCTGTGAAAAGAATTTTTTCACTGATAAGTGCTTTGTGGATGGATGAAAGAACTGTTTAATCACTAAGACGGTAAGGGCAATGATGGTGATAAAGACACACTTTAAGACTGTTTCATGTAGATAATTTCACAAATATATCTCTAGAGATGAGGAACTTTTGAAAAAAATAATTTGAAGTATGCAAATGATGATGACATTGCTACATTGTAGTGCAGTTCTTAGTCCTTCAACTTATCTCAGGAGGGATGAAAACCACTCCAATCCATGCAATGGAAAAACATGTAAACATACGCCCACTGGATGACATAAGAGAAGAAAGAGTGCTTGTCCAAAGAAAAAAAAATTAAGCGCATGCCACACCATCCGATGTATGCGCAAATTTCTAGATCAACCACAAGCAGGTTGAAGAGAACCAGCTTCTGTCACATCTCCAAAGATCTCCATGAACAACATAAAGAAATCCTCACAAACCTCCCAAATGAAAATGAAACACTAACTGACTTTGAAGAGCCAGGCAATAGTCTCCAGAATGTCTCCATAATAACACAGGTTCCTGGAATAATTAATAAGGAATATCAAACTCCACCTCAACTAATAGCATTGACACTAGAGATGATAATGGATCTGCAGAGGGAGCAGTAAGGAATGGAGAAGGTGGAATTTTTATAAGACAAAGATGGGAAGACAATATCAAAAGCTTTTCCAACCAGGAAATACTCCTCTAACTTTAGAGCAGAAACAGTTGCACTCCATCAAGCACTGAAAGCCTTCACCGAACCAGCACTGCCAAGACCAAAGAAGATAGCCATATTTACAGATTGCAGATCCCTACTGGAATCAATCCACAGCAACAGAAATGAAAGCCTTCTGCACAACATCAGACATGAGCTAAGACAGATCCAAAAATCATCAGCTATTGCTCTTCAGTGGATATCATCACACTGTGGAATCATGGGAAATGAGAAAGCGGATGCTCTGTCAAAGGCAGGAAGAGAAATGGAGCAACACAGACACCCACTGTCTTATGGAGAAGCAAAAACAATAATCCACAACACATACACAGCAAAGTGGAAGAAACAAATGGAAGAGCAATACGAACATGATGCAATACATCTCCTCCAAAGATATCAACAGACCACAATCTTTCGACTTAGAACAGGCCCCTTCAGACTGTTGGGTCACCTTTACCGATTGAGGATCTCATATACAGATGAATGTCCATGTGGATCCGGAACCCAGACCTGGAACACATACTTCAGGACTGCCCAACATAAAAAGACCAGAGACAGCAGACCTGGCCAGAGGATACAGATTTGAGGCAAAAGTTATGGGGCAGCCGCTCTGACCTGGAGAAGACAGTGGACTTCATCTTGATGACAGGCCTGACCACAGATGCTGAACGCAGAAGTTCTTAGTCATGTGGACAAGTCTTATTTATGTGAGTTATTATGTCATAATACTGTTATGTCTATGCTTATAGCCTATAATACACAAGTGTCATATATTTTGCAAGAAATAATTGTCTGAAATACTTTTAAAATGTTAAAGATAATGTGACAACTCTATAATACACCTCAGTTATATATTGTAAGTGAAAAATAACTTGTTTAAATATGTTATATACTAATTGCATACTATTGAATTTGTGTGCAGCGCGTCCCTTTTTTTAAGGCTGGAAAAATCAAAAGTGTCAACTTTTTGGGTCTAGAAAATCTGGTCACCCTAAGTTATACAGTCAAACCGGGAAATAAATGAAACAGTTATATATTGTAAGTGAAAAATAACTTGTTTAAATATGTTATATACTAATAGCATACTATTGAATTTGTGTGCAGCTCGTCCCTTTTTTTAAGGCTGGAAAAATCAAAAGTGTCAACTTTTTGGGTCTAGAAAATCTGGTCACCCTAAGTTATACAGTCAAACCCCATTATAACAATATGGTTTGGAGCAATGAAACATATATGTAAAACATATGCAGTACAAACAATAAATAAATAGGGGGGCTATTAAGTGTTGTTAAATAAGGAACTTTGTTATATAAAAGGATGTCATATGGAGAAATTCCACTATTATTATAATTATATAAATAAATAAATTTATATATATAGGGAGAATGACCATAACTGAGTGAACTTTTCAAAACTTAATTAGTGGTATGAGTATGATGTACAGCGGATATTAAAAGTAAAATTAAGTATTTTTAATGAGAAAATTAATAATGTAACATGATGATAGTGTTAGGTATAATAAACACCATCAAGACAAAACAAGTTCTCTAAGCATCTCAGCAAAGATGTCACAAATAAAATACCTGGCATTATGACATCTGGAAAACCCATCTTTCGTGCTGTTGCTGTTCCAGGTAAAACCAGGTGAGGATAAGTTTCTCTCACCTGTAAATGAAACAAAAGAGACAACTACTGCAAGCATGGCGCTCATGTAAAAAATACAAATAAGTAGTGCATTACCTTGATTATAGAGCAACATTGTACCACTACTGACCTCATATTTATATTCAGAGACAACATGTGTTTTAGACGGAGGTTCGTTGTATGCTTGTGATCCTCTTTTTATCTGCATGTGTATCTAGTTTTGTAGTAGAACCTCTTTTTATTGTTATCTATACTAGCAACCAATAAAAACTCATCAGCATGTTTTCACATGAGCCACTGTACATACTGAATTTAAATTAACTATTTCTTTTCACATTTATGAACCTTTTACAGAATCCTCTGTGTACATGTTTCTAGTTTTGTACTGGATGCTCTTTGAATCTGTATCTAGTTCTATACCAAAACTAAATGTCCGTCCACAAAAGTTGGGCCAAAATTAGTTCCTGTGTTCTGTGGAAGAATTGGGTGCTTAAACTTGTCTTCATAAAATTATGATGAATTACACAAATAACAAAAAAAACACAAAATGGATAAATGAAGAAACTCAGTGAGAGAGATAATGAACATGGAAATTAAAAGAACTGAAAAAAGAAAACTTCTAAAAACTGTAAACTATCTAGCACAAAAGAATGTATATTTAACTTTTCATCTATATTGACATTTTAAAATGTCAAAATGATTTTGTGAAAGATTACTAACTTGTTTCATATCTCCATGTAGTATCTTCAGAGATACCCACAAGCCTTGGCCTCTGTGGTTGATATCTTTTGCAGCAATCACCTTCTTGATGACATTGTACATGAATTCTTCATTACAGCTAAATAAGAGTCAAATACAAAGGCACACAATTTACTGAACAGTAGAATCAAGGACAACTATATATTACAATTTCATCTTCTTCTTTCGTTCACTTGAAACATGTCTATATCTGTTAATTCTGTCTCCTTAATAAAACTCACTGTCTTTTGTAGTTGATAGTGGCCCATAGAGCTTTGATTCCAGTGTTGTTTCCTCTGGCAAATATGTCTGCCTCAGTGTTTTATACTAAGAACAATCTTAAAGTATATGCTTGGTACTCTGTGCTGCCTGTCTACACATACACATGGCTGTGTTGCCAATCTTTAACTTTGTGTACATGGGACTGTGGAGTCGGTTGTGTTCCATTCTGAGGCGTAGAATTACAACTTGTTCTGATCTATTCATAATGTGATAGTCATCTTGTGTTGGTGTTTGTGGCTTTCTTATTGACTTGATCATCTGTTTTTTCTGATGGTAGGTGATTGGTATATCTGGTTGGTCTTCGGCAGCACCTTCCTTAGCCAGTTGGTCTGCTTTTTTCATTTCCTGGTATTCCACAGTGAGAAGGTATCCACTGTATGGTTACCCTATACTTGTAAGACAGTTCATTAAGTAGTTTTTTTCTAGACATTACAACTAAATAAAGAGTCAAACATGAAACCATTTATGGAACTGTAGAATCATGGACAAATATATATCTAGTTATGTCACATGCACAGTTGATTATAATATTTTTCTCTTAAAAATTAATCTTCTTCTTCTTCTTCTGTGATGCCCATGTGGCAACATTTGCCTGGACTTCTAGTTCAGAGTGCAAAGAAAAGAGTCACTGTCTTCTTTCCAGACATGTTGTAGGAGGTGACTAATGACAATTTATAGAACAAGCTAGCAACCTGTCACATCTGAAAAAAACATCATTGCCACATCTTGTCTAAATGCCTTACTTTTATCTTCTATGAAATAATCCATATAGATGATGAAGTGATGCAGGTCAGTAGACACTGCATCTTTATCCTTTTATCATAGGTGAAGGGGAATGCTAGATGTGTAAATACTTCAAATGTTGTAACAAATCTGACAAGAATGATGAGTTGGTTGGTTGGTTGCTGATCCAGCGGCCCATGCGCTCATGCCTCTGACTCAATGCCATTAAATGGCATTATATTGCTGGGAAGTCTGGATTTTCGGCTCACCCCGGGCCAGAGCCAGAGAATAACTATCACACCTCCAGGAAGGTAGGTTTCAACCTATGCACTCCTCCGAACCACTGTAGCCAAGATGGAGTTCACTGTGCTCATTCCCCGCCCACCAATTGATAACTGGTTATGCCGAACTTCTCTAATGCTCCAGGCATGCAACCAAATGTTCAAGTCAAAAGGGTTGTCACATCCTGAGTCACTGTGCCTCTATGATGGGTTTCAGCCATAGGAAAAAACAGTGCTGTCAGTTTCCTCCTCCCCAGTGCTGCACAGTACATCTCTGGCTCCCTCCCAACCACAGAGGGTGCATACATATATATTCAGGTAAACATGAAACACATTTCAACAACAAAATAAAAGCATAATTGTATGGATGACCTGCCATGAAGCTTCTCTAAGAAGATATCTATTCACAGTACTAGGTCACAGAATTGAGAGGCAAGGTGGCCAGTTTCCTTCCTTGAATTTTTCTGTCCAGTACTAACTCAGCACAGAAAACAATCACTATGAGTGAAAACTGGAGCAAATTTAATGTAAAATACAAACCACATATGTTTAATTTTGAAGCAAGTATTCATGTCAGGAGAAGATGATGCCATGAATGGTAAATATGGAAAATGTACACATTATTATGAGCACTTTAACTTTTGAAGAATGGATAAAAAAAATATTATAAAGACTATTAATAAGCTATTTACTATTAATATTAAAATGCATTAGAAGTATATGTAAGTTTATTGCCTCTGCTTACTGTTGGAAGGGTATAAAATATTGATTATCTTCTAAACTTGTCTTGATCCCTTGCAACAAATCTGTAATGTCCATAACTGCAGGAGGCAAATAATAAAATTGAAATGATCAATGTTGGCCAAACAAAAAGAAAAAAATAGACTGTATTAGACAAAAGTACTTGCTAATACAAATAGCACTTACATAGAACACAGGTTTTTGATGTTTCACTTGGACACAACAGATGGACTATCACTAAGACGAAGGGGTTATGAGGTGTAAACATGAAAACATACAAATTACAATACACAAGATATTTTCAATATTTCGAACCATTAGGTCTTTCTCAAGAATATATAAAACAAACAGTGAAAAACAATGTTACCACCATTGAAGGCACTGGATATGCTATTGACATGTAAACAATACAAAGTTCAATGTTTACAAACCAATAGTGTATCTAGTGCCTATGTGGTGGTAACATTGTTTTTACTGTTTTCACTGTTTTATATATTCTTGAGAAAGACCTAATGGTTCGAAATATTGAAAATATCTTGTGTATTGTAATTTGTATGTTTTCATGTTTACACCTCATAACCCCTTAGTCTTAGTGATAGTCCATCTGTTGTGCTGTTGTGTTCAAGTGAAACATCAAATAATGTGTTCTACATTAAGTACTATTGTTGTTCTGTTTCACTGCAGTTATTGTCTTATATTGATTGCTAATACAAAACACATTATCAGAACATTTTTGGTACAACAAAATACAATCACAATACATCTGTTAAAATAAAACTCACCTAAATATATCTGCTAATATAAAATCACCCATCAAAATATATCTCCTAATATAAAACTTACCTTAAACTTAAATCTAACTGCTAATATACTGTTAAAAAAAAATAAATGCAACATTATTTCAAACGTGTACCAACATTTTATTTTACGGAAATAATGTTTCAACCTTGGCATGATGTAACTTTCAGACTTTAACTAAACCAAACCCATCTCCAGTCATTCCCAATGGTTCATTGATTATGCTAATTCGCTAACTGCAGACTGTACTGGGTATAAAAAAATACAAATAACAGTATACAAGACAGTTTAAACTTTAAAGTCATCTTCAAGAAAACACAACTGTAAAAGTAATGGCAATAATGCTTGAATGCTTTTTTGATAGTGCCACTATTTTTACTGTTCGTTCACTATTTGTATTGTGTTTTCATGAAAAAGACCTTAAGGTTGAAACATTGAAACTGTCTAGTATACTGTTATTTATATTTTTTATACCCATACCGGCATATCCTTAGTCTGATAGTCTGTGCACTCATTGTAAAGTTAATCAACCTTGTGCTTCCCATAAGAACTATTATTAAATTACAGCACATGATCCAAATACCGCCAGAAAAATGGCACATAAATAATATGTCACTCATACTTACCAGCAACACCATATGGTCTCCTTATTCCTTGTGTTTGTTTTTTGTTGTCCACATATTTAGGATCCATGACACCTGTTATGCAATATAAGAAACTGCATGAAAGACCCAAAATAAAGTATATAGAGACAATTTTAGAAATGCTTTACTCTTAAATGCAAACCGCATGGCCCAAGACAGAGAAGGATTCAAGGATTTCATTGGGAAGACAGAAGACAACATTCTGGAGAGAATACGTTATATGACAGACACGCCTGGCTCTGTGGTCACATCAGAATGTGTCTTGACGGCCAAGATACAGGGTTCGAAGCACACCTCAGGCAATTCTGCATCTGGAATGTTTAGAAAGCAATGACAAAACTACTGAATGTAAATACTGCCAAAAAACTCACTACAGCCAAAAAATGATGGGCTGATAGCTGCATCCTGTATGCTACAATTTTGTTGGTATTTTTTTTAACTCTTAATTGAAATAGCATTGTTCCCACTGGTGTCTGGTTCCTTTCTGTAAGTCAAAAGTGTTAATGGAATTATACTGCAGATATAGTAATGTGACGATACAAGAAAACATAGAAAGGGTAATAAATTCCTTTAATAAGAAATTCCAGATGCCTGTTTAATTCATTGTGGCTGTGCAGATCACAGATCTTTCATTGCAGTGGATGGACTGAAAGTCCAACACAATAAAAGCCCTGACTACCACTATTGGTGGATACAAGTTTGCGACACTGACTACTGCTCAGAGATGTTCTTGGTGACCTGTAAGAGCATTTATTTTGTTTCTTACATCTAGATTGGATTTATGTTTTTATAAATGATGTGGAATATGTGTCCAAAAAAATGTTTAAGCCTGTATTCTTCTCTCCATTTCCACTATAATTGGTCATCTTTATTGAAGTTTCAAGGAATAATTATTGCTAAAAATTGGTATAAGTTGATGTGGCCAAAGTACTGGGTCCGTATCCCACCACAGGCAATTGTTCAACTGGACTGTTCAGAAAGCAATGACAAACTACTGAACATATTTATATCTTGTCTCATCTATGTGTGCTGCCAGGCATCATGGGGAACTGAAGTCTTCTTTCTTTAGCTAACTGTGATGATGCTGCCAAAGTGCAGCACTAGTGTTCTTGTATTTCTCTGATGTCATCTATCCATCTTCATATGGGTCTTCCCTGTTTCTCTTTTCAGATGATTTTTATTGAAGGCTATCAATGGAATGCGATATGGTTCCATTCTGATTAGGTGGCCAAGGCATTTGATCTTTTGTGTACCTATGTATTCTTTGAACAATGTTGTTTTCATCAGATTTCTTAGTGTCATTGTTTAATTTATATTGACTAGAAAAAAAAATAACTACACCCAAAACAATGCTTGGTTGAAGGCTATATCCTTCAAAGGATATGCTACCAGTTTGTATAAGTTGATCTACACTTCTGTACTTATACTGCTTTTCCATATGGTGTTCAATTGGAACATTGCAGCCAAGGCCGTTTCAAGTTGTCTTGATTTCTTTGTTAGTGCTTCCATCGCTGCTCATATAAAAAACCGTAAATATTTAAAGTTATTAATTTCTGTTGCCTAGGCATAGCAGAAACATAATACGGGAACTTACTGGGTTGCAGGTAGTCATTGCTGCCCTTAGCTGGGAAAATGTGGCAGAAAACAGGTGCATGGAGGTTGACATTACACAAAGGTACAGAAACTTATTAACACTTCTGAAGGACAGGCTTGAATACAAACAACACACATGTAAAACATAACTAACCCTAACAAATTTAAATATTAATTTTTTAAATTAATTAATTAATATTAATTTAAATATTTATTAATTATTGATATAATATTTAGATTAATTAATCCTAAAATAAGCAAGGAGACAGGTTCCAAACAGAACCATAATTTTTTGCATTTGTGACACAAAGGTGTTCAGTACACACAAAAAAACATATAAATTACCTATCCTGACAATCTGAAAGACAAGATAGACCTTTTCTCTCATTCTATCTTTAGATCCTAGATCCTGGTGGATAAAAAAAGACCATGTTTTCAAATTAGTTATCTATAATTTCTTAATCACAACATCATCATCATGTGAAATATTTCCAGAATGTGGAATCTTATGCATTTTCTGAACACTTCGCGATTCTGAGCGAGTTAATCTGCAGCAGCTAGAGACATTTAAACAATCTGATATATCACTGCATCATTGTCATCTTGGGCACCCTCTGCCCCTGTTGCCGTTCAGCTATTAATCTTTTCATACTGTTATGTCTCTTTATGTGACCAAAATAAAACTCTGCATTCTTGTTATGACATTGTTATGTATCCAGCCCTCTTCAACATTTATTGGTCTTAACACTTCTTGATTTGTCTTTTTAGCTATCCACAGTATACGTAAAATTCTTCTGTAGTATCTCATTTCACAGCAGCGATTCTCTTTATTTAATGCCCATGCCTCACAAATGTATATTTCTACTGGAAATCTCAACATGAGGGCACAAATTAGAAAATCAATAACATAAAATGATGATGGAAATTGTTGCATGATCTGTGTACTGATGCATCCAATGCAGTACCCCTACAGCCCTGACAGGTTAAGGTTATATGGTCTGCTTGTTTGTAATGCCTATCCCTCATAATAGTGCTTTCAGCCAACGTCCATTTGACTGGATACATGACAGCTAAGAGCCAGCAGGAATAGTGCAGTAGTCAGTGCTCTGACTTCTAATTTAACATCCCTGGTTCAATCCACAATTCAATAGCAGAAAATGTGTAACCACAAACATCTCCTGATCAGCCCTGCTTCATGGAATTGCACCAGGTTAAATCTAAGAAAATAAAGGAGACTAACAAAAGGATGAACACATCATTCCTAATGATGCTGCTCAGAGAAAAAATTGGTCTTAAACTGTATATTCCCCATATACCTCAATGTGTAATCCCCTCTTCAGAATCTTCTTTGCAGCGCTTCTGAAACATATTGCTGCAGATGCAGAATGTGACTTTTTCATCAGCACCCATTATGATGGATCAGTAGCTTAGCGTGTCTCAGAGCAGAGATGAAAGCATCAGAAATATTCATCAAAGAATTATCTTCGCAGATCATGCTGCACTAGTAGCACACAGTGAGTCCACCTTGAAGTCCCAAATTGACAGCATTGCAACAGTCTGCAAGCTGTTCTCTATGACAATATGCATAACTAAAACTGTGATAATGTGTCAACGATTCACAGTACCAAAAAACATTACTTTAAACAATACTCATGTAAAGCAAGTTGACAAATTTTGTTACCTAAGACCCACAATTACATCCAGTTCCCTAGATAATGAAATAAACACATGTATAAGGAAAGCGGCTACCAATTTTGGAAGACTTTCAAAATGATCTTGGAAAAACCATAAACTAAAATTGAAAACAAAAACACAGATTTATCAAACATCATTCTGAGTACACTATATTATGGATCAGAAACATGGACTACCTACACAAAACAAGAGAGGAGAGTAACATTTTTCATCTAAAATGTCTTTGCAAAATCTTGAACACCAAAAGGCATGACAAAATCACCAATATTAAAGTGTTAGTCCGCACTCAGCTACCATCTGCCATGGAAACACCTAATAGAAATTGATTGCGTTGGTGGGTCTCATCCAAGAATTCTAAACTGCTGCATCCCAAAACAAGTACTATTCAGAGATCTGGTTGAAGGCCAGCAAGTCCACCTTATCCACAGTCCACAGTAGAACAATGCTGAGGTATAAAGACATCTGTAAACCCTCAATGAAAGGCTTGTTCATAGACCACAAAATCTGGTAAAACATGGCCAAAACTTGGGATGTCTGGAGGCATAACATGTGTGTGGGAGCAACATTTTAAAGAAATAATATGTTTAAAGATATGGAAGAAAAAGAGAAAGACGCAAACAAAATTCTTCTGTTGCTGTGATAGGATCACTTGAAAAGTCCCATTTCCTGAGAAAATGCTCAATGGATTGCTTCTTCTTGTTGTTCAATGACCACCTGCAAAGATGAACAAAAAAGACCATACATACATACATCAATATTGTGAAAAGGGAAACTGAAACAGCTACAAGATAGATAACTCACTGTGAAAACCACTCTAAAGTTGTTGAGCATATCAATATCTTTCGGTACACCCTGTTTGCCCCACTTCACCACATAGTTCTCACTGTTGAGTTAGAAATAAAGTTATTTTATTCAATTAAAACATAAAAATGGCAATGGTGATGGAATAAACATTTACAAGCCATAAACAAAACAGCAGTAGTAATTTATGTGGTTGTTAACCTTCACCGAGCCTATATCAACTCCGGCCGCCGAAAAACAAAATGGTGGCTAACGCCGTTGGCGACATACCCCATCCAATGAGATATCGTTATAATAGACGCCCCACAGCCTGATTGGTTACTCGGGAACATGCGCTATTGAAGCCGGTTCATTCCTACGTCCGACATGATCGTTGTAACAATGGCTAGCCAGAATATACAAATTTTATAGCAATTAATCTGACCACATCTGCACACCGGTACGATGCCATGATGGTCGACCGATTTTATAGACCTTTCTTTCATCGTATTTTGAATAAAATAACATTGAATCGTGGCTTGAATCATGAATTATTTAGTTTCACAGCAGTGAATATACAGAATGCAGCGTTGGTTTGGAGACTTGTAGACATTTGATATCGAATATGTGGAAGTAGCACATAAAAAGGCTCTAGGCCTAATCTCAAAAAACGATTTTATCGCAAATCTACATGTTTTATAAAGTTCTCACGGCTATATTTTGATAATTTTGCAGTGAAAGAACATAAATACAACAGATTTGCGTGATTTAGTTTACAGTGTTGCCAAGGAATTCGATAACTAAGGTACGTTATTTTTTTATTTATTTTTTTCCTCTTTATTTGTTATAAAATATATGTTTTTTGTGAAAAACGTCTTTACCACTTTCTCATACGTCTGGTATCACACACACACGTACATAAATTACACCAATATATGAATAATTCAATTCTTTATTTATATGTGCAAATATTATTTAAATATCTCTAACAACCAAAAAATTATCACATTTTCAAAACAGTCACCATCAATAACGCAAATTTTCAAAAAAGAATCAGGTGGCAGGGAGATGTTTCATATTTTTTAATCTGGCTTGCTAAAGGTTAAATTGCTTTCGGGTACATTTTCTTCTTTCCAGACGATAGTGTTATTGTTATGTTTTGATGTTGACTGGTGTTATAAGGAATAAAAGCTACAATCCATGAGATGGTGAATGTGGATAGCAAGAGCAATCTGAGTCACAAAACATTTGTTGGATGAATGTCAAATAAATATACCATCTGTCCTCCGCATCAAAGAGAATGTGTCAGTTGAGATTTATCATCATCAAGTGTTGTCTCCACAACGAAGATTGGCTGCAACAGACCTCCAACATCCCCTGTCTCTTGTTTTGGTGGTACACTCTGCTAGACCGTAACTTGTCCATCTTCTAGTAGTACTCTCCCACTTGTATTTCTGCCTACCTCTTGCTCGCTTCCCTTTGACAAATTGATTGTGTTGGGTCCCACATTATGACCATGAAACTGTGCTAGTGTAGTAATTACTACTGGGTATGTAACTATTTTGCCCACCAGTTCTCACAAAAATTTTGCTGACAGTGAGTCCCCAGAAATCTTTGTTTTTAAAAGATACAGAAGAGTTTGAACTTTGTGTGACCTGTATGTTTACCTTATACAGTAATATAAACATGAGGTACAGACAGCTCAGACGAGTTTCATTATTGATTTCTCTCCCCCATCCCCCTCCCTCCAACACTGCCTAAGCAGCAACGTTTTGGATGTAAAAAAAAAAGTGATATGTTTGTGCAAGACCATAGCATGTAGAATAAGACCTCTGTACAGAATTAATTAGGACTTCATTCTTTATGTTTCTGAATATTGTCTTGGTCAATATTTATATACTTGGAGTCCCATGTTAAAAATTGGCAAGACCGACCAGGGACATGAACCGAAATACTCAAAATCTGCCTTTGGGGTGTTTTTTTTTAATTTTCTGTACACAGGTCTTATAGCCTAGTAGACGGTCAGTAGCTGTTGTAACATTTGCTTTACAGCAACAAGAAAGTGTGTGACAGTGTTAGTATATATACTGGTAGTTAGTATATTTCCCTACACAAACAAGACTAGGCCTAGGCTATGATCAGCTTAGGCTACCCAGCTTAGGCAACGGCTACCCAGCTTAGGCTACGGTATTTCATTTGTTTTTTCACAGACCATTACCATATTTTGGTCAATAAATAACATCAGATACTGGTATACTTTTCTGACCAATTTCGATGATCAATTGAAACCGTTATGATAGAAATATATGTACGATAATGGTAAAAAAATGGTAATACCCATTGCTAAAAATAGCGTTTCTGGGGAAATTATGCTAAAAAAATGGCGGCATGTCAGAAATAACGATATAGACCTAGTATGTGAGTTTTTATCAAGAAATATTGGAGATTTCGAAGGAAATATTGTATGATATATAGGAATTAATGTAATTAGAGCCTAGCATTATGGTAAGTATGCTCTAGATTGCTGGTGTCCTAGTCATTTTATCCTGGCTTAATATATCAGGACATGTGACTGGAATTTTTTTTTAAAGTGTTTTTCTCCTTTTTTACTGTGATTTGGACGTAATTTTTAAAAAAATTTGATCTTACTCTCGAATATAAGTCGAGGAGTATGAAGTCATCTCTGATTTTTGTCCAAAAATTATCGGGTTATACACGGATCTTAACGGTAAGCATCTCAGGAACTGCTACTGATGTGTTAAAATGCAGCATATCACACATATTTACAATGTCGTAAATATGTTGATGTTTTCTAATTGGACATCATAAATCTCAGAAAAAGTACAAATTATATTATTGTACTATTGGAATTTAAGAACTAGGCTTTGATTAGTGAGAAATCCCCTGATTATGGACATTATTATCTACAATGATGGGCCAATGACTCTGCATGACATGGCAAATATGATGAATGATTTGGAGTTGTGCATTTTTCATTTTTTTTTAAAGATTTGTTCAATCCATTTCAAGTGTCTGACTGTTATTATTGTATGCAGGTCATTTTGTAGCAACTTCTTGATGTAAGGCCTGGGGAATGAAATCCACAATACAAAATAAAATATCAGAACTTGAACTGAAATGCTATAAAATGGTCTTAAGAATATTATGCAAAGATGATGTAACTCGTATTTCCGCAAGCACCTGAACAGAGGCAGATTGGCTACTCAAAGTCATAAACAAAGAATAAATGAAATAATAGGTTAGAAAGATTAATTATGGAGGTAAATGTTCCAAGAGCACAAGATGCTGCCAAAGATGTCATGGGGCACAAAATATTGAAGATCTTTTGAATGACATTGAAACAAGCAGGACAACTTGTACAGAATCGAGAGGCTTACAGAGTGGCAGTGAGGCCAACATCACAAAGAAAAAGACATCATCTTGATTATTTCGGAAAAGTTCTTGGTCTTTACTTAGTTTGATGACAAATTTGAACTTTTCTTATGTAAGATGTGTGTGACAAAAGGATAATATTGATGTATTGTTTGGTCCTACTCCTACATTTCACTTCATATATAAGTATTAGTAATAAACAGCAGTAAAATTTCCATCAATACAATCTGAATAACATCAGAGACAATGCAGAGGCTTGACAAGAGATGGTTCTACATCCTCTTTGTAAACCATCTCTTACAATATTGTTGCTCCAGTCTTGAGGCCTTTCCATATAGCTTACTTCCATCTGTCTTTGACAATCTATTTCCAGTTTTATAAGCATACTTTAACTTTTAATACCAATAAACTCTCACTAAAATGCATGAGATTAAAGTAAGGCACACAAAATTCCTACCTGATAAATTTTTCTTCTTTGGCATCAAATAAATTCATCATGATGTCTGAGTCTTCTCCAATTTTGCAGACAAAATTTCTCAGCATAACATACAGGTTGAAGGAAGAAGGCCAGTTAGGTCTTGCCTCTATATCACTGTCTCGTTTATGCTGCAAATTGTACAAAGTAGTTGACATGTTATAAAGAACTCTTACTTGGTTAGTTGGTCTGTGTTGTATGTATAGTCATAGCGATAATAATAATGAATGTGACAGGTTTGAGTAAAGAGAAATGGTGAGTTGGTCTGTGTTATATAGTCATAGTTGTAGTATTATTGAGAGAGATAGGATTGAGTAAAGAGATGTGAGCTGGTCTGTGTTGTATAGTCTCTGTGGTGAGATATTATTCTGCTTTCATCTGTTTCTATGTGTCTTCATATTGTGCAATATTGTTATGGTATGCATAATTTTACTGCTAAATGTATTTCCCAAATTGTGTACAATACATCAGGATCCTTTCGTTCGTTACACTGTTTATTTATTTATATTTTGTTTAAAGATGTTTTTTCATTTTGTCTGTATTATTCTTTCTTTCCCCTTATGTTCGTTTAGAAAAAAGATTATAGGTAGCACATTCATCTACAGCGTTTTGGACACAGGGTTAGCGACCCAATCCCATATAAAATAAAAGTTCTTTCACCAGGTGTTCTTACTTATTTTATTATCATTGTTTTTAGCATCTTGTTATCAGTAGAAGTAGGTATTTGTAACACATATTTACTTATTTGCTATAATTATACCAACAAGGTATGCTGAAACATGCTATCAAATACATAAAAACACCTGAAAGAGTAAATAAATTATGATATACCACAGGAGATTGCTCAGCAGATATCAGAAAGAGATTAACAATGGCCCTACAAAAAACACTACAGTTTAAAAATGTATGGCAAGTAGCAAACAGAAAGCAAAGTTACAACTATTAAGAAGCTATATCTTTACAGTGGCAAAATATGGTTGTGAGATGTAGACAATACATTCAATGGAAAAGAAAATATCGGCATTTAAAATGAAATGTTATAGATAGGTACTAAGAATATCATGGACAGAAAGACAAATCAACAGACTGGATACTCAAAACTATAAAAAAAAACACAAGCTAACATATTTTGGACATATAAAGAGACAATAATTTAGAGAGATTAATTGTGGAGGGAAAAGTTCAAGAAAAGAGAACAATCGTCAGACCAAGACTACGATGGACACAGGATGTCAAAGTCCTTCTGAATATGACACCAGAAGAGGCTGGACAGCTTACATAGAACCAAGAGGCTTACAGTGTGGCAGTGCAGAACAGTTACAGAACAATGTTCTGTAAAATACCACATTATTATGATACTCAACTATTTTAAAAGTAATTGAGAAAGACACTAACAAAATTTGTATAAGAAACACATCATTAATAAACTTACTGTTTCCTTGTGGATTCGTTCAGCTGCTTCCACATGCTGTTAGAGGAGAGAAAAAAAGAAAGGCAGAGATGTCAATAATTAACAAATAATAAATTGTAGTACATTTCACTGTTAACAAATATTAAAAACTTGTAGCATATCTGCCTGTTAACAAATATAACCAATGATATCATTTCACAATTGAATGTACAATTGTATTCTTTCTCAATCATCTACTCCTTTCCTTTTTCCTGTCCTCATTCTTAAATCTCTCGAACTCTTGTAGCAAGATAGCGATCACAATAGATTTCCAGCAGAATCATAGATAACAATCCAGAGATATAGAAATAGATATGTCCAGAGAACAGTTGTAAATTTTGTCTCCCTTTTATTTGCACCAATGGCCCGAGACATCCAATTTCAGTCACCGTTCAAAGTAATATTGCTTGATAAATGGGCATGTTGATGCAATGATTAGCACTGCATAAAAAACAACCTCAAGCAACTTTTACTTTGTTATGTATTACAGACTACATAACTGTATAGTTAAAAGAGGAGAAATGCAGCAGCTCAACAGCGCAGAGCAGCTAGAAAGTCACGGATAGACCAAGATCTGTCTACTGTCGTCATTCCATGTCAGAACTGTCCAAGGACATTTACAGCTAGAATAGGGCTCATTAGCCATCTACAAACTCATAATCAAGGACATAACTCAAATTGAATTTTCAAAAGTGGATGTAACAAATGGTCATCCTCATCATGTGATGGACGAACAACAACAACAACAATAGTTAATAAGATACAAAAGAGGTATTTCAGGCTTCATTATTATATAGTCAATAAGATACAAGAGAGGTATTTCAGACTACATAGCAGTATAACATACAAGAGAGGCATTTCAGACTACATAACTATAATAAGATACAAGAGAGGTATTTTAGACTACACAACAGTATAACATAGAAGAGAGGTATTTCAGACTACATAACTGCTCTACGCTGTTGAGCTGCTGCATTTCTCCTCTTTTAACTATACAGTTATGTAGTCTGTAATACATAACAAAGTAAAAGTTGCTTGAGGTTGTTTTTTATGCAGTGCTAATCATTGCATCAACATGCCCATTATACAAGAGAGGTATTTCAGACTACATAACAGTATAACATACAAGAGAGGTATTTCAGACTACATAACTGTATAATAAGATACAAGAGAGGTATTTCAGACTACATAACAGTATAACATACAAGAGAGGTATTTCAGACTACATAACTGTATAGTCAATAAGATACAAAAGAAGTATTTCAGACTAGATAACTGTATAGTCAATAAGATAAAAAAAATAAAATAATTCAGACTACATGGTTGTCAATAAGATACAATGGAGGAAATTTAAAGAAATGCAGAAAAGTTTACATTTTATTTATCCTGATTAATATTGTCCTTTATATATATAGAAAATCAAAGTCCTGTCCTTCACTAGGTGTATGTTGGTTTTCTGGATTCATGCTTGCTATTAAACATAGGGTTGAAGCTTTAGCTCCAAGACCAGATGTGTCACATAGGTTGTGCTATGTATGGTCAAGTTTATTTTGATGTTGTCTATCCATCTTTATCTCTATTAAAGTTAACACAGCAAAGTAATCATTCTTCCAGGTACAATGAGTTGGACTTCTATCAGAGGATATATGTGACACAATCTTAGTAGCATGTAGTTCTCCTTAAATATCAATTTCAAAGATTTTACTGAAGCAAACAAAAAGCTTACCCTTTTGTACATCTCAATGATGCTAGTTTGTTCTGGGTTCAATATATTGCCTTGTTCATCTCTGACAACCAGATCTAGTTTCAATAATGCATTGCCTTGGTCAATAAGGGCTGTGACCTTCTGTTGAACTTCTTTCAGCTCATCCTAAAGAATGTAAATGAATACTTTAGTCCATATGAAATAAAACATAAGCTATTTGTAAAGATAATCACTAATTATAGGTCTGAGAGCTTATGCCTTTTTTTTACATCAAGAAGTCATCTTTTCCATAACTTTTATGGATCCGGATTCCGACAAGGAGGAATTCTTGGAATTTTCAGCCGTAAATCTTGCTCCATTACTCGCTATGACTGAATATAGATAGGCTTACTAGTTTCTGTGTTCAGAGGCAGCATGTAGGACAAGAATATAGCAATAACAGACCTACAAATTATAGTCATCTTTGGCATCTCGACTTTTCTGAAGTTGTGGGACCTCTAGGCCTAGCCATTAACATCAGTCAGGTAGGCTTATTTCATTTGTTTATCCTTTATCCATCGTCATCTCATCAACTATAGACACCTTCATGGTAATCATGTCTAAACAAGAATCATTTGTATCATTATACATATATCATACAAGAAATTTTGTACTATAAAAATAAACAAATATCATATACATGATAGAGGTTAACAGATTATATATCGATGGGGTCTTTGTTACCTCTAATATTTTATGGTAGTGTGTCCTGATATAACCTAATTGGACTTTGTCCGCTGGTTGAAAGGGGCACGCCTCTCCAAAAGAGAGGCAAACTCATTAACTACCTACCTACCATACATGATAGATTTTGTTTCTTAATTCTGCATCTATTCTTTCAATAATCTCCAAATAGCATTACCTATGAAAGCCATTTACTTTCACAATGACTTAAATAAAACAAACCATGAACAAAACAAATGTCCATCACCAACAATTCTTAATTTTGTATACTTACTACAGTGAAGATCCTAGCCAATATCTTTTTCCTTCTGTCCACTAATTCCCCAATCATATCTTGAACATTTTCAAGCTCAGTGTTTCGTTCCTGATATAGCAAAAATCATTGAATTAACTTAAATCAATTAATGGTCATGTGGAAACAGCACAAGAAGCACTTTTAAATAAACAACTAATTGACAACATACGAGAACTTAGTGATCCATAAATGACAACTTCAAAATGGTGCATGTCATCTGATTGATATTCTATTCAAAAAGATTTCTACATGCCATCAGTATATGCATCAATAACTGTTGCAGGTTGTCAAATGTTGTCAAAAATTCCAGTAACTCTAACACCAATATTGTTGTTACTGGCAGAGAGAACCAACTTTATCTCTCTTTGGGTTGACTCATAAGCTAACATATTGTAACAAGTATGTAAGCTTTGAACTCACAGGTTATATGCAACTTCTCTTGTCGATGTAATATGCAATCTTATCCATCCCTATGATTGTTCCTGCTACTCAAATTGTGATTACATCTATGACTACAAACTCTCAGAGCTTCACAACCACATTCATATCAATTGACATTTTGTGTAAAATACGAGGGGGAGTCAATAAGTAAGTCACAAATGGCTCTTTAGAAAAAAACTGAAGACGATAAAAACCTGAAAACTGTTTATTTTTACACATACATTATCCCTTTACTTCTCAACATAATTTCCACCAACATTAATGCATTTATCCCATCGTTTTATGAGTCCTCCCAAACCTGCTGCGTAGAACTGCGTGCTCTGCTTTTTAAGCCACATTTTCACTTCACATTCAACTTCTGCGTCAGTCGCGAAATGCTTCCCGCCAAGGTGGGTTTTTAGTGGACCAAAAAGGTGAAAATCACTAGGGGCTAAATCGGGGCTGTAAGGAGGATGTTCCAGAATTTTCCAACCAAGATTTTTTATTTTCTCCTGAGTTAATCGAGCCGTATGTGGTCTAGCATTGTCATGAAGGAGTAGCACTCCTCTAGTCAGCAGCCCTGGACGTTTTCTTCGAATTGCATCCCGAAGCACTGATAGAACTTCACAGTATGATTCAGAATTCACATTGTCACCTTTCTTTTTGAAATTGGTTAAAAGCACTCCTTGACAATCCCAGAACACTGTCAGCATAACCTTCCCTGCTGATGGTGTAACCTTGAATTTTTGGACACAAGGCGAAGAAGGATGTTTCCATTGCATTGAAGCACGCTTTGATTCAGGCTGGTAGTGATGCACCCATGATTCGTCCCCAGTAATAATCCTGTTCATCATGTCTTCTCCTTCATTTGCGTATTGACAGAGATGCTCCAATGACAAGCCTAATCGGTTCATTTTGTGTTCGTCCGTCAATTGTCTGGGCACCCACCTTGAACACACTTTCTTAAATTTCAATCGGTCATGCATGATGCTGTATGCTGAACCATGTGAGCACCCTATTGCAGCTGCTACAGCGTCTATCGTTACTCGTCTGTCACCTCGAATCATCTCCTCAACCCGCTGCACAGATGCGTCTGTTGCAATTTCAACAGCACGACCAGATCGGATTTCGTCAACAATTTTAGAGTGTCCTTGAGAAAATTTTTTTACCCAGCTGTGCACCGCTTAACGGGACAAACAATTGTCAGCATAAACAGGAAGCATTTCTTTATGAATGTCTTTTGCAGGCAGTCCTTTTGCCCATAAAAAACGCACAACAGCACGTTGTTCATTGATTGTACACTCTGTAAGTACAGTAGCCATTTTGTTTTTTGTGCTGCGCATGCGCAAGGTACAGCTAGCGCCATCTAGCGTTCATAAACATAAAGTTCTATGATGATATCAACTATAAACAGCTTTAGAAATCACCTACTGCATTTTCCTGCCATCCAACATCAATTTGTGACTTACTTATTGACTCCCCCTCGTACATTCATATCAACTGACATATTGTGTAAGATACATTCATATAAATTGACATATTGTGTAAGATACACTCATATCAACTGACATATTGTGCAAGATACATTCATATCAATTGACATATTGGGTAAAATACAGCAATAATATTGGTGGACACTGAAAACATAGAGTAATGACATTTTACAAATCACTTAAAACACAGGAATACACACACACACAATCAATGTTCCAACCAAAAATCTTTTATCCAGAACAACAAATGGTAAGTGAAAAACAGCGTTTGAACACATTACAGTAGATCCAAAAGAAAAACCATAGAGGAGTTACTTTATTGTACTCGACACCTGTGTGGCCTCTTGAACACAAGAGGTTTATCCACTATGCCAGGGAAATCCCCAGAAGGAGAGGAATGCTAAACGACTTAGAATAACTTGGAAGCTTGTTAGAGAAATTGAAATGGGCAAACTAAGCCCATAAAGTTATGTATCAAGTGTCATCTAATCTGAAACACACAGTTATATGTAAATGCCTGCAGCCCATGTGTTGCCTGGGACAGAAAGGAGAGCAATGAATAGCAACACTGATGTACATGTTGCAAGAAATGACTAAGGAGATTTGGGAGTGGAGTTGGCTGCCCCATTCCAGAGGTCAAAGTGACCTAAAAGGCACGATGAAATCAAATGCGTAAGACAGAATGGCATAAGTATCTCAACCTAGCTGTAAACCATAATACAACACATACCATGGACTACATCCTGCTATTTAGCAGTCTGAGAAAGAACACAGAAGACACAGCCTGTTATTTACCTGAATTTGAAAATGTGTCAGAATGCTGATTTTGTACATGTTTTCCTGCACACTTTTAGCCATGCTCACTACCATGTGTTTTCAATGTTCACCTACCAGATTACAGTTTACTGCTGTCCCACATGTTATTGATGTAACACCACAGTGATAGCTAGACATTGACAATGTCTTATTGAGCTGGCTTGAGATATAGTAGGAACATAAAAGTGGTGGCACATGAGGACATTAATGCTGATGCTATTCTTGGCTTCATTATGTTTTTGTATAAAGTATTAGAATAGGACCGTGCAGCACAGTGGTTAGCACACTGGCTTTGCATATGAGTGGTCCTTGGTTCATTCCCCAGTTGAGGCAGAAATGTTATTCAGATCGCAGCGACTCCTGGGTCGACCCAGCCTTAATTTGGTACAGGATTAGTCCACAAAGTAAAGACTGTGAGGGAGAGGAGATGACTACTGCCCTCATATAACAGAGCCACTGAAATAAGAGGTCGCCAACATTTCACACCCCTACAATATTAATAAATGCTATGGTTTAACTTTACTTTTTAGAGAGACCATATTAATTGTTTGATGTCAAGAAATCCAGATGTTTCTGCATGATTATAAAGTATAAACCAAAGAAAAATTAAAAAGATAAAGTGTGAACTTCTAACTACTGTAACTCTGACTACTGTTTTTTCCCTCCAGGGCCAGATAAATGGAAAACATATATATATGGAACAAAACAGTTCACAAGCACATGTATATATCACACAATGTCATTGGATCAAAGGGCAGAGATAGTTCAGCAACTAACCAACCCAGTGCTGTAAAGAGGTTCACAATTTTCCTTTAAATGCACACACAAAGATTTTGCTTCTGGCAGGCATGATACAAAAATAGACAGATAATATTCTGAACGCTTTTGTATGGAATGTCTATATGGTTGCATAATGGATAGAATTGCAAATGTTATGAGTTACGGCTAGAGGTTATCTTAGATGCTCAGATAATCCAACCTTCCGAAAATAGAGTGTGTTAGCCAGCGAAAGCGCAGATACTGGGACAAATTATGGGAACACAAGCTATTACAAACATGCTGTCATATGACAATAAACCCTTATCATAGCATTGTTCCTATCAGATACAACCAAAGGGAGAGGAGCCCAAAAGGGCCCACCCAAGCAACAGATGTCTCTGCTAATCAACAGGTCAGGAGTAGTGCAACTGACCAAACCCAATGCCTCAAAGTTGCTCAGTGAAATGTGGAAGGTGCGAGAAACACATACTTCATTACTGCTGAACATACAAAGAGCAAGAGAAGGCTTGTCTAGCAGGAGGATATAGATTTGAGGTAAAAGCTATGCGGCAGCTGCTCTAACCTGAAGAAGACAATCAACTTTGCCCTGGCGACAGGCCTGGCAATCTAGCATGACTGCAGAAGCTTAACATAGAAGGTACTCCAGTCTCTATTTCAATAAATCCGTCTGAGTGTAGCAGCCGGTAGTTCCAGTGCGATGGTGATTTATCAGCCCCCTCAAATATCTATCTTGTTTTCTTTACAGGCGACTCCGATCTTTATACCAATCTCACGGCGTCTTGAGGCAATCATGATTCACAATTTTGAAAATCTTCTGAGCTGAAGTCTTTTAGTGCATTATTATGTCAGATCCATCTATTATGTACCTATTGACGCTGTGGCTATGTTTGCTCATTGTCCACACCATATATTGCACCATATTCTTGGTATATTTTAATTCCTAGTCAATGCATCTGAGAATGAACTAGTTTCAACATACAAGAACTTAGTAATCCATAGATAACAGCTTCATCTTTAGGAATAGCTAATAAGAAACTATAATGTTCACACTTTTAACAAGCCGAAAATGCCTGTGTAGAAACCAGGGCCTGGACTTCAAGTTCAGGGTGTCAAGAATATGGCCACTGTCTTCTTTCCAGGCATGTCGTAGGAGGCGACTAAGGAAAACTTGGAGATAGGCAGATAACCTGCCCCCTGTGAAAAAATCATTGTCACATTTTATCTCATTTCTTGCTTTTGTCATTTATCAAATAATTCTCATGGATGATGATGAGATGCAAGCCTCGGAATGCTAGATATGTCATCACTGCAGATGCTTCTGTGACAGACTCCCAGGTGGTGGGGAATGCTAGATATGTCATCACTGCAGATGCTTCTGTGGCAGACTTCCAGGTGGTGGGGCATGCTAGATATGTCATCACTGCAGATGCTTCTGTGGCAGACTCCCAGTTGGCGGGGAATTCTAGATATGTCATCACTGCAGATGCTTCTGTGGCAGACTCCCAGGTGGCGCGGAATGCTAGATATGTCATCACTGCAGATGGGTCAAAAAATCTGACAAACATTATATGAGACAGTTGACCTAGAAGTGTGTACTGTGCTCATGGAAGGACTTAAATACTTCTGGAATACTGGTGCACTGGAAAACCTCCCCCTTTGAGGACTAAATATTCACCCATTAACCCCCCCCCCCCTTTATACATCCAAACTTTGATACGTTATATAAGTGATACCTTATAACACTACATAGGTGTTAAATAGTACAGACTTTCTGTATTTCACCCCCCCCCCCCCCCCCCCCCAAAAAATTTTTTTATTTTTTTTAACTGAACAATTTTTAAAAAGGTATACTGGTGTTAAATTTTTTTTAGTAATTATTACTAATGCGGACATTTTTATCTTTTACACACGTATTGATGGGGAAATTATGTCAAGTTCATAGCTGCTCACAACTAAAGGGGTCATCATAAACAAACTGAAAAAAGTTTAGCACCTTCAGGTGCTCCTTGTTGCTGAGATATTGATTTGAATCAGTTTTTATGGAGTTTCTCTATCTATTTCATCACCTTATTAATAATATAAATGACAAAAACAAATAATTATTCAACTTGACTAACCACAAACATTTGCCTCCATATGGCATGCCATTCCCTGACAACACTAGTCAGCTCTGTGACAAGAGGATGTTCTGTGCTTGCAACTGTTTCATGAGCCCTAAACAAGAAATTTAAAAGTCATGCTCATGAATGCCACAAAAGGATTTTACAAAGTAATGTTCAATGACCCTGGAAAACAAGACAAATATTAGTGCAAATTAGTACTTCTTTAATTATATCATCTTTAATGATGTTAGTTTCTGCATTTTTCTGGAATGTTAGAAACATATTTTTTTTTCACTTTTGGTCATGGACAATTATACTCACATCTCTTGTCTTACAAGGAAGAGCTCAGCAGCACAACCATTATAATATTGTCAAGAGTCCAAAGATAATTTCAATTTTTTTTGGGGGGTATCAACCTAAAGGTGAAACCCTAAAACCCTGAATTAAAATTATGCAATTCTTTCCCCAGCCACTTTTTTTTTTACAATTTGCATTATTTTGTTGTTGAGTGTTTGAAAAACATAAAACATTTTTGTTGATATAGATCTTTAAATAATTTTTGTACATGTAAATATACACATGGCCTTTGGCATTTTGCAGACAGTCATTTAGCAATAAAAAGAAGCAATCTGTTGACAATTTTCTCAAGAATGGGGACTTTTCATGTGTTCATAACACAGCAACGGAAGATTTTTCTTTGTGCCTTTCTCTTTTATCTTCCATATCTTTAAACATATTTTTTCTGAACAATTCTACTCCTGCACACAGGTTCTGCCACCAGACATCCTGAGTTCCGGCCATGCTTTCCCAGTTTTTGGATTCTATGGTATTTATGGTATGTGAATTTGAAGAAATAGGAAAGGGCAGTGAATGGCTGGAGGTAGACACTGAGAAGAAATCACTGACTAAAGTAATAATACAACTAGATAAAGCGTGTCAAAAATGGACGGGCGGGTGTCAGGGCTCAGGTTACAGTGCATGAACTCACCCAGCTACACTCGAAACCACAAGACATAATTATATACACAGATGGTTCTGTTAACAGAAACATAAATAAAAGCGGTTGGGGTTTTGTTGCCTACAAAAACGGCATGAAGTTGGTTGAGAAATCTTCAGCATGTTCTACTATCACTTCAAGCATGAGGATGGAGATAGAGGGAGTTACAGCAGCACTTAATTGGTTGATAATTGATACATCAACGCACTCGATAATACTCAGACTCTCAAAGCATACTGCGCAAGATAGAAAAGTTCATGCTGAGAAAAGAATGGTAGGACTTATTGAACAACTCAATTGTCCAGAGCATTACATGGATATACTGGTCAAGCTGGGGTCAGAGGAAACGAGAGAGCCAACTTACTGGCAGGCAATGCGGCGATAGATGGCACATTGCAAAGAAGAGATAAAGCAGACTTAATAAAGGCAGTAATAAATAAGGGCGGAGCACTTATGGGAATGTCCCACGTGCTGTGAAGCCAGTTTCTAATCAAGAATCTTTCCCAAGTAACTTGTAAGACAAAGAGCAGTCATGTTTAATTTCTACTCTGTCTGTTCGCTCGAAAGAAATCTATTGAATTGATGCCATTTTCCCAAAAATTTAGATGCATTCTGATTCCGATGATGAATTCTTTTGAATTACATTTTTTTTCAACAAAGATATGTTAGTTTCAGAGAATAGACCTGAATAGAGAATAGTAGTGACGCTTTGAGTAGGATATTTCAGTTTATTTGCATATTTCTGGTCCTATTGTTGAACGGACTGGCAAGGTAAGTGACATCTGTGTTTTATTTGTTTTCTCTGTGTTTTCGCAGACGATATTATGAGCATTTTAATTTTGTTATGAAATAACATTATAAAAATACAATAGTAGAAGAATGTTATCAGGGTTGAACACATCAGAAAAGTATGTCCATGTTGCGTGTCTGTGAATATTCCTAGGCCTAATTAAGAATGGGCCGACAAAGTTTGTGATATTCCTACATGTTTTATTTGTTTTCTCTTGCAATATTATGTTAGTTTGATTATAAAATAACATAAATACAATACAATAGGTATTTAAACGAATTTTATCAGGTGAGTCATTAAATTTTTATTTCTTAATTTTTTTATGTTCACCAGGATCTCACATGCCACACATACACCAACACAACTCACATCATTAGATTCAGTATTCATTTATTTATTTACATGTACAAAGTTATTTAAAAATCTCTAAAAACAAAACCAAAAAATCATTGTGTTTTCGAAACACCCATCAAAAGTAACGCAAATTGTCAAAAATAATTAAGTGGCAGGGAAGAAATTGTGTAATTTTAATGACACTTGCTAAAAGCTAATGTGCACATGGTAGCACAAGTTTGTCATTTACCATTGATAGGACTAGGCGCTACCTTCTGTAGGAATAAGTATCAGGCAGCACCTATCCAGGCTTCCACATTTCACTTTGAATTATTACTTGAATCATCTTACAGATGAAACTATATTTAATTATATCACAATACTTACCCACTAACATGAACTGAAGCTTCTTTTAAAGCAATGTAGTTTCTTGGAAAAATTCCCTTTTTTGTTTTGTTTTTAACTGCAAACCCTCTGAACCATTCTGGAAAACATGAAGAATATGCACAACAGTGTGATTACATGGACATGTGGATTATTATCATTCCTAGACAACATCAACTATAGTTAGGTATGTAGTGAAACTATTACACACTAATGTCATGACCTCTAAAAGTTATCATAATTATCATTAGATCAAGTATTATTTCCACAATAAAGATTGACTCTAATAGAATTCCACTATTAGATCAGGTATCATTCCCACAATAAATATTGACTCTAAATGAATTCCACCATTAAATCAAGTATCATTTCCACAATAAAGATTGGCTCTAAATGAATTCCACCATTAAATCAAGTATCATTTCCACAATAAAGATTGGCTCTAAATGAATTCCACCATTAAATCAAGTATCATTTCCACAATAAAGATTGGCTCTAAATGAATTCCACCATTAAATCAAGTATCATTTCCACAATAAAGATTGTTCTAATAGAAATCCACTATTCTCTATCTCAAGTGATGCTGACAGATTATTCTGTCCAAATTATAGAGCTGTCTTTCTGTTACTAATAATATAACAGTTGCCACTCATTGCAGGCCATGATAACAAGTTTCAAACTTGTTTTGTTGCATCTCTCTGGAATGTGTAGTGTTGACTGAAAAGATCAATCCTGGCATACAATCCCCTGCCACATTTGGGACATGTATGATCAGAATTGGGCACCTGTACGTTTGTTGTTCTGTCTTTTTAGGCAGCACATTTTCTCTGTGCCTCCAAGAATTTATTACTCTCACGATGCAAACACTTTGCTGGTGGTTCTGCACCACACTCTCCGATTCTGACTGACAAACTACCAAGATGTGGTATTTGATGTTGAAACCTTTAAGGGATACTTTGAGAGAATCTTTGAAGCATTTAGTTCTCTCTGGTCTGTCAGCAATGGTGGTGTCATGTAATGTATACACATTCCACAGCGGAGAAACTCCAACTTCATTTTGGTGTGCTATGTGTACTTGTAGAAGTGTCTGAACTGTAGCTTGTGCTGTATTATGATTAAAGTGAGAAAAAGTTGCACTATTTGTCAATCTCACTCTTGTTCTGTTTTATTAAATACCAGTAACATGGCAAAGTTCAGACAACTGGGAAATAACTCAAGATACAGAGGACGTTCTGAGTACCTTGCTGTGCTCTATGTTATCCACACCACTCCACTGAGAGTTGTCTGTACCCGTTGTGACAGCTAGTGAGAGGCACCATCCACGGTTCCCCAAGACCAGTCTTTCCATGTTTGGGTAGGCAAACCCCAGTTGCGATAACTTAATTACGTTTCTCGCTCTCACTTCATTTCAGTTTTGTCCTCCAGCTGAGGTGTTATGCAGATTATGGTCACTGTGCATGTTACTGCTGAAAAACCACATGTGAGAGCTAGATGGCAGGTGTGCTCAGAGATTTCCAACCATCTGTCCCAACTTGACTGGAGTCATGAAAAGGCAAACATGGTTCATAGCGGTTTGAAAATACTTGCTAGCATATGTGTAGTACACTTACAAAGGGCTAGGAATTTTTCACTGTCCACAACTAAAAACACATTAAAACACACGTTACTACTGTATTCCAGAAAGGACAAGTAAATTCAAGAAGGAAGCCAGAGGATAAATTAGAATTTTTTTTTAGACTAACAGTAATTGAACAATTCGTTCAATGGCACCACATCGCCTAGCAACTCTCGTCACGGGTTCTTCCTTACTTGACTAACCGCATCTCCAACAAAAGATGCGATTTTGTCAAGACATTCAAACATTGCACCCAAGCCACTGAGAATGAACCAATCAAGAGAAGGACTATCACAACAACAATGAACATCCTGTACAGGTATTGAAGTATCCTTAGTAACAAAAAACATATAACTTATAACATCTGTATTAGTTCTACAAGGGCCAATAGGTCTTGTAAACATGGACATTATATATAGACATTACAATTTTGCTTTGAGTAATTGCTTATACAAGTAAATTCAAGAAGGAAGCCAGATGATAAATTAAAAATTTTTGAGCCTAATGAGAATTAAACCAGTTCGTTCAACGGCACAAAATCGCCTAGCAACTCTCGTACATGGATTCTTCCGTACTTGACTAACCGCATCTCCAACAAAAGATGAGATTTTGTCAAGACATTCAAACTGTGCACTCAAGCCACTGTGAACCTAATCATCTCCAACCTTCAATCTAAATGTTAAAGGTTTACATTTAATCACTTTTTCCCTATGCATATTCATACCATCTGTTTCCTCAAGAATCTGAACAGTGTCTCCAATATCCAGAGCAATCCGGTGCTCTCCATTGCCACTGAAGTTGTATATTGCTAAAATAAGAAAAATAAAAGCAGTGATAAGATCTGTCAACATGTCAATATAGTTCTTGTTTAGAACCTGGTCCCGCTATGTGATTATTTCCCTTGGTTATGTTTATCAATTTATTTTTATCATATATCAATTTAAATGTACATTTATTTAGGGTTAGTTATGTTTTACATTTATTTATTATATTTATTTATAATTATGTTTTATTATTTATTTGTTGACATATCTATAGTGATGGCACATAAGGTACAATAATAAACACTTTTTTCTACAACATTAAGTAGGATGTATTACCAAATGATAGGCTGGATAGTCCATTCAATAATAATTTTTGTACTCTATGAGTCAGGCGAGAGGGGGGAGCAGATTGTATAAGGACAGCAAACCTAAAGCAGATGCCGGTGAAAATTTGATGCATTTGGCACATAGCAGGGTGTAACATACCCCATTTATATGCTCATGGCAGACACCCCGCACAGAGAAGGTGTATGATAAAGTGGAAACCTGGAACAGACAGCACACTATATCAAAGAATATTGAATCTCAATCTGAGAGAGAGTGTTGATCACAGAAGAAGAAAATTAGAAGAAGAATTTTGCAACAGAACTTGTGTATTAGTGCTGAAATTTTTTTTTTTAATATCTCCTTTTAAGCTCATGTGGTGGTGATAGCAAGAGGTAGGAAGACATACAAGTGGGAGGGAAAAAATAATGAGATGGACAGGATGCAGTCTAGCAGAGTTCACTACTAAGGCAAGCGACTGAAGATGTTGAAGGTTGCCTTGCAACCAACCGTCTATGCAAAAATGGCACCTAGTGATAATGATATCATCCAGTTATGGTGATGGTGACTTAAGTAAGCAAAGGAAGTCATTTAGGTCACTGTATCAGGAATAGCAGACATGAGAAAAAAACTACATTTGAAATGGTTTATTCAGTGAATGTTGTATGTGTGTTTTTTTTAAGAATGCTAGTGTAATGACACTTATGCTTGTTTAGTATACAGCGTACATTTGGAGTAAAAACAAGCACTAGACCCACTTCAATACACTTTGCCATGAAGATATAAATATAGCTAATATAGCTACACTTGACCAAAAATAGAAACAACTTCAAGTGGTCCACAAATTCCCAGCATAGGGTGGAAAAAATGCTCTCACAATATGCAATACAAACTATGAATGTAATTTTTAATAGGTAGATCAGGTTTTAGTTTGTGCAGCATGACACTTGTACACAGAAAATGTTGATGTCACTGATGTATGTTTAAATGCCTCATTAGCATTTATCTATATCATGAATTTTTTAATAGAACAGGTTTTAGCTGAGTTTCAGAAACGTGACATTAATACAGCAAATTGTGTGTATACTTTATGATATACAGGAGGATGCTACATGTGTTTCAAGACTTGGAAGTGAATTGTCCTGTTTCCAGAAACAAACACAGCATTTAGGAATCAAAAGAAGAGTTATAGGACAACTCAAAACATGGCACCTATTTATTTGCTTCATTGTCAGTTTTATCAAGGATTTCCATGATGATGATATAATCCCTTTACCTGTGAGCAGGTAGCTCTTGACGGCACATTGCCTTCCTGAAAAAATCATGGTTTCATATAAAGTATCAAAGACACGAATGTGTAGAGGGGGTTTATGGATGCATGTTTAGTCGACAAAGGAAGGAATTTCAGGATTATCACATCCTGCCAGACACAGTACACATTTGGGCCAACTATCACATCATTCTTCTGTCAGATTTGTTGACCCAACCACAGTGATGGCACATCAAGCATTCCCCACCATATTTGGGTCTAACACAAAAGAACAAAGTCCACTGGCCTGCATCTCTTTGTCATATACTGGGATCATTTGATAGACGACGGCAGAACCTTCCTTAGCCAGTTGGTCTGCTTTTTCATTTCCTGGTATCCACAGGGTATCCACTGCATGGTTACCCTATTCTGGTAAGACAATTCATTAAGTAGTTTTTGCAAGTCTGTTTTTTCCAGACTGAAGAGCTTCTTCTTCTTCTTCTTTCGTTCACTTGAAACATGTCTATATCTGTAATTCTGTCTCCTTAATAAAACTCACTGTCTTTTGTAGTTCATACAGTATCCCATAGAGCTTTGATTCCAGTGTTGTTTCCTCTGGCCAATATGTCTGCCTCAGCGTTTAATGCTCAGAACACTCTTGAAGTATATGTTTGGCACTCTGTGCTGCCTGTCCACATGTACACATGGCCGTGTTGCCAATCTTGAACTTTGTATACATGTGACTGCGGAGTCGGTTGTGTCCTGTTCTGAGATGTAGAATTATAACTTGTTTTGGCCTGTTCATAATATGATAGTCATCTTGTGTTGGTGTTTGTGGCTTTCTTATTGACTTGATCATCTTTTTTTTCTGATGGTAGGTGATTGGTATATCTGGTTGGTCTTCGGCAGCACCTTCCTTAGCCAGTTGGTCTGCTTTTTCATTTCCTGGTATTCCACAGTGAGAGGGTATCCACTGCATGGTTACCCTATACTGGTAAGACAATTCGCTAAGTAGTTTTTTCAAGTCTGTTAGTTTTCCAGACTGGAGAGCTTGAAGCACTGACCTTGCATCTGTCAGGAATACCAAAGGCTGTAGGCCAGAGTTGGAGTTCAGCAGTTTTTAAGCTGCCACACTAATTGTCTGGATTTCTGCATCATAATAATTGCAGAATTTTCATGTTGGTGTTCTGATTGTATCTCTAGGCTTGTGTGGATATTCTATATATACACCTGCATCTCCATTCCTCACAGCATTCTGTGCTGACCCATCTGTGTACACTCTGACCCATATATCTTGTGGATATTCCTCATCCAGGAAACTGTGGGTGACTGTCATTCGCTGCACACTGTTCTGTTCATCCTCGCTTAGTATTCCTTTCACATGGGTCTTAATGTATATTGGCGTTCCATGGCTTTCACTCCACGGGGTTTGTTCTGGTACAGACCTTAAGGGGCTGTCAACTTCAGGTAGGTCTGTAATTTGTCTGCAGAGTCGTTTAGCTTGATGGATAAAGCTGCTCCTTTTCAGTCGCCCCATTGCTAGATTTTGGAATCTTTCCTTCATTGGGTGACTTGGCATAAACTGAAACTTTTCTGCTTGAATTAATACTTTTGTGTCTCTGCGTTCGCCAAGTGTTTGCATTCTTCCCATTTTCTGCATCTCTGCTATGGGTGTTGATTTCATTGCTCCCAACATTATTCTAAGTGTAAATAACCAAATGGTCAGAGGGTGTCTGACAAAGTGGATGGTGCCGCAGTAACCTAATGAACAAATAGTCAAGCAAAATAAATTAAAAATAGATGACTAGATTTTATGAAATCTAGTCATCTATTTTGTTTTTATTGTGTTGTTTTCTGTTGTTTGAATCTTAAAAAAGGTTGAATTTGAGCCGATACGTGGAGAATTGTCCTGTTTAGTTTTATTGTATGTTTTTTTATATATACTTTTTAATATAAGGCAAGGTAAGTGTTTTAGTAACCTGTTTAATTTATTTTGCTTGACTAATTATTCTAAGTGCCTGGTTTTGCACTTTATCTAGATCTTGTAATGTGGTGTTTGATGCAGGACACCACGCAGCTGAACCATATTCAAGGTGTGGTCTTATGCCTTGCTGGTAAACTTTACTGAGTATATTTCCACTGGCTCCCCATGTGGTTCCACTTAGTTTTCTCAGGATAGCTAACTTCTTCCTGGCTTTTGTTGTTGCTTTGTTTATGTGCTGCTTCCATGTCAGCTTATCATCAAAAGTAACTCTGAGGTATGTGGGTTGTTTGTCTTCTTTCAAGAGCTCTCCATCTATTTTGATATGACCGGCTTTTTGTTTTGGTGAGATGGTAAAGAGTGTAGTGCTGCACTTATCTGTGTTAATGCTGACGCACCATCTGTTAGTCAATAAGGTTAGGGCATCGATAGCTCTTTGTATTTGTTTAATGGCCACTGTCGCATGTTCTTCCGCACCATTCGTCAGCATACATTGCCACTTTGATCCCATGTGGTAGTTCAGCAACTAGGTCATTGATGTAAACCAAGAAAAGTGTGGGTGACAGGACTCCTCCCTGGGGGACTCCATGACGCAGTAGAACTTTCTTGCTCTTGCGACCATCTAATTGTACCCTGGCTTTTCTATTATGCAGGTATGCTTTTACCCATTTGTACATTCTTGAGCTAACCCTGCAATTTCGCAATTTCTTTAGGAGCCCTTCTTTCCAGACCGTATCAAATGCTTTTCTGAGGTCTATCCATGCTGCTAGTACCAGTTTCTTATCTTGGAAGGCATCCTCAATCTCTTGGGAGAGGTAGGTTGCCTGATCTTCAGTAGAGTAGCACTGTCTGAAACCTGCTTGCTGTGATACCAGAAGGTTTTCACTTTCAAGGTACCACTGCATCCTAAGATTGATAATGCGTTCCATTGTTTTACATAGACAGCTTGTGAGGCTGATGGGCCTGTAGTTGGAGACTGTGTTGCCATCTTTTCCTGATTTGAGGAGTGGTATCATTATTGCTTCTCTCCACACCTGTGGTACATTACCTGTGGACCAGCTTGTGTTAAAGATCTGCAGTAGCTTTGCTCTTGCTGCAATTCCCAGGTTTCTAATCATTTCATTGGACACTCCATCAGCTCCAGGGGACTTTTTAATTTTCAATTTGGATATTGCATGCTCCAGTTCTCTCATTGTGATTGGTGCCTCCATGACTTCAGGTATAGGTTTGCCTTGTCCAATGTGTTGCTGGTTCTCTCAAACCTCCTGTTGTTTGTCTGGGCTGACTTTGATGTCATTGTCTTCTGCAAAGTAATCAGCTGCATGTTTACCTGTTAAAATGTTTCTATCTTTATAAAATGTGATCCTGATATTTCTCCCTGTACCTTCATCATTTAGTTGTTTTACAAGTTTCCATAATTTCCTAGTATCTCTTTCTAGGTTCAGCGACTCTGTTTTTTCTTTCCAGCTGCTCCGTCTGGCTTGTAACTTGGCTCCTTGAAATTTAGCCTTTGTTTGTTGATATTTGTTGTGATGTTCTTGGCTAGGTCTGTTCTCAGCCTGCTGTCTAGATGTTTCAATTTCATTTTGCAGCTTTTCCAGTTCATCATTCCAGTAGGGTTTGTAGTTTTTGTGTGCCCCCCTGGGTATGGTTTTACTAGCAGCATGTAGTATACATCTATTAAATTCACTCACTGCTCTATTGATGTCTTTGTCCAAGTTCATGTCCTTAGCTAGAACACTGGTTAAATGCTGGTACATTTTCCAGTCTGCCCTTTTATAGTTCCACCTAGTGAGTGTGCTGCTGTCCTTGGTAAATTCATTGTGGATTTCCAGAAATACTGGTCTGTGGTCACTATCTCCAAGCTGCTTTCCAACGACACGTGTGATGTTCCATTCCAAGCCTGGTGAGTGGAATGCCGGGTCTGGTGTAGAGGTGGTGTGCCATGCTCTTGAGTAGAAGGTTGGTGAATCTGCTGGCTGGTTAATAAGGATGAGATTATTTTCATCCTGCCAGCTCTCAAGTTCCTCACCTCTCTTGTCGATATGATCATAGCCCCAGCTCTGAGAGTGGCTGTTGAAGTCACCACACACCATAAGTCTCTCTTTGTCTGGAATTGTGTCTAGTGCCAATGGTTTATCATTTGGGCAGTAGTAGTTCAGGAGATGGAATTCTGCACTGTCTGTTTTTAGGTGGAGCATCTGGTATTCTGCCCCTTCCATATATACTTCCAGCTGACATTGTTTTTAACAAGTCAGAATTCCACCCTTTCGCCTGTCCTTTCTGTCAGACCGGTAGCACTGGTAGCCTCTGATTTTGAAGGCTATGTCACTGCTGAGGTGTGTTACAGCATATATTAACTTGTTCTTCACTGAGGACATTTTCAAGTTCCAATTTTTTTCTCTAAGTATGTGAGTCTCATTCACAGCCCGTTTTTTTTAATAATTCTTTTAGTGGAAATTGTTTACTCTGCACCTTAGAGGGTGGTTTTCAGTGACTGATGTCTAACAGATTGTTAAAATGTTGGCATCACTTCTTTCTTATAGGGAATGTAAGTTAACCAAACTCTCTATTACTATTATTGGCATAGACTCATGGTGCCTATCATCAATTGTGTTCCTAGATTTTTTACTTTTCAATTTTCTTTAAGATTCCTCCTTGCTGCTGTTCCATATGATCCACTACCATATTCCAAGGCAATCCTAACATAGATATTGTATGTTTTTTTCGGAGCCAAGGAATTATTTAGAAATTCTTTGTGCTTATTGAATGTCACAATATCCTTCTGGATGTTTTATGAGGAAAAGGGGTGTTTGCAATAGTTAATTTGTAACTACTAGCCAATTCAGTTGATCTCAAAACTTATCATTATTATAAATCTAAATTTGCTTTGGGGGGGGGGGGGGGGGGTTAGAAATCTAGCTTCCTTTCGTCAAGCTCATGTGCATAAAATGACACAAAAAAGATGAAAATTTGAAAGTTGACCAATCAAGTCACTTTTAGTGAAATTCTTGATTGTTTTTTCTAATAATTTAGAAATTGTTGAGAATTATGTTTATTTTGGAGAGTGTGGATGTATTGCTAAAGCGCCGGTCTCAGAAGCCTGAGGTCCCGTGTTCAATCTACGGTGGGATAATCAATCTACGGTGGGATAAGGACTTTTGTCTTTTGGGAGTGCAATACAAAATTTCTTCCTGTACACATAGCAGCGACAGCTATGGCAAAGCTGCCTTTATTTCCACATATTTTCACTGCATTTTTTCATTATTTCACAATTATTTTTTTTAAACTATCCGGCTTGAAAGGAGTTAGTTACATAATTTATATTGAGCGTAGTAAAGGTTAAAAGAAGTGAGAATCTGTGAGTTGCCAGGCTGGATTTTAAATAATGAATGCCATTTATATACTCATTATATTGAAACACAAACATATGTCAAACAGCACCAGGTATTTTAAAGTTAATTATCTCTGTACTACCTCTCCACATAGATTAGCAGGAGGTATTAAATCACCTTAAATAATAATTATATAAAGCAAACTGAAAATATGTACTATCTAGGATCCACAAATACATCCACCATTTCCGTCGACAATGAAATAAACACATGCATGGGGAAAGCATATAAAAACGTATAGGGAGGACTTCCGCTAAAAAATGGTTTAGAAAATAAATGTTGCCAGAAAGTAATGGCAAACTACAGGAGTAATGTGCCTAGTAATTCTATTTTGGAAGACGGCTGGCTCCTTAACAACATTGTAACAAGAAACTGTGTTATTGTGGTCATATAAAGAGACATAACAGTATGAAAAGATTAATAGCTACGAGAAGAGTTAAAAGTAACAGGGTAAGAGTGCACCTAAGATGACGATAGTGCAGTGATATATCAGATTGCTTAAACATGTCTCTAGCTGCAGCAGGTCAACTTGCCCAGAATCACATAGTGTTTAGAGAATCCATAATGAAGACCACATTCAGGAAAGAGAATGTCACATGATGATGATAGGGAAAGTGGCAACTATTTTTGGTGGACTGTCAAAACAAGCTTAGAAAAACTGAAAGCTAAAACTGAAAACAAAGATATAGATCTATCAAACATGCCTGCTGAGCATACTATACTATGAATCTGAAACATGGACTACCTACAAAAACCACGAGAAGAGACTTGAACAATTTTCACCTAAGATGTCTCTGCAAAATCTTGAATATTAAATGGCAAGACAAAATCACCAACATGGAAGTGTTATATCACACTCAGCTACCATTTGCCATGGAAACATTGAATATAAATATTTTATGAGGCATAACCTGCATGATGTGGCAACGTTGTTCAGAAACAATATGTTTAAAGATATGGAAGAAAGAAGAGAAAGATGCAAACAAAATCTTCTGTTGCTGTGACATGTCCACTTGAGAAGTCCCCATTCCTGTGAAAATACTCAATGAATAGCTTCTTCTTTTTGCTTAAAGACTGTCTGCAAGATGCAAAAGGCCATACATACAAAACAAAATTTTAAAAATATTTTATATAGTTTAATATAAATATAGTAAACAAAATAAAATATTTTATACACTAAAACGCAAAGAAACCTTGAAAAATAGGAAAAATGACATCATGCACCATATGTCCAAATATGATTATAATTTACAAAACTGACATCATAACACATCAAAATCATGCTAGAAGTAGGTTAATATAGACATTATACTTTCAATTGGAACCATTCTTATGTTGATAAAATACACAAATTACAAATATAAATAATCGGAGGTTGACTTTAAGTTGTTTAAAATATCTTACATAAAAAGAGTGGTCTGCCCATAAGATGAGCAAAACACTAGTTAAAAATCATTGAATCTTCTATTTGATCAAGTCACAACAATAGAATAGAGCATTTGTATCTGTATTAACTGTAGGGCCTTTATATAAATTATTTATATATTTATGATTTATTTTATTATCTATTAACTTAGTTTAACTTAACACTAAGCACACTTTAGGCAGATTGTTACGCCTACAATATTAGCATATCCTGAATGCTTAAGGCCAATGGATCCGCCTGTTCTCATGGGGCGTTTATAGTATGTGGCACAACCTGATTGGTTAATGCACAGAATCGGGGACATGCATAGTTGAAGCCGGCACATTTCCCCATCTATCCTGTCCATTTGTCACCGAATGGCAGTGAAATATTGAAATTTTTGCAATCTGTCCCACATCTTCAAAACAGGGCAGCACAACGATAATGGATTGGGTTTTATAGACTTTTGTTTTATCATATTTTCAGTAAAATCATAAAGGATTGTGATTCAGATAATGAATTCTTGGAAGTTAGTTCGTTTTCACAGTAGAATAAACAGTAGATCATGCTGCTTTCATGAAGTAGAGGCCAAAATTCCAACTGTTTTTGAGCGATCAAAAATATGACTAGGTCTAGAGCTTCAGAGAAAATATTTATGGCAAATCTATATGGTTAATTCATTTTTTCCAGTGATATTATGATGATTTGACAATGAAACAACATAATACTGTAGAATTTGGTGTTTTTTTTACAAGACAAGGTTCCCATTTCAGAAAATTCAAACAGAAAAGCTAAGAAATTTTTTTTTATTTTTTCATTTTGTTTTTACCACTTTCTCATACGTCTGGTATCACACACAAACAAACAAAAATTACACCAGTAAATTTCTTGTTTAGGTTACTACTGCTCTATAAATAGCACAGTGTTTACATTTAAAAGTAGCCGACATCACGGATTTCCGCACAACACCAATCAAATTGATGGATGCTGTGACAACACAAGACACGTTCATCAGAGACGAAAGTTTCAATTTTTTCTTTTCCAATGATGTGTATTGTTCTATCATTATTTGGCGCATTCGTCGTATCTACGGTCAATGTGAAATTTGACCTAGTTTTAAGGTATTCCCCAAAGCTGAAGTTGCGCTGATCCACTGTTCGCGCGGAAATGTGCCCCAGCTTGCGAGAGGTTATGATATCACGGTTCGCGCGGAAAGTGTTTTAGTGTATTTGAATCGTTTTGGAGATCCGAGGTTAGTTAGTTAGTTAAGGTTGTGTGTGGTTTTAAGGAAAAAAAGAGATAATAAAATAATAAAAAAGGAGAGGGAGGGGTGGTATAAAAAGGGGGGGGGGGGGATTCATGGCATATGAATATTTTAAAAGGTGGGCCTGAGGGGACTCCCCCAGGGGGAGGGGGTGGCATAAAAAAGGGGGAAGGTTGAGGGGGGTCCATTTTCATGATATTTGAATGTTAAAAAGGGGGGGTTGAGGGGGGCTCCCCTCATGACATTTGAATAAAAAGGGGGGGGGTGAGGGGCGTCCCTTCCCCTCATCACATTTGAAAGTCGAGTTATTATTTCAAATGATAAAATTATTGGAAAAAAATATTCGAAAGAAAGCACTCAAATCTGGTGCTTTATGATGAAATGAGTTGGCAACACTGGGCGAGGCGTGATCGGAAACCAGCAAAAGCCTGCACATTTCAACAAAGTGGATCAGTGCTCATGGTTTGTGTTATTCTTATGATTTTAGATTTGTATTATAATTAATGCATGGTTTGCGGAGAATTTATCCCCGACGGAACGGTGAATAAGGTAAGTGCTTCATTTTACCCATTTCAACCTGTTTATATTTTTAATTAGGCGACTGCAGATTTCCGCTAGTAAATATCTCTGCTCAAATCGATCAAATTTTTTTTTAAAATGTCCACACGCACAAAATCGTTTGGCATTCGTTGGGTGTGTGAAGTCATCGCACGCGGGATTTGATTGGTTGCCGGATTTTCTAGCGGAACTCCATGACGTCGCTTGATTTAAAATGAAAACAGTGTGCTATTTATAGCGCGGTGACCGTAGATAAGAAAAATATACCCATTATTTCAGTGCAATACACTGAGAGAGGGCGCACAATTGACCAGCTAAGGTAAACTTTGTCTTAATGAGACCACATTCAAATCATATACTAAGTGCAACGTTTAGTTTAGGGAATACAGCGAAACTAGGCCAAAGGTCACAGTGGTTACTTAAACGGCAAAAGCGCCCCAAAAAAGTTATCACATTTTCAAAACAGCCACAAACAATAACACAAATTTTCAAAATATAATCTGGTGGCAGGAGGAAAATTTGTTTTTTGTAAATACGGCTTGCTAATGCCGTATTCAGTTTCACTGCAAGGCAAGGATTTTATTTAGAATTTTGGGCAGATTTTTCGTTCAGGTTGATCGTGTTCATCAAAGTAAATAAAAATACAAATACGCCTACGAAATATAATTAGGCCTAATTTTCTAATGACATGAGTCTAAGTAAGACTCATTAATCATTAGACTAATTAATCTCTAATCTAAAATTAGTAAAATAAATCAAAATGAAGTTACTTCCTTGTTCCAGCTTTCAAATTCAAATATTGGCATATAACATATAGTAGAAAAAATGTAATAAGCACATATAATCTTACCAACGCCAAGTTTAGTTCGGTTATCGGTTTTCTTCCAGATAGTCATTGCAAAAATATGTATCACGTACACAAAGCTATCATCTGTAAAAATTTAAGATCAATGTTTTGAATGAACTGCTGCGAGCAGCCATATTGTAATCACGTGATCTCATTTTCACTTCCTATTTTTGTGTCAGGGTTGCCACATATTTACCATTTAATTTATAAATTTAGCAGGGATAAATTTGTGACAGGGTTACTGTCACAAATTCATATTCTTTATGAGTATTAAGTGAATTATAACCACTGTCAAGAACGTAGATATGTGTTGGGGGCATACAGTTAAAACTCTCAACAATTTCAGGAAAACGTATTTTGGTACAATACAAAGAGAAGTGCCTACAATTTTAGCGAAACAAAAAATTCCAACATGATTAACGAAACGTGATATCAATAAAGACGCATTTAAACTGAGCGCGCCCGTCCTTTGGTTAACCGAGGGCGAGGGCTCTCGTCGTAGCGCACATATCGATGCATCCAGAAGCAAACATAGTGATTTTTAAAATCTGAGTTCAGTGACGTCATGAAAACTGAATGAAACTGTGCATAATATTTAAAAGTTGGAATGTAGGCATCTCTCCTTGTATTAAACCAGTATTTTTAATTTAATCTCCGTCTTAAAAAAATATCCTCAACATCTATGACCATATTGTAAATTATATTCATATTTAAATGTATAATTCTGGTTTATGTTTCGAGCAGGTATTCGATTATCCTTTATTCGAAATATTTGAATCAAAGCTGCGTTATGATCGTGTAATATATTACAGCAAACAAAATGTGAAAATTACTTTTCATGGTTATATGCTTATAGTAAGGATAATAATTATGCGGTAAATTAAGTTGTTATATAGTGAAAAGTGAACTGTACAATTAACTAATTGCTTAGTGTCTAAAATAAGCTCAGACTATTGACATAACATTACAATTACTAAAATTAAGTAAGCACTATCGTGCATTTGTTATTGTGCAGAGGATGAATGTTTGTAATCACAAGCTTGTACATAGGGTATATGTGTACCATTTGTGTGTTCCCAGTGGCGACCTAAGGCTTCGAAACATAGATAATAAATAAAACTACAGCCAAGAGAATAGAGGCTTTCGAAATAAAGTGCTATAGAAGAGTCCTGAAAATACCATGCACAGCAAGAAAGACCAAACAAATCGTGCTAAGAAAAATCAACGTTCAAGAAAGCTGGCTTTCACTGTATTAAGAAGGTAGTTTAATTTGTACGGCCATGTGAATAGACACGATGGCATGTAAAGAGTGTTGTTGGAGGAGACGATAGAAGACAGTAGAGGTAGTGGCCGATCAAAACATCGTTGGGCAAGAGATATTCAGGAAAGCATGCGCATGTCGCTAGAGAAAGCGGGACAACTTGCTAGAGACAGTTGGGATTTCAGGAGATTCATAAGGAATACTATGTTTCGGAAAGAATACGTTACATGACACATATACAAAAAAGGGTAATTTTATTGAAAATATAAGCATCTCTAGAAACAAATGCAAACTATTACTTTTATAAAAGGCAACCAAAGATTTACACTTAAATTTTAAAGTAGATATTAGAGACAACATAGCTATGTATTTTCCTTATCAATGAAACCACTAATATGACCTATAACCAACAAAAACCGTATGTGTAGTGTTTCATTGTAGTATTTTTTTCTGAAACCTAGTAATAAAAACTGTATTTAATTTTGGCAGGCTTTTGTTCAATTTTGGAATTCTCTAAGATTTTGTTTCGGTTCTTTAATAGTAATTTATACAAGTAATATAAATATTTCAATTTTGCGCATTAAAGCTACAAGGTGTGAATGTAGATAATCATGAAGAGCAATTACCATTTTATTTAACTACCATTATATATGACTTCTGAAACTGCATGGTCTGTGAAGGAAATTTAATTTTAAATATTCTCATCAATTAGATAGAGATTGTGCATAAGGTGATTCGAGTCGAACAAATACTTTTAAAATACAGAATAAATTGGCTTTAGTTGAAGTTCACCAAATTTTAAGCCAGGTTTACTATGATTTAATGAGTTCCTACACAATTATGGAATTTTTAAATATTTAGTCATTTTTTCCCCGAAAATTTAGCCTAAATATGTTCAACCATGTGGCAGCCCTGGGCGGAAATAGATTTTGATTTTTTTAGGTAGTATAAATACTTTCAGTAGTTTGTTACCTCTAATATTTTATGGTAGTGTGTCCTGATATAACCTAATTGGACTTTGTCCGCTGGTTGAAAGGGGCACGCCTCTCCAAAAGAGAGGCAAACTCATTAACTACCTATTTCTTTCTAAACGGTCGGGATGTGCAAATGCCTGAAGTGCGGATCAAACTTGGTACCTTGTCCGTCACAGAAGTGCACTGTTCCACTCCGCCACAGAGTGGGACAGTTACAACAGTACAATTATCATAAAAGTTACCATACTAAACATAAACTTTCATTAGTGCGCGTTTCCTGAAGGAGTGCAGTGAGGCATTTTAGCTGTGGAAATAAATGCAACTTTGTCATAGCTGTCGCCACGACGTGTACAGAAATATTTTTTTATTGCACCTACGAAAGACAAAAATCATTATCCCAACCGTATATTGAACTGGGATCTCAGGGTTGTGAGGCCGGCGTTCTAACGATATATAAACGTGCTTCACAAGAAAGTTACCATACTGTGTGTCATGTGACGTATTCTCTCCAGAACGTTTTTTCCCAATAAACCTCCTGAACCCTTCACTGTCTTGGGCCATGCGGTTTGCATTTTCCAACGACTTAAATGAGGAATGCGGATATTAGGCAAAAGAAAAGGCACCACCCCCCCCCCCCCCAATCTTTGATAATATGAGACAACAGATCAAATGGTTTGAGCACATCAGCAGACTACAATGAGACAGCGTACCACAGCAAGCTATGCTACTAATACAGTGACGGCAACACATAGAGGTCGGCCACGAAAACGATGGACCACCGAGATAAAAGAGGCAACATATTCCACAATATACTCAGCGCACAAGGTGGCAGTCTCCAGAAAACTCTTCTACCCCTGACGCTGAAAGGCAACAAAGGGTTTAGCGAATAGATATATAGTATTAATGTTACCTTTAATGTCGTCAGTCCATCGTCTTCTTGATCTGTCCTTCCTACTCCTCCCAGGTGCTCTGCCCTCCATTATTTGTCTTTCTAAACAGGGGTGTCTCTTTATGTAAAGGTGTAGTTTCATTTTTGCTATTGTGTTTAGTAACCAACACTCTGGAATTTTCAATGTGTTTATAATATCTGCGTTTTTTCTTTCCATGATATTCTAAGTATCTTTCTATAGCATTTCATCTCTAAGGCGTTGATCTTCTTTACCGTTGTTTTACTTAGGATCAATGTGTCACAGTCGTATGCAATCGGAAAAATTTAAGTTCTTAGCATTAACACTTTTTTTGTTGTATTGTTATATCTGTTCACTTGCTTTTTGTTGTTTTTTTACACGTTTTTAAATATAAGTTTGTGATTCGCTATATTTCTTTGTGTTCTTTAATAGTTGTTCCAATCCCTTTATTTCATTGAAGCACAGTGTCGTCTGCGTAGTGTAGTTTAGGGATTTCAAAACCAACGTTGTCGAAAGCGTGGTAGTCAGCGTTGTGTATGTCTTCTCTCACATTCACTATTATATTTTCTGCGTAAATGTTGAACAGGTATGGGGATAGTGTGCATCCCCGCCTTACACCAATCTGTACCTCAAACCATTCTGAGAGATCGCCCTCTAACTTCACTGCAGCCTTTTGATCTTGGTAAAGTTCTTCTATTAGATGAATCAAATGTCTTGGGAAGCATAGTGGAAAGTAAGATTTATAATTTTATTATGCACACAACTTTGAAGCACCCTTTTTACTTTCATGAATAGAGGAAGCTCAGATGCTCAATATAGCATTAAATGTAGACCTACTAAAATTAAGTTAGTGTTATTATGCAAAAAAATAATCTTGAGAATTGGACAAGAGGACCACGCCGAAGATGGATGTGTTGGGCCATTGACGCAAATAAAACGGCAACACAACGCATTTTCATTCTCTGGACTACATTCATCTGGAAATCTTGTAGGAACCTTGTCCTGTTACAAGAGAAATCCAGCGGAAGATTGAGAATGAACGCAGAAGAAGAAGGACAAAGGGACATAAAAGTTTATAGAAAGGTAGTATTCTTGAAAAATCATAATGTTTGCAGTAGTTGTTACAGTCTTAAAATATTACTATTTTTATCTATAATTTCACCAAAACAGACTAGTTATCTGGCAACCCTGATTGGTCACTTACTGAGAATAAACTCATATTGGCAATCATCGAGATCACACAACATGAGAATGGAAACACCAAGATACAGTTAGTGAGTGTGTTAGTCATCCCAATGCATCATTGCACTCGGGACACATTTATATGTGCATTTATTATGGACATGTGAAAAGAATCATCACCGTCACTAATTTAATATATCTTTGTATTTCGTAAGGAGTTAGTCGTCAGACCATCGTGGCACTCTGGAAATGCATATAAGTGTTCACATATCATATTCAGTATGTCCTTCAGCATGTGGTAACTAACTGTTCCGGTGTTTTGTTGGTTGATAACTATTTTTTGGTATCCATATAAGCAGCTCATTTCTTGCAACATTGCTTTTAAATTCCTAGGTTCTGTACATTCCTAGGTTCTGCATTATAGCCATAGACCCGGATGAAGAAATAACCCACATGGTCCCACAGGTCCTAATTCCTTCATTGCATTCAAAATGCATATCATAACGGTGTATGCACTACCACTAATCACTGTGGCCTCCTCGCTGGCGAGAGTGTCTGCTCTTTTATTTCCTCTAACACCCACTTGTTCATGTACAAAACTTAAAATAATTATCTTCAGCTCAGACAATATCAACGACTCCAACCCATGACAGCGTAAATAGCCCGATTGAATCTTTCGAAGCATATCCAGTCATAGCATTTCACTCGTCACAGCTATCACCTCCATCGTCATACTACTAGTGGCTGTACGGAAAGCAAATTTTCTCCCCTAATACAGTCGCCTCTGCATTGTGTGAGAATGCCACAGCACAGCGAACATCCGAGGTACAGACCCATCGGTGTAGACAATAATATCTCAGTTCGAGGAATCTTCTCGGATTAGAGCCTGGACATAATAATCTATATACACTGGAATGTCATTGTCACATTTCCTGGAAAGTGTGATTGCCACTTCAACTGTATTTTTTGTTGTCTTTCCCCAGATGGTTTGCAATCCACTCTTGCTGTTAAGCGTAGGGGTGATTGGAGCTCGAGCTTGCATTCTAGAGCCAGATGTGTGGCCTCGGCTGTGCTATGACCGTGTTTGTTCAGGATGTCCCTTAAGTTTTCTATCCATCATTTCCGTGGTCTTCCTTTGGCTTTGTACCCTGATATTATTTGGTGCCTGTACGGATAACTTGTCCTTATTAATTCTTAAAATGTGGTCAAACCACTTGATCTATTGTCTTTCTATGTATTCTGTGCAAGACATTATACCTATTCTTTCCCTGATATCTTCATTTAGCAATCTATCGAGCCTGGTGGCCCCTGGGGCTTTTCTCAAGCATTTCATCTCACGTCACTATCTTTCTGTAATTTGAAGATGAGAGTGACCACTTCAATGAAAGCTGTAAACTCGATATGCTTACTTTCTCACTGTTGTCAGAGTTGTGTGTCCCCTAATGCAGAAATCCGTTTAATAACCTTCTCAGCATGTCATGACTTGTCTTATCTTATCACATCCATGTGTACCGCTAGGAGTCATGGGGAGCCGAAGTCTTCTTTCTTTTCCTAACTGTGATGCCGCTGCCATAGTGCAGTATTGATGTTCTAATATAGGTCTATCTATGATATCATCTATCCATCTTCGTCCGCCTCTGTGGCACAGAGCGCGTCTGTGACGGCCAAGGTACCGAGTTCGATCTCCACCACAGGCAATTGTGCATCCGGACCGTTCAGAAAGCAATGGCAAACTACTGAACGTATTTATATTGTCTAAAACATCTCCACAGCCAACAAATACTGAGTTGATAGCTAAGTCGTGTAAAGGATATGCTACTATTTTTCTTATCTTCGTCTGGGCAGATAACTACCTTATTTTTACTTTATTTCCATTGATCTTTTCAATATCATCATGTAGTGGATGGTTCTGTGGCGAAGTGGTACAGGGCGCGTCTGTGACGGCAAAGGTACTGAGTTCGATCCTCACCACAGGCAATTGTGCATCCGGACCGTTCAGAAAGCAATGACAACCTACTGAACGTATTTATATTGCCTAGAAAATCACCACAGCCATCAAATGCTGGGTTGATAGCTACGTCCTGGATAGGATATGCTACCAATTTAGTGGATGGTTCTTGTCTGCAGCGTAAGTATGAAGGCGCACGGCAAACTCCGCTCTTTGCTTTATAGTAGGATATTTAAGCAAGAGGCACATCACCACTATTTCTGTATCTCTGTGGCATCCAAGAATGACACGCACAGCTTTATTTTGTATCTTATAATTATATCAATGTGCTTTTTGCTAAGCTTCAGAATATCCAAGAAATGTATTTATTTAAAACGCAGGTTTTTTTTAGAAAATGTTCCGCTAAGAGACGACGGACTATCACTAAAACTAGGGGCAAACAAGAAAACATACAAATTACAATACGCAAAACATTTTCAGCCAAAAGGTCTTATCAAGATACGCAGTAAAACATCAAAAGATGACGAATGGAAATTATCCCAACACACAAAAACGTGTCCAACCGAAATATGGAAGTGAGATGCCGGAAGGGCAGGAAGTACAAAAAAACGTAAATATAGGTGGAAACGAAACAAATAAAAAGATGACGGAACAACACGCCAACCCAGTACTACACAAAAGAGTTGTCGGAATTGAGTCCAAAAGGCTTGAGGGCACCCAATTCAAAAATAAGAAGATTTTCTAGAGCTTACCTAGGTCTATCATCGATGGTGCAGGATCTGATGGCAACGATCTGGATATCAAGAGCACTATGATGTCCATCGCCGTAGAAGTGTGTGGCAACAGCAGCAGGTGATTCTGTGCTTGATCGCATGAAGATGGTTAAAAAAGAGGGTCGCTCAATTTTAATCCGCTTTTCCCGATGTACTGCTTGCAGCAGCGTTTACATATGATCACGTGAATAATATTACGGGATTCACATGTAAAGACCTCAGCGATGAAGAAAGTGGCATTGGAAAATGAAATGTAGCGCATCTGAACCACATAAGGACATGTATAGCAACGGCTACGTGAGCAACGAACAGTACCAAAATGGCCGGGAACAGAAGACTTAAGGTAGCTATGGATATGGAGACATTTGTCTTTCAGATTTTTGTCTCGCCTATAGGCCACCAGAGGTAAGTCCTGGAAAGCGGCACTGGTGTCAGGATCAGACTGAAGACTAGAATAATGTTTGAGCATGATGCGTCGAACAGAAGAGTTATGGGGATGAAAGGTAAGAACAAGTTTAACCCTATCAGAGGAGGAGGAAGAACCTTGATACCCTATTCATCAACTGTGATATAATAAACAACAATTACGATCATACATTGAACCACAACTTAAAAACACCCAAATGGGCTTCCGTAAGAACAAAAGCTATACGGATGTTATCTTTACACTTAGCGAACAGAAAAAACCACAGAAAACAACAAGGAATTATACATCGCATTCGTAGACCAAGAAAAGGCATTCAACAGAGTAGACAGACAACAACAACACATCTGTAAATTAACAAGTACCAACGAAGAAGATAACATAAAAGACAAATTGAACGAACACATTTTTGCAAACGACCAAGTACTAATAGCGACATCAGAAGAACAATTGCAAGACCATATGAACAGATTCCACACAACATGTCAAAAATTCAACATGAAGATCAATATTGAAAAGACCGAAATAATGGCAATAGCAAAGAAAGAAAGAAATATCACTATCTCCATCCAAACACCTTAAACAGGTAATTGAGTTCACTTACTTAGGAAGCACTATATCGAGTGAAGGGAAAACCAGTAAAGAGATACAAAATAGATGTAAAAAACATACCAGATCCTAAGACAGATGACACGTATTTTCAAGAACAAAAATGTAAACATAGACACTAAAGTTGCATTATACAAGACTATTGTATACATTATACATTGAACTTACTCCTGCCACCTAAGCACTACAAACATTTGCTACATTATTTTGTAACCAGTTTTACATCTAGAGCAGAAGATGCAAACCTAATTTTGTCAGCTAGCTAAATTTAAAATTGCTCATCAAGCTAAACCTTTTAGTTCTATGATGTGCCAATAAAGTCACAGTTTTCACCAACTGTCAAAAACATCAGGAGACTTCCTGCCTTGGAAGTAAAAACATTTTGTTTCAGTGATGAACATCAAACGTTTGCAGTGTGCACTATCTCCAGAAGTCTATTCTGTTCTGAACACTGTTTGAAAACACACATTTTCTCCATATGTTGGCTCGGTGGTAGAGGGTTTTTTGGTTCACTTCACAGACCCAACTTGGTTGAATTAGCTTGTGGTTTGAAAGCCAATCATTCACATTGTACTGGCGATATGATTGGATGAAAGCCAATTGTTCACATTGTACTGGCGATGTCATTGCATGCATTAGTCGCATCATAAAATTTGATCATAGTTAAATGGCAGTGGTAGGAGAAGATGGGAAAAAGATACTGATATAATAATAAAACCCATAGTTCGTCAGGCTCGTAGGAGTGTCACATTGATAAATTTGGTACAGAAAGATTTTCACACATCTATATCCTCTACCATCCTGATAAGTTTTGAAACTTCACACCCTGCCCAGTCATTGATATTATCTAGCCATGTCTTCTTCTGGCCTCCTAGTCTTCTTTCAACCTCCACCATACCTTGAAGAACACCTCTTGTCAATTGACACAACATGGAAAGGGACAGTTTACAAGTTTCAATTTCTCTTAAATTGGTGGAAGTTCACTACGAGTCAATCATTTCAGTGAGAGCAGCAATTTAGTTGTACTGGTCAGTAACACCCCACCTCAATCGTTCAAAAATTATGATGTCTCCCCCCCCCCCCCATGTAAACATAAAGTGGCCTTACATTTTTTATAGGTCTATTCAAAAATTGACTTATTCCATAAATGAAACCTAATCTCAAGTACAAATATTTTTTTTCGAAGTGTCCCCTTAAACAATGACATCCCCCCCCCCCCTTCCACCTGTTGGGCGTGTGCCACAACACCGGGTTATAAGCATATAGTATGGTGTGGTAGCAGGGAAAGGAACATTAGGTACATGGGGATTGTTGCTGACCTTTCATGCGAAAATGGTACCTCATCTTAAATTAATAGCCTATTGTAATGTTAAACTTCTGTCATGTTTACGGGGATTTGTCACTTTCGTTGTTTTTTTTTACGTACGTGCCAACCCTAATTAAGTATCTCGAATAAATAGGTCAGACTATAGGCCAGTTCAATCGTCTCATAAAAACGTGTAATAACGATAAACACATTCACGTGACATTTACAGTACATGCATATATGTCTCCTTAGTTGATGATTGGTCGATAAGGGATTAAAACCTTTTGGTTAAGGTATGTTGATATCATGGAATGCCAGAAAAACTAATGTGGAAGTGTTGAAAGAGTCAAATGCGAAACGGACTTTAATCAATAATATAAGAAAAAGACAATCTTCATATTTTTGGCCACTTCATCAGTCAAGGAGGTTTGGAAAACATGGTCACAACAGGCAAGATTGAAGGCAGCAGAGACAGAGGGCGACAACGTGAGAAAACATTAGACAGTTTGATAACCTGGCATAGCAGGGGAAACAACGAACTTGACACATAATACTGGAGACAGAGAGCTGTAGAGAGCCATGATCGCCGCCAGCCGGCATGGCACCTGATCATGATGTTGATATCGTCTTAGCGGAAATAGGCTTCAATTTCTAGCAAATTTACTGTCGTTACAGCAAACACACACATCGTTAGGCTGCTTGTTGTTTGGTGAAGGCTCCACTGGCTTCGTGAACTGTTCTTCCACGTGATCTGGTGGTAAATGTCCATTCGAACCACTGATTGTGGATTATTTTGATCGTCTATGTCTCACATCATCCGTGTCATAAAAATATTCGGAGATGAACCCCGTGAACACAGCATTCATTCACATTCATAGCCTACGTTTATCAATGAACTCTCTAGTGATTGCAACAATAGTCTTGAAAAGATAATCCATTCTTCACCAAAGATCGATGCCTTCTGGTGCACACATCTGTTCAAGACCGATGCTTTCTGGTGCAGACATATGTTCAAGATCGATGCCTTCTGGTGTACACATCTGTTCAAGATCGATGCCTTCTGGTGTAAACATCTATTCAAATTCTTGTTTCATCTTCTGTATCTATTCTCAAGCTCCTGCGGATCAGCAGGATATAGTCCAGATAATAGTTGTGTAATAATGTAGAGCTTAACTGAAAAATCCGACGTCAGCTTAGTCTCTACGTCAATTTGACACTGTGGGGTGAGACCAGTGTTATAAATATGTTTTAAAGTAGGGGGAGGAGTAAAAAAAGGTAAAGGTAGGTCCCATGGCATCTGCCGTCGGGGGATGAAGATAACTCTTCATGTACTAAGCCGCAGCAACTATTAGGTGGGGTGGCCAGTTCCCTTCCTTGCTGTTTTTTTACCTTCCCTAACTCATGCGTCAGGTACTCATTTACAGCTGAGTCGACTGGAGGAGTGGTCGTGTCAAGTGAGAAATCACAACCCGGATTTTTAAAAATGTTTTTAATGTCCGGATGTAGGAAAAAGGTAACTCGTGTATCAGATCTTCTTCATGTGAATTGTTATGTTCCTTTTGTGAAAATCACTGCGGGGGGGGGGGGGGGGGGGGGGGGAGGGGGCTTTTAACCGTATTTTGGCCAAATTTCTATCGAACTTCAGCATAGCCTCTAGGTCAATTTGACACTGTGGGGTGAGACCAGTGTTATAAATATGTTATAAAGTAGGGGGAGGTGTGAGGAGTAATTCCCTTAAAAAAGTAATTCGTGCATCCTATCTTCTTCATGTGAATTGTGATATTCCTTTTGTGAAAATCTCTACGAGGGTGGAGTGGGAACTTTTTACCCGCATTTTGGCCAAATTTCTAATGCTAAAAGGCATTTACCTATTCTGATTTCCTAAAGGACGGGAAGTTGAATATCTCAACCCTGCAACCTCCTTATCTACGGGCCTTTGTGGGACAACAAACTCCACTGTAAATTCCTCTTGGTTGCTGCTTACGATATGCTTGAAAGGTAACAGTTTAGCTCCCCAGGCTCCCCTTTCAGACTTGCCAACCAAGGACGATTTCTATGGGAAATTAAGTTTATCTAACTATCACTACGTTCAGATTTTTGCTTACTAGAAACAGATTCTTGAAGAGATTCTTTCTTTTTAAATATATCAAAGAACACATGTCAGCTGTGTTGGAAATTTAATTTATTTATTGGATGATCTCCGTGACAGACGACACATGGCAATCACATAATACTGCGAATTAATTAATACGTCTACAGAAAATACCTTGAGGCCGCTGATCTATGTATAAATAAATCAAAGTCTTCACGCTCGACCGCATTTAGGGTTACCAAGCGTGTTTATTCGCTTGAACGAAGTGAGACCAAGTGTGTTGATTTGAACACGTAACACATTCGATGTATTTGTAAACTGTTATAGAAACTGGGACATAGGCAAAACAGGGCGAGATATAAGTCAGTGTTATAAAACCAAGACAATCTCGGTGAGACCTGGACACATCTTTGCACTCAATACATACAATTATAATACCTATGTACCATTAACATAAACAAATTTATATTTCCGCAATTTTAGTAAGCAATGTATCAAGTCAAAATATTTTGAGTTAACATTTTTAAAAAACTCAGTTGACACAGGTGGATGTCGTTATATTGTGAAATTGCGTTATGTTGAAAGTAAATTTTCTCTAAATAATGAAGCGTTTTAAAACTCACAAATTGCAATCCCATTATTTTTTTCTCGTGAATACTAAATTTATTTTCTTTTGTTAACGAAATTATAATTAGATAATTAAGATCTTTTAAATTACGAATTAAGAATTATGGCCTTAAAAACTGTAAGACTACATTACTACTTTTTAATCAAAATACTTTATTTATTCTTTCCAATAAATAACAGTATCCAAATGTTAAATCAAAAATACGCTAAAGTGTAAGGGTGTAAATACAAATAATACTAAAATTTAAGTAATTACAAAGTTATTTCATGACAAAAAAGTCGAGTGAAGCACTTTCTACGCAGCTCTCCTATACCCCCGTAATCCTCTTGCGAGGCGGTATGACATAGCAGGCGTCGCTATCGAAAGCCACTCGGACACTGAATATAGCTCATCACTCAGCTAAGCACGTTTATGCTGTTAACATTCCGTACGACCGAAAACTTCATCCCGGTGACTTCGCCCTTTTAACATGTCATATGGGGAGGAACCAGCCTTGATCCCAAGCGGTACTGCTGACTCGACACTGGCTGAACCTTGACTCCGCGGTGGAGTCTAAGACATGTTACGGTATGGCTGGTTCCCATACAAGTCAAGAGTCAACTCGTAAAGTTCCGCGGGGAACTTGAACTTGATACGGACATTCTCCCTTAACATCCATGAGTTTATGTGCCACACTTTTGTTCACCATGTCAACAGTTAGGGAACAATGTCGTGCATATTGCTTTAAAAAAAACGTTTTTATAAATAGTAGAACTGGGAAGAGTTACATAAAATCACTAAAAATAAATGAGATTTGTTTATTTAAATTATATTACCACATGATCAGATCAAAATATTTGTGTTCTTATGATTTATTAATATATTTACACAAATTAATACATTTCACATGTATTACATCCCTTTATCTGAGAGTATCTGAGTGGTTATGACCCTTAATGTATAATGGAAATGCACACTCTCTATAACCCTGCTATCCTAGACAGACCCTCAAAATATATTTCACAAAATTATTTTTCCATATGAGCCTCAGTTTTTATCCTATTTTTGCATTGCAATCACGTTTTTATCTTCTTAAAACGTCAAGTTGCAAAAAAGAGTCAAATATATAGCCCCAAACGTGAACCTAATTACATTTTGAGAACCACTGATCTTTATCTGCTTCTTTTTTTATGCGTTCGTCCTCAAACTCCTGTTTGTTATCAGGATGTAATCCGGAGAATGGAATGTTGTATGTCATCATTTACATCGTGGTTGCGATATCTGCGCCTTTCGATCTGACACGCCCAACTTCAGCATGACTTCTGGATAACATGATCCTCTATTGAATAGGAGAGCCAGCTCAACCCACCAAAACCTTCTTAGTCACATTTTACGATGTGCATGGTAGGCAACAATAATAGTACCACTAACTTTGCTTGATTTTTCCACACCACATTGGCACCACTGATCTAAACCACATAGCACAGTCCACACCACGCATTGTTTGTGTTTTGATTTTTCTTACTAGTCCTAATGTTGACATCTTAAGAGCAATCTTAATTCGTGAACTGTGCTCGCGAGATAGAAATAGGGCTCTGTTTACTGGAAGAAAACTTGACTATTGTGTCTTAGATAGTCACACTGACTAAACATAATGCTTCATTAATAAAATATAATTTAGTCACAGTAAACAGAGAACTTCCCACTTTATAGAAGTCCACTTTTAGAAGGTGGTTTTACGTTTGCAATGAAGGGGAGATAATATGTACAGTTGTGAACAGATTTGTTTTAATTAATTATTGTGTCAAAACAAAGTTGAAAAATCTATTCCTGATGTACTTTCACTTTAAACGTGCATTTACCAATTAGTATGTTCTTTTTTTAATTGTATCCATCTGTCTAAAACATTTTTTTTTACAAATATTATGAAACTCTCACACTTTGACCGACACGCTAAGTGTTTCCTATATACAAAAACGTGAAAATTTGAATTAGATCCCCCTATTCTATCTATTTTAAAAAAATGATACATTGCGTTTTTCAAGAGATGTCACAAGAGGATATAAGATTGTATTAAACTTAAACGTTCAAGTCGTAGGCTATCCTTTTCAGGACAGACCAGAACCCAGGTCATTCTACCACAAGATACGCCCCGATATAACCATAGAAAATTATTTCACGGTTGAAAGTGCGTGACTTTCTCAAGAAATCCAGTAATAAACAAATAATGAGATTCCCATGTTCTATCAATTAAACAAAATCATATGATTACTGTTTCATTGTTACAGTTACTCTCCAGGCACCCCCTTCCACCTCCCTTACATCTCAGAATTAAGAAAGGGTACACCTATTTTATTACAGACTATACAGAGATTTTCAACAACCTTCACATTCCAGGTGTCATGTCAAAAGCTAGGGAAATAGCCTTTAGGATATTATTCAACATGACGCCCATTAGAGGGAAACAAGCACGCAGACTAGAGCAGACGCCAAAATGTAAACTTTGCAGAAGAAACATCCCAGAAACAGAAGACCGCATCTTTTACACATGCAATACAATCACTTCTACCAGAAACAGATTAAGAGACATAATAAAAACACACATACAAAACACGGACATTTACAAAGCTATCATGTTGAACGTACTGCCTCAGACAACAGATGTATACAACAAACTTATCATCTTGCTATCCCAATACATATACCTGATCTGGTCTTGTCGGATACGGGCAGTATTTTACAATACAATATTTCAACCACATACAGTTCTTTCTACACATATTCAATCAGATGACACAGCACATAATATGAACATCTACAGAAACACGCAAATCATTACGGGTTTGTATCACTCACTTCACAAAATTGTAAAGGTCCACCATTCCACGTTTCAATTCACGGGCAAAATTTTCATCACATTGCATATGTTGATTGTCGTTACTTTCAAAAAATGTTCACGTAAAACGTGTATATAAAATGATTTACTAAGGATCTCCGCGAGGAGACACAATATAATACCAAATGTTTCAAATGAACTATATTTCCAAACATACTTCGTAGTTTTTATTATCTCCAATGTTAGAAACTTTTGCTACTGCACGTACTATATCACGTGGTTTTGTTAGCTTTTACTCATAATATGAACATGTATGGATATATGTAAACAATTATTCCTGTTTTTGTTGTTGTTTTCATCAATTAATTTTGTTGTCATCCATGTATCACCCATTTCACAAAATTGTGAAGGCCCAACCATTCCACATTTCAACTCGCGGGCAAAATTTCATTACATTACATATGTTTATTGTTGTTACTTTTATATTCTATACTGTAATCGTTACAAATATGTTGTATATACATATATATGTAAAGAAATATGTATAGGTATATACAATGTTATTGGGGAAAAAACGAAAAAAAAACCCACATGAAAGCCAGCTCCCACTATGCGCATATATGTACACGTGTGTGTGTTTGTGTGTGTGTGTGTATATATTATATATATATATATATATGTGTGTGTATGTATATGTGTGCACGAGTGTAGGTATGTATGTATATATGTGATGTATGTATGTGTGTGTAAATGCATTTTTTTGCTTGAATAGTATGCGTGCAAGGATGAAAAAGTAAAAATCCTTACATATTATATTTATCATTACACTCTCATCACAAAATTTTCACGAATGTTGTTTAATCCATCTCATAACAAAATGCACACTGCACATTTCAAATGTATTTGGTTTTGTAAATGTTTGTTGTTGCAAATAAAGATTGAAAAAAAAATGTTAAAAAAATATGTTACAGTTACTCTTACTGTAATTACTGTTACTCATTGGAGCACCTGCCATCTGATGTTAAAATGCTGCCATGATACTTGACTTTAGCCCCCATGATTAAATGCTGAATCATATATAGTAATGCTGCATTTTGGCGGTGTGCATTTCTTGAAACAATCAATTACTTCTGGTTTCTTCTTGTTTAGACAGAGCTTTGTTTTCACTTTTTTTACTACCATGTCTAACAAGGTTTAAATTTCTTGTTCTCTCCCTGCAATCATAACTGTATTGTCAGCATATCTTACATTATTCAGAATTTGTAACCTCCAACTGCTATTCCTAGCATGTTTTATAAGTCTCACATAATATCCTCTGTATACAGAAGGAAAAGATCTGGTGACATTACACATCCTTGTCTGATGCCCATCTCTATCTTTGGAAATTCTCCTACATTACCGTCAACCCTCGACACAGCTGTTTGTTTCCAATACATGTTTCTTACTATCTTTAGATCTTTTCCATCAACATAGCTGTCATCTTATTTTTACATACAGTCATGTGACGTATAATTTATATGCGTATTCTTATACAACTTCTGATTTATGAAACAACAGAGAATGAACAACGTAAAAACAAACTCAATAAACTGCTTTCGTTGACGATAAAAACATCATATATGATGACGAAGAAAAACGGCAAACTCAAATCAACTCACTATCACGAATATGCAATAAATACAACAAGCGGACCAACAGACAAAAGGCAGAAACTATGCTTATAACGAGATCAACAGATCATTTAAACATTCAAATAGAGAACACAAAAATAATACAAGTCACAGAGTTCAAGTACCTACGAAGTATCTTCACAGAAGACGGACGAGTCAATTGAGAGATAGAAATAAGATGTCAAAATGCAAATATTGTGATATACCAGATGTCACTTTTGCTATAGAACACCCCCCCCCACACAAAAACCCCCACAAAAAACAACACGGAAGTACAGAAACACGTGAGTAAGAGCATCTTCGTGCCAACACTATGCTACCAATGCCAGACTTGGCAACTAACACCTACACATAAGTGAGATCATCTTTGTGCCAACACTATGCTACCAATGCCAGACTTGGCAACTAAAGTTTTGATCTTAAATAAATCAACAATCCTGTACACCATTCAACATAACTGCAGAATGTTCACAGTGCCCAATAATTACATACTTGGGTTTTACATTGTTCACTTTCTCCACCTTGAATTCACTGGACATTTATGGATAACATTTACGGATTTAGAAGTTATTCATCTGACATTGGACTATTCAACAATCTAAAAAAAAACATTAATCTATTGTTTCTTTTGAACAATGTGCTCGCTTTTATTGCAGCGTTCTTTGCCAGAGAAACTTCTACTATTTATTAATTTTAACAATGGTGGGAGAGTTGTATGGAATATAATTTTAACAATGTGTTGTCTAGTATTATTATGTATAATGGTTAGTCCTGGTCGCTGTAATTTATTGAGTAATGGATGATAAGTTTGGGTTTTCTGTAACGTGATACACATGCCAGATTATCACTAATTTATTCCAAAGACAGTGAGAAAAGGAAGCGTGGATGTTATAGTGTGAGGTCTATGGCGCCATCTTTGTCCTTAGGTGATATGCTAGTCATGTTAAGCACCTGCGATTCAAAGTACACAAATTGAGCAATCTGTAGCTTATAGGGACACCATATATATTGTTAGTTTCTTTGCCATTCCTGCAATACAAAAGTTATGAATATATTTGTGAATATATAGTATATTCACAGTTTACCGAAATAATCACCCTTCTTCAGTTTTTCTTTTTAAAAATAAAGAAAGTATCTTATGGCGAGGTATGCGCCTTTCAGCCACAAAGGGGGGGGGGGGGGGTTACTGTTACAGATAATCCAGTCACCATGATTCTAATATTAACTTTGTGATGACAAAAACGTATTGAATATATAACTCGGTGGTTATGGTTCTTCACCACTCCCTTAAATACATAGGCCTACTCTAGAACTCGTGGTGGCTGGATTACCAGAACTCTATTATTCTTTTATGGTTAAAAAAAACTATGATATAACCAAATTGGCGCCCTATTTTGCCAGAGGACAGAAGGGGGGGGAGTTGTAAAGAATTGCGACATTATTACCTGCCAATTATGTTGTAAGAGGCTACTAAGCAGGTCTTGGGCTCGCGTTGGTTGTTTAATCCCAAAAAGGTCAAAGTAGTAGGATGTGTCAGACCGAAAAGCGCAGACATCGCAGCTAAGATATAAGCTATGACACAATGCACTTCGTTCTCGGGACTACATAATGCTAATATTCAGGAGTCTGAAAACGAACGCAGAAGAAGAGGAGAGAAATTGGACCATGTCCGCGTTTGAAAGAAGCGCGCCTCACCATAAGAGTACCTTAAATAAAATTAATTATAATAATACCATAGTTTGTGGTTCAAATAAGAGTTGGATAATAACGAAACATGAGGATGACAAAGCAGAGATTTATTACATAAACATATTGTGATCAAAATTATTCCTTGATGACACACACATAAATCTACGTTTACACAAGGGACTGCTTGACCATCATGTAATAATGAATACATACATATCTGTGTGTGTTCGTCGGTCACAAGTGATGATGACGATTTTTACATCCACTTTTGAAAATTCAGTTAAAATTATGACCATGTCTAATAGTTCGTAGATGTCTAATGAGCACTATTCGAGCTGTAAATGTTCTTGGGCAGTTCGGGCATGGAATAACCACCGTAGACGGATTTTGATCTATCCGTGACTTTCTAGCTACTCTCCGCTGTTTGGCTGCAACATTTCTCCTCTTTTCACAAGATGATGCGCTCTTTTTCACTGTAGAGCGCCATATATATATATATATATATATATATATATATATATATATATATATATATATATATATATATATATATATATACAGTGTTTTTTTCGAGGAAAAAGGTGGGTATACGGCGTTTACAGAAGTGGATGGTCAATACTTTAACATGAATGGTCACCACCTCTCCTCCACCCCTCTCCCAATATTGCCGGCATACTTTCCGCATAGGGAGTTTTGAAGGAAAAAGAAAACCAAGCTTACGTATGAAACATATTGAGTAATCAAATAGTTTTCTTATAGTTCTACTATCATATTAAAAAACGGGTGGCGGTGTGGTTTGCTGTGTATTCTCCGTAGCGTTATTTATGAGGTTCCGTTATCTAAAGAGGGAGGGTTCAATCATTTCGTGTGTTGACAGTGTCAGAAGGAGAAGCAAAGAATATTAACGCTCTGATCTGCCATGCATGTCATAAGAGACTACTAATAGGTATGAGGTTAGTGTTGAGTATGAGAACTAGCAACAAAAATAACCACTCAAACCTTCCCATATATATATGGGCCTCACAACCTCCACCCATATATACAGATATACAGACACACATACTTACATACCGACATACATGCACTAATATAATGCTTACTTTGACCAGGTTTATAATAAAGGCCATAATTTGTCCATGCCTTTATAAAGTTCAATATTTCTATTTCTTTCCTTGCTATTTTAATCTGGTGCTGCCTGGTGCCCAAAAATCCGATGTTGTCTTAGTGAAGCCTCCAATCGGTCATGAAAGGAAACAGGACATATTAGTTGATCATCGTTTCTATCTCCATTATAATAGGAATTCCTTGCAAAATTAGAGACTTGACAACTTGTACAGCTTTCTGGCAGTACTGTCCGGGTTATAATCGCCTCTCTACAAACAAATGTATAGTGCGCTTAATTGCTTTATTGGCACCATTTGAATTTATGTTTCGTTCTTGCGCTATCAGGCTCATTTCAGAAAGCTCTTGAAGTGCATCACGCATTAATTCTAATTCTAAAATAAAATCCACAATAGTAATCTTCTTCATCAATCCCTTATATGTGCACCTACCTTTTTTTTAATCTCTGGAATTATCATCTTAAGCATTCTAAAATGACAAACTACTTTATGATCCAATCAAACTGCAGATACTTAGCGAAAGCTGGATGCTACCCAACTAATGCTTAATATTCGTCTAATTTTCAACAACTGCGCTTCCTGTGAACTGGCACATACATGGAGTTCGCGATTATTCTTTGGTTGATGCATGATAAAAAAACGTATAACTTGTCAATAAATTATTTCAATCTATTAATTTCAGAAACTTTCTCATCAGCATCGTGGACAGATAATTCCAGATTATACTTAGCACAGTATCAAAGGTAATGAGAGAGCAGATAGGTTGGCCGCACACGCTACTACTACGGCTGTTGGTGGAGCGATGGATCGAGCAAACATTTTGAATTCCCTACGGGAAAACGCACGAACAAATGACTGTACAAGTGACGATGACTCTTGTTCCATGATTAGAATAAAGGAGCTTGGTTTGAAATGTAGTGTCGCTAGAAAGGAAAGTTTTCGTGGACGAGAAAGAATGATGGTCAATCAACGACGTAGTAGGACCGTCAGTCAACGTGTAATGGCGGATACACTCAAGGAAAGATCTGAGCACCTATGGACTTGTCCAGAGTGCAAAGACGATGATCCAACGACTAACTAACTAACTAAATAACTAGCTAGCTAGCTAACTAACTAACTCACTAACTAACTAACAGTATAAAATAATCAATGATGAAAATTTATCTTTTAATAACTTTTTTTTACTACGAGAACCCAACATTATTGCTGCACCATCACAGGCAACAGAAATTAAACATTCAATCAGGCACTCCACTGTCAATCCAATAGAATGAAGACATCTAATCATAGCTGAGAAGATTCCGGCGGATGGTACATATTCTAGTTCAGCTAAGTCAATAAATAAATTAACTAGTCTGATCATTTAACAACCTGAAATTATTGCGCGAATATACAAAATATTCTGACTGATTGTTATCGCCTCGTCGATGATTAATGAAATTCTTGATTTTATATTTACAATTGTATTGATCAATTTAGTTTTCATCTCCTTGCTAGTATTATGTATAGGCCCTTTATATATATATATATATATATATATAATATATATATATATATATATATATATATATATATATATATATATATATATATATATATATATATATATATACACACACACACACACACTTGATTTCTTCTAAAAGATCAGTGGTAACGTCGTGCTGCGCATCTTGTTTCCAAGGGAATAACAGTATGGCGTTGCATCTATTTCTGGGAGGTCTTGATTATAATTTTTAACTGAACAATCCACGAATAAGACGTTACAATAGATTTAATTGTATTACAAAGGTGATATATTGAATTTATATCTTATGTATGTATATTTTCTTATATTATTGGCAAATTAAATGCTATTGGAAAAGCTGTTCAACGAAAAGTACTTTTCTATTTGATTTTAGACAAACAAGAGTTAGTTCAGTAGCACATTTTCTTTGGAGAACGTTGTCTTAAACTTAAAACTTTAATAAAACTAACTTATGTCTTCGTCCTGGGTACTCTGAACGCCTCTCTGTTCCGTCATGTCGCTTTAAGTGTCCAAAATACCGTAGCTTCCTTATTTGATGCAAAATAATGTTACATCATTAAAAATACTATGGTTAAATAGCCCTTGAAAATTGCAATACAACGCAACCAAGTCTGTACGGTAACCCTTAAAAAAGTGATGAATTTTTTTCCGAATTAGTTTGACATCAAATAAATTTACACGAAACTTATAGGAAAATATAAATAAAACTTGACCACAAAAATGTAAGTGAGCTGACAATTTCTGAATTATCTTAATCTTAGTTATTTTCAATGTTGTTCGTTCATCACAAGTGATGATGACCATGGCATTTGTTACATCCACTTTTGAAAATTCAATTTTAGTTATGTCCTTGATTATGGGTTCGTAGATGGCTAATGAGCCCTATTCGAGCTGTAAATTTCCTTGGGCATTTTGGACATGGAATGACGACTATAGACGGATCTAATAAAAAATGACTTGCACTGGGGATTTTGATTAAAGTGAGGAAGAGTTGATTTTCAATAATACAACACACAATCACAAACTATAATAGTATACATTTTTATGTTCGTGAAGACAAGAAGACTATGTTGATAATATTTCTGGAATTTCAGAAGGACACAGAACTAATTGATATTCATAATGGCTGCTAATTTGCATAATTATAATGAAAATAAATTAAATATCTATTAAACATATTAAAATACCACAGAAACTATATATTTTTGTATTCACAAATACCAGATGCATCCGTTGATTACATTGCTGTGATTCTCAGAAGCATGTAGAACTAATTAATATTTGAAATGGCTGCCAATTTGCATAATTAAAACAATTTGTTGATGTTTTTAAAAAATTAACTGCTGTTTGTTTTCAGCAATGTCTAGCATCCTTAAAAGTTACATATATAAAAAAGAAAAATGGTTACAGAAGTTAATAAATCAGTTACAAACATGTTGAATGATGTCATCACTAATTTTCACTAAATGTCCCAAGAAATTTACAGCCTAAGCAAAATTTCCAAACACGCTAATCCAAGACGTCCAAGTACATACTTATAGTAGGCTAACATTTTTCATAATAATTATAATAATAATTATTAATAATAGGGGGGGGGGCTAGTACTAAGAATTTCATTTGATAAATACTGGTACTTAGTCTCATCATCAAGTGACATATTCTTTCCAGAACATATTTTTCCCTATGGATCTCTTAAATTCTCCCCTGTCTTGAGTAAGTTGTCCTGCCTCTTCTAGTGACATGCGCAGGCACTCTTGATGTCTTTTGTTCAACGGCGTCTTGGACGGCCTTTGCTCCCTATTGCCTTTCTGTTATTCTGAAAACAATGGCAAACTACAGAAGTATAGTGCCAAGAAATTTTCCTATGGATGTGGTACTTAGTCTAAGTACTTGCCCGTGTATAACGGGGCCCAAAAGGGAGCAAAGAATAGTAACACTGTTTACCTTCCATGCATGTCGTACGAGGCAACTAGGAGGTTATGGATGGAGTTGGCTGTCCCATCTTATATAGGGTCATCGAATATTATTCTATCGGATGTGTCAGGCCAAAAGGTGCAGATATCACAGAAATGCTGTAAACTATGACACAACACATTCCTTTCTCCAGCCTACATCCTGCTGATCTGCAGGAGTTTGAGAACGAACACATAAGAAGAAGAAGTCTAAGTACTAGCATTTATCCTTAAAAATACTACACAGATAGAGAGTATTGAAAATCACAATTCAACGATACATTAGCTCTTTGAGGACGAAACTATTCCTGGTGTTTAGACATAATTAGCTTTGGGCTAAATTTTTGAACCACAACATGATTTAGGTGCAAGCTTCCAGTAGACAAAGAATTAGGTATTGAAGGTCATATAAGATATCAAAAGTAAGAGTATAAAAATATAAAAAAATTGACAAAAAACAAATGATAAAATGTCGAGGTCTACTTACCACTTAAAACAGAAAGGTTCCACTTAAAGGCGCAGATATTGTAGCAATGCTGTAAAACATGACACAACGCATTCCGTTCTCCGGACTACATCCTGCTAATCTGCAGGAGTTTGAGAATGAACGAAGAAGAAGAAGCTTGGTCCTGTAAGAGTTAATATATAGCAATAAATAAATATTCAGAAATCAATATAGCCTATTTATAACTGCACTATTAATTTGTATTATTCATAGATTCCAGAGCAAGAAACTGACCTACACAAACTAATCATGTCACGGGCCCAAGCAGAAAGTGTGATAAAAAATATAATCAGAGAAATTGCACAGGAATGTGCGAGTAAAGGTCAAGCTGTATCTGAAACATTGGTTGCATTTATGGTATGTTCTTTATATGAGATTTTTCTATTGGATAACATAGTTATGATGATTTTTTTAGTTACTGTTTATTGAATATTATTCTATCGGAAACCATTTCTTATTATACTAAAATTTATGAAGAGCAGATAAATATATGTTATTTTTTCTAAAGTTTAGTTATGTAAAATGGTCACATAATAATCTCAACATTGTATGCCTATTGTTGGTATTTGTTTGTTTATTACAGGTGAAGGCAGTAGTCTTAGATCCTGGAAATGAGTTCAATGTTGATCGGACATTAACAAAAGACGATGTGCAAAAGCTCATAAAGGTATCAACCATTTTATACTTGTATAATTTTTCAATAAACTCATGTCCTTGTTCATTCACAGTTTATCCATCACCACTGTTGTAAAAATATTGTCAGGATAATGTGCAGTTTTATCACCTTATTATGAGTACCGTAATATCTAATATTATACTAATTTTAAAGATAAACTATACCTGATTAGAACATGCATATTTCCAGTAGCAGTTTACTGCTGTGAGACATGGACAATAAATCAATCAAGGAAAAAGACCATGAATAGTTAAAAGGACAAACCAACACATGTTAAGAACAGTAAACAGTGAAGAGGGTTGACTTCTAAAACAATGTTAACATGAAAGCTAAGATTATTTTTTTGCCATATAAAATGACATAACACATAGAAATGCCATTTATGAATTTTTTAAAACATTTTCATCACCTTGAGAGGAATTTTCAATGACTTTTGTTTTCTGTGAATTAACTAAAAAATAGTGTAGTTGTGAAAGTTTGTTATAGGACATACATAATTCATAATTCCCATTTTATAATTTCACCAACAACATACTTTCTGATGTTGACTAGTACATTACAATTTTCGAGGAGATTGAATGGCTAACTGCAGCTTTTAGACCTACTATCCATTTGGTAGGACTGAAACCATCATCTCCTAGGGTTTGAATATCAACTTAATCAATTGCAATGGACATAGGCCCTATGTTTGAATGGTGTGTTTCAACCTTGTGTGTTTCAAACTTCATAATACAAGTCAAATTTATTTTTTATTCTTTTTTTCTAATTTTTTTTTTCATTTACCAGTAGTTTTTTCTGTACGTAAGTTTGGTACTTTTTGCTTGTTATAATTATATAATTTCTTGGGTCACAAGGTCACAGATAAGAGTTTAACCCACCCTTAGTTAATCAGAACAAGACATAGTATTAGAATCTCTGTGCCACACCAAATGACTGTCACCTCATTCCAGCAATCTTTCTCAAATATGTCAGAGGAATTTATGTACGAAAGACCTTTGGGGGGGGGGGGGTCCTCGCTTTGCTTACAGGTTTTCAGTGATTTTTACAGGTATTTACTTGTTTGTGATACAGATTTTGCCTCACAAGGTTGGAAGGTATGCTCACAGGGCAGTAACAGTACAGGAATTTTAAACCAAACAACAAGTGTGCATTCTCAACCATCCACCATACTCCCCAGATTTTTTTTCTTGTGATTATTTTCTATTCCATAACTAAAGTTGTCATTAAAGGGGCAACTCTTTGAGGATGATATTCAAAGTGCTGTAACAAATACTCTAAGGGTCATAAGAAAAGATGAATTCTAGAGTCATTCTAGTATTTTTTTAGATCGTGTCACTAGCAGTATCAATGCCAAAGGAGATTGAATAAAATACTGCTAAAATAATTTCCGTTCTTTTTTTGTTTTTCAGTCACATGTTTTCATTGTCTGATGGTATATAAAATGATTTTTTTAGTTGTATCAGCATAGATATAATACTTTAAGATGTGTCAGTTATAAGTGTCAAAGGGATTGTCATATTGGTTATCTCTGCAGTTGTGTGTAAACCGCCTCATGGACTCAAGGTCACCAGCACTGGACACAATAAAGATGCAGGTGTATTTTGACATGAATTACACTACAAGAGGTCTAAATTTTTTTCTTCAGAACAAACAATATTGCGATTGTCATGTTTTGCTTTAACTTGTCTATTATTTCATCCACTGGCCATAATTGGATTTCATTGCATATTCCGATCCCATTTATTCTCTTTCTTGTCATTTCTTTGGTGTATAGTTTAGATATTCTTAAAATTGTTTGTCTGTAATGTTTGTTTCACAACTGTTTAGACATTTCTCTGAGTTTTTGATTGTCTCTCATAGGCCTGACTTACCAAGTTAGGAACAATTAGAAATGTACATACATGTTTATCACCAGTAACTATTTGCAATAGTATATTATTCTGTGCAATTTTTTTTTCAAAATCTTCTTTCAAATAGAAATAAGCATGTTTGCTAATAAATTAATTATATCATGAAAGTTTTGAAAAAAGATTGTGAGAATATGAAAAAAATTGAAGAATTCACCCAATTAGTGCAGAAGTATTGCTTTCAGTCAAGAAAAATGACCATGCTAACATATCTAGTTTTTATGAGCTAACTCTCCACATATTTTTAGTTATCTTGTTCATTGTGATTAATTTTTATTGTCACTTTCAATGTCCTTCCTGCATCAATGAGTAATAATATGTTAGCTATGTCTTCTATCCTCTACTAGATCTATCTTCATTACTGTTCTTTCCTAGGATTAATTTGGACACCATTAATTTTGTTCCCTTATCATTGCCCAATATTTTCTTTTCACCTGTATTGTTTGTTTAGCTCGTAGTGGACCAAGCAACAACCTATTTGCTGGTTTTATCCCTGGTCCACTAAGAGTTAATGTATTATTACAGTTATCTCTATAACTTATTCCTAATGTCTGCCCTCTCGCCTCTCCCATATAATTTAACATGTAGGACATGTTATTTATTTTCTTCCTCCTTCCTTTGACTATCCTATATTTAGTTCTTGTGTTTTTTCATATTTATTTCCATGTTTTACTTACTGATGTTGTGACAAGTATCCAAACTTATTTATTAGGCCCTATATTATTTTTATTATTCATTTCTTTATCACCAATTGTCATCTATGATATTCTCTGCACTTGGTCCTATCATTTGCATTTACTTCACATTTTAGTCTCTTTGAGTGATGAAAAGTCTATACTTCACCTTCCTTCTTTTCCTTATCATGATTCATCCATTAGTTCATTTTCCATCTCTGATCACATGATTTATATGCTCTAACTCTGGAGTGGCCAACCTTTTGCATTAAATCACAATTTTATTTTTGTTCATTTAAATGTGGCAATCGATACATGTACCCACATTAATGTGAATAAAATTATGTTTATATGGACATATATACAATTGTTATAGAAAACTTTATTTTCTTGAATAAGTTAATGTTGTTTGAATTCCTTACAATTGATTAATAGTTAATTCATTTTATTTGGCTAGGCTTTTATTTTGATTATTAGCACTGGTGTATAATGTGCCATTTATAATCAAGCAAAGTGCCACCATTAGCGCATGTGCCATAGGTTGGCTGTCCCTGTTATAACCTCTTCTTTATCTCACATTCTATCTATTACTCTCCTCTCTTCTGTGATCTCTTTTGTTTATATTTTCTTTTTCTTGTTCTTCTTCCTCTCGTTCGCAGTTTAACATGTCTACACAGCAAGCCCGGTGTTCTTGGTAAATGTTGTATTGAAAACTTGTCAAAACTACAGAGAGATTAACAAGTTTCTTGTGATTATCTGTTTCAGACAGAGAGATTAACAAGTTTCTTGTGATTGTCTGTTTCAGTGGGCTAGTGCTCTGCCCTCAACTAGTTTAGTGTAATGCAGTTTTGCAATATATGTTCTGCAGTCTGTACTGCCTGCCCAAATGAACACAGAGGTGACGAAACCAGTCTTAGTCTATTAAGTGGCTGTTTAGTTTCTTGTGTCTTGTCCTTGTATGGAAGATGATAGCTCGCTAAGCTTTTTTTGAGACAGTGAGAGTTTTTTTTATGAGGGTCCTCTTTTCCTGGTAGGTGATTTCTTGGTCTTTTTTGTTCCTTTGTTGCTCCATCTTTTCCTAGCATATCTGCCTTTTTATTTCCTGATATGCCACAGTAAGCCCTACATTTTTTCGGATGCTTACTACTCGCATGGCATCCTTCAGGTCTGGTTTATCAAGTTGTCAAGGACTTGTAGGACAGACATTGCATCAGTAAGAAATGCTACCTTTTGACATTGGTTTGTTATGTTTTTACTATTTCTGCAGCAATGCTTAGGGCTTGTATTTCTGTAGAGTAGTTAGAGTAGAAGATTCCAGTTGGTGAACATGTGGATTCATTTTCTTTTTCTGAATATTTTATGTACACTCCAGCATCTTCTACTTTTCTTATATGGTTTGTTACTCACTGTAGCATATGTATGTTCCAGTGTAGGATTTGCCAAAAGCACCTATTTCTTTTCATCCTGATTAAGGATTTTAGAAATAAAGATCAAGCAAATAAAACATTTTTGACACATTAAAAGACATGACACCTTGTTGAAGGCCTTACTTGAGGGTAAAGTCAAAGGGAGGTGAGCAAGAGATAGGCAGAGATACAAGTGGAAGAGTAACATCACAAGATGGACAGGTTGCAGTCTAAAAGAGTGCACCACCAAAAAAAGAGACAGGGGATGTTGGAGATCTGTTGCAGCCAACCTTTGTTGTGGAGACGGTGATGATAATGAAAGATTTTAGTTGAAGGAAGGAGATAGAACTAACTAGTGTGTAAATATGATGGTTTCTAGAAATAGAAATCAGTTGGAAGCTTATCGAACAGTCTTCATAATATTCAGTGAAATGCATATTATCATAATTTAAAGTATTACTGTAATATCTGCACCTTTCAGCATGCTATTCTTTGATTCCCTGCGGTAAAATGTACAAGAATCCTCATTGCTATATATGGGCTAATGTTTAACAACATTTTTTTACAGCTGACTTTTTGGAAGAGCACAGAATAGTTCTTGAGTCACGTTTACTTCCAGTAACAAGGGAAATCACTGACAGTAGAGCACACACTCGTGAAGAACTCGAAAGTCTGTATAGAAAAATTGTGTCTGCTATCCTTCTTAAATCTGGTCTCGGCAGCCCAACTGATATTGCTGTGGTCAGAGAAGCTGCAGGTTTGGATGAATATTTTTTGTTTGTTATAATTAATTTCCCTAAAGGGAATAGAAATAGAGGAAGACCGAAATTTACCCTAAAAAGCACCATACTTAAAGGAGAAATAATAGGTTGCAAGTCCATACAAGAACTAAAAGTACAAGAAGCGGGTCGCAACGAATGGAGATTTAATAAAGATTTAATAAAGGCAGCAGATTTCATAAAGGCAGTATTAAATTCATTTCAAGTTGCAGATGATGTCAATGAGGTTGAGAACGTACACATACAGAGAATGTTAGAAATGGGAGTATTCAGAGGTGAGGGGAGGAAAAGTAAATTTTGTGGAAAGTCTTGAAGATCACACAATCAACACCTGACCGGAACTATGAGTCTACATACACTGGGATGGCTGCTGGAGCAGAGGGCGGAGCACTTATGGGAATGTCCCTCGTGCTGTGAAGCCAGTTTATAATCAAGAATCAAGAAGAAACGCATGGAGAATCAAAACCTCTGCCCTATGTGCCGCTTGTGGCATGAAAGGAACAAACTAACTATAATTAAAAGTATCAAATGGAATTTTTTAATTACTTATCTTTATGAAAGCAATAATTAGGATATAATTGAACTTTTTTATATAGTTTATTTTACTTTTAAAGATGTCTTCTAAAGTTTGTCTGGACCCCATTTCCTATCATTTTTAATGGTCATATGTCGTTTGTATTTTAAAAGTGCTTTACTTAAAGAAAATGAGGTTATAAAATAAAAGAAATGCATTTTGAATTCTTATCATTCACCTTTTTTTTATTTTGCCAGATTTATTGTCCAATATGGTATAGTTTAGTGGTTTTAATTTTCTGATTTCTGTATCCATTGCTGATCTTTATGATTTACTGACCATATAGTTTCTTTTTCAGATTCCTTATACTGTTTAGTTTTTGTATCATATCTGAATACTGTAATATACGGTTGGCGGGGAGGGGCGCTGCATAGTGTAGTACACTGGCTTCGCATATGAGTGATCTTGGGTTCAATTCCAGCTTCCAGATTGACCCAGTCTTAATTGGATACCGGATCAGTCTGGGAAGTAAAGACTGAGGGAAATTTGGCTACTGCTCTCACATAGCAAAACCACTGAAATGTGAGATCGCTAACATGTCACACCCCTATTGCAGTTAACTACTATGGGTTAACTTTACACTTCTTTTACTGTGATTTTTATCCAAAAGTGTAACAGAAATCTAGGACAAAATTAGAACAAATTAATTAAAGAATATAACTATTATATGATAAATGGCAAATGTTTTATTGTTGTAGTAATATTTTCATCGTAAGTTAAATCTTCATAAGAGTATATGAGTAGCCTATGTACTCAAGAAATATGATTATCAATTGCAGCTGCTCTTCAGTCAGTGTTCCCTCAGACTGAACTGGGTACCTTTCTGACTCTAACCAAACGAGAGAAAGAAAGACAGCTAACTGAGTTGACCATGATTGTAACTGGTATTCGCCTCTTTAACAAGGAGTGTGGCAAGGGAGGAGAAGGCATTGATGATTGTAAGTAAAGGCCTACTAGATATTGACAACCAAACTTTAGCTTATACATTCTGACTATTGGTAGGTTATGCAAACTCTTATAGCACGTTTCACCAGCTTTGTCCAACTTTGAAATCATGTATCTCAGCATTAAAAAACCCCAATTTAGTTGAAATTTTGTGCGTAAATTTAAAATAGTTTAGACCCTATACATTAATTTTTTAATTAAAGTGAATTCATTAATTTCAATTTTTGCTTATTTGTGATATAGATTAAATGCCTACTTGTTACCACATATCTCACATACAAAAATTATGGTTTTTACAATCAATTATATGACAAATTACACATGATTATTTATCATACATTTGGCATTATTTAAATGTGAAATTGGACAATTCTGTACACTTGAACACAAGACAGATGGTGTTTAAAAGTTGTATCCAGTGTAATGTCTGAACTGGTAAAAAAAAATTTTCAAGACACAATAATTTTCAAGACACAATAATTAGTTTGATCAAAGATCAAAGGATTTCATTCATGCATAAAAACTGGACATGATGCACAAATATAAAGTATAAATTTGTTTGGTCTAACCAAACATGACATTGTATGCAAAAAAATGACTGTTACTCAGATAATTATATTTTTTTGAGGGTAAAGCTAGTGAAATGCACTATAATATATTTTATTTGAATGGTTTGTTTTTTTAAATTGATTTTTCTTTCACTTATCTTTTTTCCATCCTGCAATAATGTTTTATTTAAGAATAATAGTTATTATTTTTTTAAATTGTGTTTTAAGTTTATAATTGTTCAGACAGACTTGCACACAACTTCAAAAACTGCAAAACATATCCTTCATAAGTTTACAAGAGCTTACTTTCAAAACTGAGATGCTATATAGTTATGAACTATACAGCTCATGTAAGTTATTAATGCTGTAATTTGATAAAAGAAGACTGATGCAAAAAATTTCACTTCAATTAATTGACTTGTATGGGATTGTTTTCCTTTTATGAAAAAATTTGTGTGTGTGTTATATTCTATTTTATGTCTCTGCTGTGCTTTAACTGATGTTATCGATAGGCCAGATATTTAAATTGGTGGATCTTCTTCTTCATCATTCATCCACAAACGACTGCAGATCAGCAGGATGTAGTCTGGAGAATAAAATGCATTATATCCTAGTTTAAACCTTTACTGTGATGTCTGTGCCTTTCATAATGGCTTCTGGGTAACTTTAACCCTTCTATGGGATGTAAAAGCCAACTCCACAATGAATCTTTTTAGTAGCTGCTTTTGAAATGCATAGAAGATCACAATTTTGCTATTCTTTGCTTCCTTATCAGGTCTTGGCAACACACAGTCATGCTTCCTACTTATTAGAGAGGTTTTTAACAGGGCTCATTCATGGAAAAATAAATAACCATAGACTATCCATATTGAAATTGTGTCAGTAGACTAAATTGAGTGCACACAGTTAAACCTGGTCTCTCTCATCTTCACATTATAGAAAGATAGTTACATGTGAGATGAAATGCTTGAGGAAAGCTGCAGGGGTCACCAGGCTTGATAGATTACGAAATGAAGACATCAGGGAAAGAATAGGTAAACTACATTGCACAGAATATTCATAGAAAGGCAGCAGATCAAGTGGTTTGGCCACATTATGAGAATACATCACGACAAGTTGCCCATACAGGCATATAACCAAATGATATCAGGGTACAAAGCCAGAGGAAGACCAAAAAAAAAGTGGATAGAAAACGTCAGAGACATCTTGAACAAACACAGTCATAGCACAGCGGAGGCACACAAGATCGAGCTCCAATCATCCCTACACTTAACAGCAAGAGTGGATAACAAACCACCTGGGGAAAGACAATAGACACAATTAAAATGGATTTTAAACCCTATTATGTACGCAAACCATCAACAATTATTAAACTATTAAAATGATTCATTATTGTTATATTCTCTGTTGACACAATAGTGCCTGCAATATTGAATGAGGCTGTACCTGCAACTACCCAGAGTTTGGACCTCGAGATACAAGGCACTCTGCATAGTGCATATATGTACACTGCTCTCATAGAAGCAATTTACAATGGTCACTTGAAGCAAGGTCTTCCCATCCAACTTCTGAAGGAAGCTCTCATCAATAGCAGGCAACATGAAACATTCCTTAGGATTATTCTGGTGAATATTTATATATATATATATATATACAAGTTTTATGAAATTATCTGTGTCAGATTATCATTTGTTGTGATATTAAATTTTCCACACTGTAGTAGATAAACTTTAGTTTAATTGTCAGTATTTTCTCCTCATCAAGATCTGCCCCTTGTTATAGAAATGGGGATTGGCTTCAACGGTTGTAAAACTAAGCCTAGTTGGGCACATCCAAATAAGACCACTGTCTATCTTAGCAAGTTCAAAAATTATTCAAGATTTGCCATTTGTGACAAGAGATTGGGACATTTCAATAAGTCAGAAAGATTGCACAGCTCAACCTGGTACATTTATACAGGGAAATCAATTTGATGGAGTAAAGGTTGAAAGGTAGACATTTGCAAAAGGACCTAAACACATTTTGTAACATTGCCATAGAGCAGGGGTCGGCAACCTATGGCACGCATGCCACACTTGGCACGCCAAGAAATTTCAAATAGTTCGCAGGCTCTTCACATTCTTCTTTATATGTGATGTTGACACTCTGAATAATTTGAAACCTTAAGTTGGCACACAGTTAGCAAAAGGTTGCAGAATCCTGCCATAGAGAATGTAGCACAGAATGAGAATCCATGAAAACATTCTGTAAAAAATTTGCACTGATGACTAGTAGAGATCATGCAAGTGGTACACTGTGCCTGACCCCACTAGACCAAACCCTGTCATCTATGCACTTTCTAGATAATTAAATGCTCATCAAGAGCAGAAGATTCATAGCTTATTTAGGATAAAAAGGTCATAATAACCAATCTTCTTCTTCTTCTTCAGCGTTCATTCTCAAACTCCTGCTGGATCTCTCCTGTAGCAATACTACTAGATCTCCAGCAGAATGCAGTCCAGAGAATGGAAATGCTATGTGTCGCCGTTTTATTTGTGCCAATGGCCCGACACATCCATCTTCGGCAGAATAACCAATCTAAATCCCATGCTAGTTCAAATCTACTGTAAACTGTACACCATATTTTATTTCAGTGTATGGGACTGCATCATGCTAGACAATTTTCCTCCCACTATGTCCAAATATTCAAAACACTTTATATAGGAATCTATCTATTGTCTATCCCCAGGTGGATGATGGTCAGAATATCCACACTTGCCGTTGAACCTATGAGTGGTGACTGGGAGCTTTAGATGTATATCCAAGGCCAGATGTATTGCCTTGACTGTTTAATCCATATTTTTTCAAAGTTGTCTTGATATTATCTATCCATCTTCTTCTAGGCCTTCATCTTGTCAGTAGTTGGTTATAGTTCATTCTCATAACACTTTAGCTGTTGTTTCTCAATGTATTCTGTGCATGGTCTTATACAGGTTCTTTTGATTTCGTTGTTTCTTAAGCTGGAGGCTACTGAGATGTGGTTTTTAAGATGAATGATGAAAATTCCATGGGCAGCAAAAAAACTAATATAGTAACTAGACTATTGTAGAAGTTATCAGAGATGCTGGAGTAAAATGATAAATTGTAGCAAAAATTAGAAGCAACCAATCAAAATTTTTAAGGCGTGTGATGAGGAAAGTAAAGCTTGAACATTTAGTAACCACCAGAAAGATCAAGGGGAGAAGAGACAAAGGAAGACAAAGAGAGACCTATTTCTGAATGGATTGTCACTGTGGCACAAAAAGATGTCACCAACTAAACTTATTAACAACATAAGAGACAGAGAGTTGTGGAGAAGCATGATTACCTGCACCATTCGACATGGAACTTAATTGATTGATTTTTTATGTAGTCGTAACCTTCGATAACAGTTACCATGTTGTTTTGACAGGCCGACGTTGTGCTTGAACTATTATGGGCACGACGTGGGTGGGCGGAACAACAAAGAAACCTGTCGCAAGGGCCAGAGTTGTGCCCTGATGTCGACGTCTGTTTCAGCAGCATTAGACTCGAAACACCATCGAGTCGGGTGGCTGCTGGAACAGAGGGCGGAGCACTTATGGGAATGCCTCACATGTGAGACTAGTTTCTAATCAAGAATGATTGATATTTCATCTAGTTTGGTCACTCTTGCAGATTTTCTCAGGCATTTCATCTCACATGTTGTAAGTTTTCTCTGCTCTGCCATGTCAGCACCCATATCTGGCTTTGATAACAAAGTGTTCGTATAAAAATACTGTGTATCATCTATCTCTTGACTTCCATCTTGTTCTTTGTGTTGAGCAGCAATGGTGATAGCTGGTATGTCACCATATTTGCTTAATCTCAGTATTCTTCTGAATTTAAATACCTGGGAAGTATATTCACAGACAATGGAAAATTTAAACTGAGAAATCTATCATAATTTAGAAAACATACAGATTTTTACAAACTCTGCATGGGCTGCCCAAGAGTGAAAACTCACATCTCTTTATAGAAGAGGAAGAAGAAGATATCAGTGCATTTTTAGTGTTCTATTTTGCTTGTGCTTGATATTCAAATACTAATTCTCAGTTTGATTGACAAGACATTGATGTGTTCACATTCTCCAGAATGATGTCATCATGTGTGCCCATCAGGTAGAAATGCTAGAGAATCAACTAGCAGTACGAATGGAACAACTTCAAGCCACTATTCAGTCTAAAACAGCGGTGCCCACAGCACAGGTTTATGTAAGTCATACGTCTGTAGAATAGATTGCAACAACACCAATTATTATGAACAAACTAAACTACCATACTTCATATAATACTTATCCTAGTTGTCTGTGGTGGCTGTATGATATTAATGTCAAGAAGTAATATATACACCTTTTGAATAAGTTGCTGTTTTCTATAAACAATATGCAATTAAAATCCAGATCCAAAAGAGTGGCAACCTTGAAACACACATTATTCATGACTGAGATTTTAACATAACCAATAGTGGCAAAAACTCTGAGTTGTACCTTGTTCTATATACAACCAACGTGCAATGTGGCACAATCAATCAACTTTTTATGATACACTGAAATGGCAGGTTTTGCTTCTGTAGGGTTGTTCAAATACAAGGATGCCACATTTCAGGTACTGCAATAGTATATGGTCCAACATTTTATTTTCTATGAAGCTTGATATAAACAAGCTTTCAGAATCTAGCTTTATTAGCTGTTAATAAAATGCTCAGACATGCCAACAATGGATATGCTGGACTGAAAGGTGCAAGAAGCATAGCTGTGATGTGAAACCTGCAGCACAATGTACTTCATGATCCCTGGTGGAAATCACATGAACTTTCATATTAGGTATCATAGAACACCAATGGGAAGGGACCACCATAGGATTCCCATACCTGGTGCTCAAGGTGGCCAATAAACAAACAGGCATAGCTGGGTTCAATTTTGGGATGATGATGCTTATGAAAGAAGAAATGCAAGACTTTGAGACCCTCTGAGTGTGGTATGGAGTGGTAAAGGGAGAAGACATCGAATAGAAAGAGGTGATAAGTGTGAGTGGGGGACAGTGAAATAGAGGCAAAGATAGACAAGGCATGGTTAGTGTTTCTCAGGATGTTAGGAATTGCTCCACTAGTGGTTGAAAGATACTATCCAAGAGGTCCAAGATGTGATCCATAGGGCAGGATTATGCTCAGACAATAGGTCTGCCAGGGTTGAAAGGTTTGTAAATTTTAGGTAGCATATAGAAATTAGGCTTACCCGGACTGCTTTCCCTGAGACATAGAGCAGCTGCTGTAGTGGGGAGAAGGTTGTCAGCTATCAAACTCTTGATGGTAGTAGAGACTGTGTCATTGTGACTGATGGTACCATTCTTTCATAAATACTGATGGTAACATTCTTTCATAAATACTGATGGTACCATTCTGCCATAGATACTGATGGTACCATACTTTCATAAATACTGATGGTAACATTCTTTCATAAATACTGATGGTACCATTCTTTCATAAATACTGATGGTACCATTCTTTCATAGATACTGATGGTACCATTCTGCCATAGATACTGATGGTACTATACTTTCATAAATACTGATGGTAACATTCTTTCATAGATACTGATGGTAACATTCTTTCATAGATACTGATGGTAACATTCTTTCATAGATACTGATGGTAACATTCTTTCATAGATACTGATGGTAACATTCTTTCATAAATACTGATGGTAACATTCTTTCATAGATACTGATGGTAACATTCTTTCATAAATACTGATGGTACCATTCTGCCATAGATACTGATGGTAACATTCTTTCATAGATACTGATGGTAACATTCTTTCATAGATACTGATGGTAACATTCTTTCATAGATACTGATGGTAACATTCTTTCATAGATACTGATGGTAACATTCTTTCATAGATACTGATGGTAACATTCTTTCATAAATACTGATGGTAACATTCTTTCATAGATACTGATGGTAACATTCTTTCATAAATACTGATGGTAACATTCTTTCATAAATACTGATGGTAACATTCTTTCATAAATACTGATGGTACCATTCTGCCATAGATACTGATGGTACCATTCTGCCATAGATACTGATGGTAACATTCTTTCATAGATACTGATGGTAACATTCTTTCATAGATACTGATGGTAACATTCTTTCATAGATACTGATGGTAACATTCTTTCATAGATACTGATGGTAACATTCTTTCATAGATACTGATGGTAACATTCTTTCATAGATACTGATGGTAACATTCTTTCATAGATACTGATGGTAACATTCTTTCATAAATACTGATGGTAACATTCTTTCATAAATACTGATGGTAACATTCTTTCATAAATACTGATGGTACCATTCTGCCATAGATACTGATGGTACCATTCTTTCATAAGAAAAAGTAAAGTAAGCCATAGCATTTATTAATGCCGTAGGGGTGTAAGATGTTAGCGATCTCACATTTCAGAGGCTCTGCAAATGAGGGTGGTAGCAATCTCCTCTCCCTCACAGTCTTTACTTCCTGGATGAATCCGGTACCCATTTAAGGCTGGGTCGACCCGGGAGCCGTTGCGATCTGAAAAACATTTCCGCCCCAACTGGGGAATGAACCCAGGACCACTCATGCGAAGCAAGTGCGCTAACCACTGCGCTACGCGGCTCCCTAATAGATTTCTTTCATAGATACTGATGGTAACATTCTGCCATAGATACTGATGGTAACATTCTGCCATAGATACTGATGGTAACATTCTGCCATAGATACTGATGGTAACATTCTGTAAATAGTTTACAAGTCATAAATTCAGCTACAGTTTCAATATAAGTTTAATTTTTTTTAAATATTTTTAATAACTATGGAGGTTATGTGGTGGAGATGATTATCTAATTCCATATAGGTCAAAGTGACCAAGAAGCCATACTAAAGTCAAATATGTCAGACCAAAATATGCAGATATTGTAGCTAAGCTGTAAACCATGACACAATACAATCCATTCTCAGGATGGACTACATTTATATAGGAGTTTGAGAATGAACACAGTAGAAGAAGAAAGAAACTGTGTAAGTAAGTCAATATTTGTCAGACATTCATGCTAGCATGTAATTATGTACATTTACTGCTGACAGATTTGCCTAACAACATTTATTATGATTATCCCATCACTGTGCTACCAGTTCCAAACTTGTACAATGATAGTACAGGACTAAAGAAAAATAGTCATAGCAGAAATGATGTGTCTTTGAAGAATACTTGGAGTATCATTAGGAGATAGAATTATAAATGATAAAATCAGACAGATAACCAAAACAATATCAGAATTGAAACACATAAAAATACAACAGATCAAGTGGTTTTCACACACTTCCAGACTACCTACAGACAGCATGCCACAGATGGCCATGGCACATAGATATGACGGTTATAAAGCCAGAGACAGACCATGTAAAAGATTGACCACAGACATCAAAGAAGCCACAGGAACATGCTTGCAAACAGCACACAAGAAGGCCATCTCCAGAGAACTCTTCTATCCCTGATGCTGCAAACAAGGGCCACAGCATATAGATAGATAGTTTTGCCTAATGGCTCCTGTTGTAAATTAGCTTATTACAGATTAAAATGACATTTCCACTAAGCGTATCACTTGAATGAGGATATACATAATGAGTCAAATATTTAATGAATAAGGAGTTATGCATGTAGTGAGTGTGAGGGATTGGTAAAAATATTGAGGAGCCAAGTTATGAGAACTATCAGTGTACATATGCTGTGCCATCTGCTAAAGAGATTGAGTTTCTGTTTGTTTGCTAATTGTCAGAAATTAATGCTCCAAGTTTTGATTTTTACAGCCTCAGTTTATACATCTGGCTCACCTATGGAGCAGCTTTCAGGATGAGATGGTTCTACTCAGTGTCCTTAGTAACATACTGGCAAGCCTTGAGCCTTTCACTAAGGTATAATATGTTTTTATTTATTGTTTCTTTATCGTATTGAATCCATATAGTTATATTATACTGGTAGTTAGTTTCTCTTAAACTAAAAGAAAATTTATGACAAGGAATTTGATGAGTCTGTGCAATGCTGTATTAAAAAGGTAAACTGGTTGTCCATCATTTTAATTGCATGAAGTGATACAGCTAGAACTATTTCTAATCTTCTATGTATAATCCTAGAACATAAATTTGCAAATATTCAAAGCTTAGTGGTCTGCCAGAGTCTTTTTTCATCTTAATAGAACTTTATTTTAGGGATGATGTCAAGGATATCAACACAGTCTCTCTTTTTAAATCTAGGAAATTATGCCATATTTACAATAATAAGAAATGTCTATTTTCTGCTTATTTTCCTAGTTAGTTTATGTACTATACCTATCAATTTTCAGAAGAACCATGCTGTATATTATCTAATAAACAATTAAATTATGTAGCCTATGTTGACCTCAAACTTTGCTCAAATTAAGAGCAAGTGATATGTCCCTCCAACCCCTATATGCATCTCCAACTCCTGACCTAGGAGTTCAGCATTGCATCAAATGGGAGAAATGTGACAAACAATTATGGTAAGCTGATTTATGCACCTTTATTTACCATTCTTGTGATTTATATAATCTTCTAGTAGTTTACTGTATGATAGCTCATTTCTTGAATTTCTGTTTCTTCTATTTTATGCATATTTGATTTGTATCATGCAATTTATTGGGCGGTTTTCTAATCATTTGTTTCATGTATTCACATGTTTCTCCTGCTGCTTGTGAGGCAGTATTTTATATTTCCTATATTTCTTGAACTAATTTTGTAACTTTTGGAAATTTCATGAAACTTTTAGAGATTTTTCTTACTGGTATGTGTGTGTGTGTGTATATATATATATATATATATATATATATATATATATATATATATATATATATATATATATATATATATATATATATATATATATATATATATATATATATTGCTCATGCATGTTATTATCTGTGAAGTATTTAGTTTTGATTTACATTTGAATTTATTTATGTTGAATTTTTGATGTTTTTCTTTCTGGTTTTTACTAATACTACTTGTACTTTGTGATCAGTGTTGCACAAATAATTGGTATTGCACTTCAATCTTTTTTTAGCTCTTAATTTAGTTCTTTTGGCTAGTATAAAGTCTATCACGGTTTTTCAGTTGAGGTCATTCTACTTGTACACTTGGGATTAACTATATTGGAAACATGGACACTGACAGCAAAACATAAAAGAGCAGTCTTCATGACATAAATAGCATGCCTGTGTTGAATTTTCTATGTTAAGAGATAGAATCATAAATGAAAAAATTATGACGTTTGCTAATGTCATATCAGTTCTGGATTAGGTATTAGGTATGTTGATTATCATCTTCGCACACCGGACATGTCCATAGGTGCTCCGATCTCCGCTTCAGTAAATCTCTCAGGTTATAACGATTGGTGGTTTCGGTTCTATGTTGGTTCATTACTCTTTTTGAAATCTTTGTCAGGGGTTCTCTTCAGGTCACGCTCATCCTCACTCCCAATTCTTGCATTCTCGATATTTACTCATGCTTATTCATCTCAAAATCCTCTGATTTTGAGGACTCATGAAGACCAAGTTCTGGATTATAACAGAATACAGTAGATTAAATATTTTGCAGGGGTGCAAAGGGATATGCATTGCTCTTGTACAATCCCAGGGTTAGAGGATAACCCATGATATTAAAATCACCTCCTTGTAGAGTACCCTTGAAACAGATTTCTTTGAATCTCATACAAATCATTTTGGTGAACACGTTATGGATCTTGTCTATGCAGTTTAGGCTGAAATGGAATGAGAGTTATGTACACAAGAGAAACAATTTATCTGAATAGAACCTCTTGACACTCACAGCCAAAACACTGTTGCAGCACAGTGCAAGACAACGATTGGTCTGGACTATATCATGTTTGAAAGTTTATGAAGGTGAAAGCAGTGAACAAGGCTGCAAATAAATAAAGCATATCTATTAATGAAGAAGGGTGTAGTGCTAGAAGACAGTGAGATGTGCAAGAATAAGGAAGAAAATCCAAACCATAGTGCAAGTAATGTTCATGCTTGATGAACAAAATTTAAACTGTCTTCTGGTATCGGGCTGTGTAAAAGGGTAAAGATAGAATACCATAAAAACCTGGTACAAAGAAAATGTGTGTAGAAGCTGAAACCTGCACACTTTCATGATATTGGTAAATGAAACTTCAGCTAAGAGTGTCTAATCTCTTTACTGTTTAGACCCTAGTCCTACTTTATTGTTTGAGTAATTCCTATACCAAAATAAGGCTCACAGTCAAGATAAGGAACAGTACCTAAGAAAAGGAGGCAATGGACTGTCTAATTATGTGAGACAAGTTCACTAACAGTAGTTACACCTTGTACAGGATAGTCTTAGACTCATCTCCTCAGAAACTGCCCCCAAGGGACATGTTTTGACCTGTAAAGTCCAAGGGCACAGAGGGTGATAAGCCATCACAGCATAAAACAGATACACACTCATTGCCTGCTGAGAGATAGGAAGGCTGTCACAGACTAGGAAAGCTCATCTTAAATAAAAGCATGCCAAAATCTGACATGCTGCTAAATGGCACAAATAACATAGCTCCACTGTAAAACTAGCAGCACAACATACTTCATAATCTCCAGCTCAAATCACATGAATACTCATGCTGATGTGCATGAGATTACAGTGCCACCAGAGTCTAGCCATGCAAGAAATAGCAATAAAAAAAACATGCGACCAAGCATACACGAGTCATACAGAAAAAGCTCTCTCTAGAGAACACTTCTACCCCTGATGCTGCAAGGCACAAAGGAATAACGGGAAAGAAAAATGTACTATGCATGTTGCAGCTGAAATTACTTTGTCTCACATATTCATCTCACAACTTAATTTAACCGAGTTGGATGTAGTTTGTGTACTAAATTGTATGTTTCCAGGCTCAGAGGGAACTATTCACTGATGATGTTCTTGGTCCTTACCTGGAGGGTTTAATAGTAAAAACTGATGAGGAGCGTATAAAAGAGGTATGTAACTTTGCCCTATACAGTATAATGTACGGTAGGTGGGGGGGGGGGAAGGTAAAGATCTGCACTTTTTACACTTTAGTGTATTCTGACACCTAAACCTAACTATGGTATAACAAGCTATCATTAGTGTATAGCTTATCCATCCATTTTACATTGGTGAGGGTATTTGAAGCATATGTCTTACATGTAGATAACAGAATGAGAGTTTATGAGCATAGGTAAATGCAAACTTTTACCCTATTTGGTGGGGCAAGGATCTTCAGGCAAACAAGTGATACAAATAATTATAAAATTGAGAGAGATCGCCACTGCGATAGGTCTAGCAAACCGATAGTGTGTATATGTGTGCTAATAATAGATATAAATAGTTTCATAGCTTTAATCTGAAAAAAAACTGTTAGAAAAAAATGTTAGTTGGTAAGTTCCATTTTAAAGCTAATTATATCTTTGTAATGTTTGGATGTTCATTATAATCATATATATCAGTCTCTCCCATATCAGTCGCTTTAGATCTGCAACTTCCTCATGACATTAGCATTTTCTTCATACATTTTTAATGCGGTCCTTTGCCCCAATAATGTACAGGTTTTTATCCCAAACCAGATTGTTAGAAACTGTCATAAATTCTGATGAAAAAACAAAGTAGTCTGAGAAGATAATGTGCTTAAGAACTTAACACAACATGTATTTCTGTTTAAACATTTGCTATTGTTTTTGTTGTCGATATCCAAATGCTGATGAGTAATTCTACTCTTGTTAGCACAATGCCATTCTTGAAAAAGTGCAGGTCTTCTGAAGTTGACTTAGTGACCCATACAGTAAGTTAGTAACTGTTAAGGGTGTCTGTAGAAGTTTTTTTTCTGGCAGTTGAAAGATAAGGGCAGTCAATAAGGAGGTGTTCCACTGTTTCTTTGGGATGAGAGCAGTCTCATCAGGTGGGATGTTGCTGGGGTTTGATATGATTTAAATTGCTATTGATCCTTGCATATTCTATTAGAAACTGAAAGATAAGGGAATGGTTTGTTTCTCCTGCAGAGTTTTTTATGTTTTCATTGTCCTTTGTGGAGTCATTGTGTTGGTGGAGTCTCAAAGATCTGTAATAGGGCTAGATTGAAACTGTTGCACATGTCTTTAATCTATAGTCCTCTGTTATATCACCTGTAACTAAAAGTTGGAATATGCGCATTAAAGTCACCAGTTATCATGGGTCTCATTAATGTGGGCTCAAATTCTGGCAGACTTGTGGATGATGTTGGGGGTCAGTAAATATTGTGCAGTGTATTCTGGGTGTTGCTTTTGTCCCACACTTTTATTCTCTGGTGGTCTATGCCTCCTTCAGAACTGTTGGTTATGCTGGTCTGGACTTTCTAATTAGTGTAATAATGCCCTGACACTTCAGATATTTACATTTGTCCTGTGTGTAGCCTGTGATGTTGATTTCTTTTCTTGTGGTATTGTTTCCTGAAGGAGGGCTATGTGTACGTTGTGTTCCTGTAATGCTTTTATTACTTCTGAGATCTTGTTTTGTATACCTGCTGTTTAGCTGTAGGATGTTTAGGTCCCCCCTCGCTGATTTTCGCAAGGGGCAGGGGAGTAATCTCTCTTGTGGGGCCTTGGTAACGGAGGCGATGCCCAAAATCATATTGTCGATTTTGTTTGACTGGCATTGTTTATTTTGGTTGTTTGCTGTAGACATCTCCATCCCAAAGAATGACATACAAATATCTTCCTCTATCTGAAACTGGTCGTGTGGTCAATTGCACTCATGAAGTTTCCATGAAAAGTTTTTGCTTTTGGGTTTCAAAGAGATACATTCCCCGCTGGTCACAATCACTCAAGAGGCAGACCTTGATCCTTCATTCTGTGGCCAAGTATTTTCTGTGACTGTGTCATGTCCTGCATCATATGCTTTCATGATTCTCCCCAGCATTGAGTTTCCAGATTCCCCATGAGTTTTCTTAACACTGCTTCCAATATCTCAAGATTAGGACATGTTCTGACTGTCGGTGCAATGTCAGTTTGCAAGACACTCTCGCTTCAGCTAGGACATTAGGCAGGGTCCGGATCCACTCAAGGTAGAGATGTTTCTCCTCACCATTCAGGATCCTTGGTGAGGGCTCTGAGATTAGACAAGAAAGTGTGGAAAACAAGAAAAGAGAAAGAAGGAGAGACCTGGATATACCGCCAAGCACTTAGTCGCTCCCATAACAAGCTTTGTTTGAAACAGGGATACCTCATGAAGGTGTTGCTATAGGCATGTTTGTGCATGATGCCTTTAATGCAAGAAGCTTAATATCAGCCAGACAGTAACTTCTGCAGCAATCAGTTATTCTAGTTGACTGGGAGAGACTATTGTCGAGCACTTCATGAAGTCCTTGACTGTAAGCGGGATGTCAAGCCCGTCCCTATATGTTTCGTTCAACCCTAGTTTAAACATTTAAATTATCATGATATTGATGATAACAGCAGGCAGAGTATGAGAAGTTAAAACAAAAGATCAAACATAGTGAGAAAAAAAACAACATTTTTCTGCAGTGTTGAAAATTGACTCATCCTTCACCTATCAAACTTCATTGTGTCAAAGATTGGAATGTTGATGTCTGACTTAGTCACATGTGGTGCTGGGAAAACCTTAATGTTAGAAATAAACTTACTGCAACTGTTTGTGCTCCATGGATTTTTGCCTCTGACTACCCTATATATAAAAAAATATTATTTCACATTGATTCATTGAAATAATTATAGATAGGCCCTATTTAATATTGATAGAAAATATAGCAGACATCTTTTCTAAATGAATAATTTCTTGATGAACCCTGTCAGAATGTGTATATGTCAAATGTACACATTGCTTCATTCTTACATGTTCTATTCTTTACAATACTTTTTTAATATTTAACCAACAATGGACTTCAGCATTATTTTTTTCCAGAGCACTGGCCAATATGTCAACACACAAGATTATCAAGTGAGTAATAGAGAATGGCTTTTCTCAGCGACAACTAAGAACTTTGCCAAGTTGCATCTTCAATATCGTGTAAGTAGATAAAGGAAGCACTTTTGACAATGGTGAAATTATGAATTCTTGCATGACTTGGTCATATAATGAGACAACATTCACTTTCAAAGGTTATTCTGCAGGAAGCAGTTGAGTGTGGAAGGATAAGAGGTGGGAAAGAAAATATTGTGCTGATAATATCAGGGATTGTTTTTGGCATGATTGTTCCATGTTTGTTTGTATGGCTAAGCATTATTGATGGCTTTAAAGTGACACCCCTAAAACGCTAATGGGTTATGGATTTTATAATTGACTGAAAAATTTCAGACCAAAGTTTTGACTGAAAGGGAAAGAAGAGAATAAGTACAAAAATGAGAGAAGTTGTTGGATAGGATGTCATCAGAGCATGACAGAAAGTCACAAACTGAACTTGTTATCAACACTAGAGACAGGAAGTTTGAAGAAGCATGATTGCTTACACCACTCAGCATTGCACATGACTGATTGATTCATCATGCGTGCGGTTGCATCTATGGGTACCACCAAGGGCCCACTAGACAGACCACCCATGCAACAGAAAACCTTAGTAGATGACATGCTGTTATATTGAGGCTCTCTTATGGAAGCTTTTTAGCATGTATCATCTATAAAATCGTGCTTTTAATTTGTTGTTGTATTTTTAAAAAATCATTTTATTATGCATTGTTATTAGTATAACAATTAGTATAACAATTGGGAGGGAGTCAGAATTCTACTGTGCAGGACTGGGGAGAGGGAAACTGACTGCACTGTTTTCCAATGTTGAGGCCCATCATAGAGGCACAGTGACTCAGGACATGATAATTCCTTTGCCTTGAACATTTGGTTGCATGCCTGGAGCCAAAGATAAGTTTGGCATAACCAGAAGGTAACTGGTGATGGAAAATGAGCGCAGTGAATCCTATTTTGACTGAGAACAGTGCATAGGCAGAAACCTACTTTCATGGTGGTGTGATAGTTATTTTATGGCTCTGACCCGGTGTGGGTAAAAAATCCACTGACTTCCCAGCACACATTCAAGGGTGCCGATTGTGCAAACATCCCTATGAAATTGTTGACTACCACCTTTTTGAATGTGTCACTGGATGACATCAGGAAAATGCTTCTCCCTCCAGGGCCAGATAAATGGAACACATTATATGGAACAAAACAACAGATCACAAACACATGCATATATCACACAATGGCATTGGGTCCCATGGACCCCTGGATCAGCAACCAAACAACCAATTGATTGATGATGTATTAATTCTATTTGTTATGTGTATAATGTTATTTACTTTGTTAAGTCATAAGTAATGTAGGTTTCCAATGACTGAGGTGATATTTCCCTTCCTGGAACATTCTGTCAAACTGAGGGGTCAGTACCTGGAAACTACACAATGTAGGAACTACAACTTGTTGAACACTTTTAAGTTTCTATCAAGAAACTTCACATAATGCAGAAAGTTGGGATTCTTCTGGGTCATCAGGTGCCATGCCGGCTGGCGTAGGCGATCATGGCTCTCCACAGCTCTCTGTCTACAGTATTATGTATCAAGATCATTGTTGTTTCCCTGCCATACCTGGTTGTCAAACTGTTAATATTTTCTCACGTTATCGCCCTCTGTCTCTGTTGCCTCAATCTTACCTGTTGTGACTATGTTCTCCAAACCTGCCTGTCTCATGAAGTGGCCAAAAAATTAAGATTGCCTTTTTTCTTATATTATTGATTGAGCAAAAGTGATTATACAGGATATACTCAGGTTTCATTGAATGTGATGGTATTGTCTTTTATTATTTACCTGTACCTGTATCTTTATATAGGCCAATATTGGTCTACAGAATTTGATCTTTAGTCACTAAATGTTTAAGCTTTGTTTTTGTTATCATATGAATTATGGATCTTGACTGTCTGTCCCCTATTTTTTCTATAATTTGTCTCCAGCATAAAAAATACTGCAGCATTTAAAAAATATTTTTTTTGCATTCGTTCTCAAACTTCCATCGCATTTCTCTTATAAAAAAGGGTATTCCTACTAGATTTCCAACGAGATGTAGTCCAGAGAACAGAAATGCATTGTGTCACTGTTTCAATTGCGCCGATTGCCCAACACATCTGACTTCAGAGTTAGTAACTATGTTCAGTGTTTTTACCAATTCCACTGAACAGTGGACGTCTGTAACAATATTTCTAGAAGTTGACCAGCCATACAAAAGAACTGGTTCTTACACGCTGGTCCCTATGCTCAAAACTAACCAGTCAAGCAGGCTTGACATTTTTGCTGTTATCTGTTTTGTTATTGACATGACTACAGATGCCCACACACCAGCATCTTTGAGTTTCCTGCTGTCTGTTATAGTTATCACCACACTCAAAAAACAAAATTTCAGTATCCAGGCCATTTAGAAAATGATACATAATAATCAAGACATGGATGACAATTACACTTAGTTTAGAGGTTTGGTTAAAAAGCAACTCTAAAGGCATAGAGAATTGATTTCACTGTACTTGAGTTTCTGATATGAAACTCTGTTCCTCTAAAAAAAAAAGTGGTGCACCATCTACCAAGAGAACCACTCATAACACATAATTCCATAGCTTCAAGTAATGAACCTCAGGGGGGAAAATGCACTTGTCAACAAGATGTTAGTCCCTGTATTGAATCCAAACAGAGGTTTGGTAAAACTATAACTTTTTATCTCCAGTAAGCCAATAAAGTGCCACCTAAACTAACCCACTGTACAGGTAAGTCAATAAAACCTCAATTTTTATTGTAAGCCGATGAAGAGCCACCTAAACTAACCTGCTGTACAGGTAAGTCAATAAAACCTCAATTTTTATTGTAACAACCAGGGAATTATCATGTCCTGAGTCACTGTGCCTCTATGATGGGCCTCAACATTGGAAAACAGTGCAGTCAGTTTCCCTCTCCCCAGTCCTGCACAGTAGAATTCTGACTCCCTCCCAATTGTTATACTAATTTGACATGTCTTTTAAAAATCTGTATGAAGAGCCACCTAAGCTAACCTGCTGTACAGGTAAGTCAATAAAACTTAATTTTTTATCGTTACTTCTAAATTTATTATGGTAGGTCAAGAAATCCATTATAGAGATAAAGAGTTAATGCAGTTCATCACAAAAATGAAAATAGGAGATACTATATAAAACTACATGAGCATGTAATATTGTCAGACATGGTTAGCATTAAAGTACACTGTGGCAGATATAAAATAACATTAAATGATTATAAATATTTTTACATATAAAGAGCTCTTGATATCAACAATTTGAGAAACTGGATAGTAGTTATTAGAGTGACATGCATATTGAACTTTCTAACAAGCAACCTGACCTTTGTAACATGTAGTCTGACCTTTCTGACAAGCAGTCTTTCTTTACTGCATGTTTTCCTGTGAAGGAGTGTAGGGAGGCTTTCTATAGACTGTGGAAATGAAGGCCGCTTTGCCATAGTTAGTTAGTTAGTCGTTGGATCATCGTCATTGCACTCCGGACAAGTCCATAGGTGCTCAGATCTTTCCTTGAGTGTATCCGCCATTACACGTTGACTGACAGTCCCAGTACGTTGTTGATTGACCATCATTCTTTTTTGCCCACGAAAACTCTCCTTTCTAGCGATACCACATTTCAAACCAAGTTCCTTTATTCTAATCATGGAACAAGAGTCATCGTCACTTGTACAGTCATTTGTTCGTGCGTTTTCCCGTAGGGCATTCAAAATGTCTGCCCGATCCATCGCTCCACCAACAGCCGTAGTAGCAGCGTGGGCGGCCAACCTCTCTGCTCTTTCATTACCCCGGACTCCCGCGTGTCCTGGCACAAAAATAAAAGTCACTGTACGCACACAGGAATTATTCACTGCATCCAGCCACTGTTCTCGAACGTACCCCATCTGAACTTTCACAATCATGTTCATTGAGTCACTGAGTATACAGGCATGCTCGCAGACAGTCTGTGAGCAGACCCATTGCGAAGCTTTGGTCACCGCCAGAATCTCCATTGTCAAGCTGCTTGTCGACTGAACGAATGCACCACTTTCCTCTCTAATAGTCTCCCCCCCCCACCTTTGAACCGTGAAAGCCCAGGAACTCCCGATGTGTCTCTCAACCGACCCATCTGTATATATAATTATATCACCTTCCCTGGAATTCTCACTGATCAGAGCGAGCACCTCCGACTCGACCACTGTCGGACACAATTCCCTGCACTCTCTATTGAGTGTTATTACTCCTTCGAAGGCTGTTGGGTAATCCGAGGGTGCCAGACTCCATTCGGCACCAGGTAGTACATCCTCCAATCTGCAGACACTCTGTATAACGTCCTCTGCACGCCCCATCCATGACTTTCCTCTCTTTAGTCGACTGCCTTTCACTTTGATAATTTCTGGGTGTAGTGGGTGCTCTTTTTCAGCGGTGATTTTTAGGTAGTCCCGTGCCCTGCACATTTGTATTCTTTGCTCCGCAGTTGGGCAATCAAGTAGGTATCGCATAGCCCGAGCCGACGTATCTCTTGTGCACCACAAAATGATTCGCATTGCTTCATTTTGGATTCTATCCAATCTTTCTGTTTGAGTTTGGCTCAGTGTCAGAATTGCCAGTGCGTATTCTACCACCGCCACCACCAATCCCTGATACAGCAGAAATAGCAGTCTCTGTTCGCATTGAGCAGCAGCCATAACTTTCATCGCCGCAAGACCTTTATAAGCCTTTACAATTATGTGGTCAACATGATCTTTGAAACTCAGACTTTGTTCCAACATGACCCCCAAGTACTTCATTGTGCTGGTTCTCTCGAGGACATTCCCTCTCAAAGTAACCGATGGAGTGGCCGTGTTCACTATGTGATTGTTTAGGGAAAACCATGTTATCGATGCCTTTGATGGATTAACAAAAGCTCCAGAATTACTGCACCATTCTCCTATGCGATCAAGCTCCCTCTGCAAATTCCCTTTAGCAATATCTTTAAATTCTTGAACCATGTCGTCTTTGGTCTGTTTTATTTGCACAAGATCTGGCTGTGCTGTCACTTTTTTCCTTGCTTTCTGCCACTCTGCAACTGCGCTATGTTTACTCATCCATGCACATTGGACTTCATCATTCCACCAGGGGGGTTGATTCCACATTATGCCTTGGTGGCATGTGTTCTACGTTTTTTCTTCCTATTTTTGTGAAGAACTTAACTCTAGCTCTCTGTTGTTTACTTTTTCCTTTGTCCACCAACAAGACACATGGCAAATGGTCACTGCCATGATGCGCCAACACATCCCATCTACATTTGGGTGCGATATCAGCCGACACTAGAGCCAGGTCGATTGCACTGTCGTCGTCGCCATCTCTAGCAGCAAGCCTTGTCATGCGCCCGTCGTTTATGCATATTAAATTTATATCAATCAAGGCCTCCTCAAGATCTCTTCCCTGTTGATTAGAGGTAGTATTTCCCCAAGAGCTTCCTTTTGCATTAAAATCCCCACAGAAGATGACGTCTCTTTCTTCCTTTACTATCTCACCTAAAGATTTCCATCCCTGCACGTTCAGGCTGGTGTTGCACGCATAAATGTTGATGAGCCCTTTCGTGTTTTGCCATAGCAGATGCCTAGACATGTACAGGGAGGATTTTGATTTTGATAAGCAGTCTAACTGTTCAAAAATTAAGTGTATCAGTTGATGTAAATATCAAAGACAAAAGTACAAAAATATGGTTATGTGACAATGATCAATGTAACATCATGACATCTCACCTATTATCTTTATTTGGCTATCACTTAGACTTGGAGAGGATGATGGAATTTGTATTTTCAAAATGCTTGAAAATCTATCATGACCAGAATGCAGAAGAAAAAAATAGGTGTGCCAAATATGTCATGGGTTTAAAACTTTGGTCTTGGTCTGCTAATAATATAATATTATGTATAGACATATTATAAAAGACATATTAATATTTAAATGGGCTTATTTTGATGGACTTTATATGTATTCTAGGGTTACTGTGCTTACACACTGGGCAGGTATGAATGTCTTCTTGTGCCTGCAAATCCTGAGATTGGTGTCTTGTGTTACAAGGAACACTATTATGCATTCTCCTCCAAAAATGCTGCTTATGAGTTTGCTCAGAATCCTCAGAAGTATGGTTTGTTTAGTAAAGTAATATTACAATAATAATAATCCTATCTATATAAGATGAAGTGTGTAGAGCAAAATCAAAAGAGCAGGCTAATTGTCGCCACCAAAGAGGCTTGAAGATAATAGGGTGTTAAAAAAATGAGGTTAAAAAGACATAAGCATATAGGTTGACTTCATTGTATTAAAAGTTTGAAACTATGAAAGCAGATAGTTATACTACAGATATGAGTTGTACTACAAACATGAGTTGTTTGTTACTACAGAACAGACATGATTTGTACTACAGATGGGTTATGTCTTCCCACTTAATATGCTGGAGTACATAGGCCTAAGCATGTTTTTTTTTCATGATAGGATCTATTGTGTCAGCAAGATATAACCCACATGGCTGTCTCTTTAGTAGTATCCATCATAGAGGAACAGGTGCAGTTATTTCTTTTAGGAAGTCAATCAAGTGACATGCCGATTGACGTAGGCAGTCATGCTTCTCCACAACTCTCTGTCTCTTGTGTTGTTAATAAGTTAATTGGTGACTTCTTTTTTTTTGCAACAGCGACAACTCATCATGAAATTTCTCTTATATCTTCCTCTATCTCTTCTCTCCTTGATCTTACTTTAGGAATTAAGGATGAGAAGTTAACAAATATTTATTGGAAGTTAGTTAGCAGTCAGATCATGATTATTGTACAGATGACATCCATATAGGCCTTATGCTATGATTCCCCCTTCAGTATATTTCAATTACATAACAACTGACAGTTCAAGTTCTCTGGTAGTTGAACAATTTTCTTTTCAGTCCATATTTATTGGAAGGTGAAGATGCAGTATGGGCACTTCACTTCAGCAGATGTATCACTGGTAATGGAAATTTAAAAGTATAAAAGATACTCATCACATATTTCTCATACAGCATGCTAAATTGGATGTCAAGACTATAAGTCACATATTTCTCATGCAGCATACTACATTGGATGTCAAGACTATAAGTCACGTATTTCTCATGGAGCATGCTAAATTGGATGTCAAGACTATAAGTCACATATTTCTCATGCAGCATGCTAAATTGGATGTCAAGACTATAAGTCACATATTTCTCATGCAGCATGCAAAATTGGATGTCAAGACTATAAGTCACATATTTCTCATGCAGCATGCAAAATTGGATGTCAAGACTATAAGTCACATATTTCTCATACAGCATGTTAAATTGGATGTCAAGACTATAAGTCACATATTTCTCATGCAGCATGCAAAATTGGATGTCAAGACTATAAGTCACATATTTCTCATGCAGCATGAAAAATTGGATGTCAAGACTATAAGTCACATATTTCTCATGCAGCATGCAAAATTGGATGTCAAGACTATAAGTCACATATTTCTCATACAGCATGTTAAATTGGATGTCAAGACTATAAGTCACATATTTCTCATGCAGCATACTAAATTGGATGTCAAGACTATAAGTCACATATTTCTCATGCAGCATACTAAATTGGATGTCAAGACTATAAGTCACATATTTCTCATGCAGCATACTAAATTGAATGTCAAGACTATAAGTCACATATTTCTCATACAGCATACTAAATTGAATGTCAAGACTATAAGTCACATATTTCTCATACAGCATACTACATTGGATGTCAAGACTATAAGTCACATATCACAGCTACAGTCTTTGATATGTGGGTCACAAATTAATTCAACCCTGAACTGAAAGAACAACTTTAGGTGGATATTTGTCAAACGCTGTTACAATATTAATCCTGGGTCCACTACTTCTAGCCTGAAATTGAGTGATTAAATATGGAGCAGTACATTCAACATTGCAAAAATGAGCAAAAAATCTCTGTTGAAAGCTGTCAGATTGCAATTGATTCTCATGTTCTTAATAAACTGAAGGGCCAAATTCTGAGACATTACATGCCCAAGAGACTTGCTATAAATAGCAAATAATATACAGCTTCAGAACCACTTGAAGCCTGCCATTAGGTAACAGCTTCACAGTTTATTGAAAGAAAGTGTGCTTTTGCAGAAGATAACACAGTATTACATACATCAAATGCTCCATAGGGGAATCTGTGTTTAAAATATTTCAACACACTTCCTATTTACCAGACTGCAGCATTCTCCACCTTATCGGATATCCACTGACAGTTTGGTTATTTATACTATTTACCAGAACATGCACAAGTGATTATCAGGTGTTTGGACTCCTCAAGAAAACACAATAGTCAAAAGTTCTAGATGAATAAAGAGATCGCCCGTGTGGGGCCCGAAAGGGGAGCAAAGAATTGCAACACAGTTTACTTTCCATGCATGTCGTAAAAGGCAACTAAGGAGGTTATGGGATGGAGTTTGCTGTCCCATCCCATATAGGGCCAGTGATCCAAAGCCAAGCTGAAGTCAGATGTGTCAGGTCGAAAGGCGCAGATATCGCAGGAATGCTGTAAACCATGACACAACGCATTCCGTTCTCCGGACTACATCCTGCTAATCTGCAGGAGTTTGAGAACAAACGCAGAAGAAGAAGAAGAAGAATAAAGATATAAAACAGGTAGTGCCTATATGACTATGCAGTGAGAACTTTTGTCTTTCAGAATTTAGTCATTGATGAAGCACTTGGGATAGTTGCATGGTGGGAATCATTTTGAAAAGTATTTCTCTACATTCGCTTATAGACATCAACATTGATGATTTTTATTAAGGAAGCGATCTCTCAAGTAATTCACACCCCAGTCAATTTATTTAGGAGATTGAAAAACTGGCAAAATGGAAATTTCTTTCATTACCATTAATAGAAAATTATTAATATTAGGACTTCCAGTTGCAGCCAAGATGATGACACGGAGATCATTTTTTGACATTACAACTCATTGTGCAAAGCAACGTTAATCATTGGGAGGTCTCCTGAAAACCAGATTTAAAGCAGGTATCACAAGATTACTGTTGAAGTAAGATAATCCAGGCCCACAATACACGAGCTCGAAACAGGGCATTACATGCACCCTGCAGTAAGTGATCAAAATGTTAAGAGTGCAGTCACACAAAAAAACAGCAAGAACCAAACACAGAACAACAGTCTGGCTCACAATAGCATCTCTACAATACAAACTGTGGTGAACCCACAACAAATAAAATAAACCACTCTATACATGATCACAGAGGAAGAATACTAATATTCAACTCACTGTTCTATAGAAAATAAATTAAAAGGACAGTGCACAGTGTATTCACATAGAATATATCTAGCATAATGCCATCCAAAGATATATATACATGGTATATTTTTATGGTACAAAAACAGACAGAAAGATTTGTTGTATTATGGCAGCTTCATTATGATCTTGATAACATTTCACAACACAAATTCATGGGAAGATTATAGCAAATATTTATAATTACTGTTCTTGTTCCTAAATTTAGTTCTTATAATTTAGAAATTGATTGTATTTGTTTTGTAAGTTTTTTTTCAATTTTGATACTGACCTTGTGTATCTTCTTTTGACAATAAAATTATATTTTAAACTAGTTTTTAATTACTTTTAAACTCTTTTGAAATGTTTGTAACATATCATCATCATCATCAAGTGCTGTCTCCGCAGTGAAGGTTGGCTGCAACAGACCTTCAACATCCCCTGTCGCTTAGTGGTGCATTCTGCTAGACTGTAACCTGTCCATCTTGTGATGTTACTCTCCCACTTGTATTACTGTCTATCTCTTGCCTGTGTCCCCTCGACTTTACCCTCGAGTAAGGTCTTCAACAAGGCTTTTAATATATCCAAAATTTGTAACATAAGAAAGTACTTACAAAAAATGTGTACATATATAAATGGAAGATATTTTTTTACATAAGAAAGTAATTTAAAGATATGTTTAGTTAAAAAATATTATATTAAATTGTATATTAGCTTACTCATACTATTTATTCTTGGTACAGGTTTATAATGATGGTAGCAGAAGGTGCAAAGAAAAGTGCAGAGTTAATTCAACTTCTAGAACTTCATACTCAGTTTTCCACCATTGCACTTTACTCACAGGTTGGTATAGTGTTTGTAGCCATTTGTATATGTTATGTATGACCAGGGACAGAGCCAGAGTCTGAAAGTGAAGAAAATAGTAGTAACATTGAGACTTTTAAAATGATGAAATATGATTTCGAAGGATTAAGAATGGAGTTGATTACACATAGAAATCAAAGTTACTAAAATATTCTGTGCTGAAATCAGATTTGTGAGGAAAAAATATGCGGATATTACAGACAAGCTGTAAACGTTGATGCAGCACTTTTCATTCTCAAAATTATTTCCTGCCAATCAACACATTTTGAGAACAGGCACCAAGGAAAGAGACATTTAAGGACTTTTTTTTTCTGTTTCAAATGTGACACAATTACAACCTTGATGGGTTATGGCTATGTATTAATGTTACATATATTGCCAGATCTGTGATATTCATGCTCAACACATTATTTTTGCAATATTTATTGACTTTATTCATTATTTTTAATGAATTTTAAAGCAATAGTTAATGATAGTAGTATTTTCCATAGGCCATCCCATTTTTCTTATTATTAAAGGCACCAGTGGCTTCAATGAACTATATGATTCACTTCTTATCATCCGGAAAAATTGTATGGATGACAGTTGTGGTATTTTAGCCTCCCTGTAAGGGAAGTTTCAGAAGAAGATGCGTGCCACCAAGTAAATTTCTGCACACTGAAATGCTGTTAGAGTATTGAAATAATGTGGTTATGTTTTTGTTTATCCTGATATTTTCTATGTGGCACCCATATGACCATGACAAGTTATGGGATTTATTGAATTATTATTATTATTATTTTTAAATAATGGTGTAACTAACCCATACACAACATCCCTTTATTTGCCTATTATTACATGCATGACAGGTCAGATGTTACTATTCTTTTTATGGCTAGCAACATGGACATTCATAATTATTGATGGTGAGGGTAATGGTAGGTCCCATGGCAGCAACCTGCCATTAGGGATGGAGATAGCTCTAAGTCATAGCAAAATAGGTGGGGGTGGCCTGTTCCCTTCCTTGCTGTCTTTACATCCCCTAACTCATGCATCAGGTACCAATTTACAGCTGGGCTGACTGAGGAGTGGTCATACCAGGGGAGAAATCACGACCCAGATTTTTGTGGTCCGGTCTGGGTTTCGAACCTGACACACTGTAACCAGGTGATAGTAAGCAAGTTCACTATCAACTATGCCACCGTACTCCTCTGTTGAGAGGATAGTGAGGATAAAAAATTATTAAACCTCTGGTAATGACAGTAGTTTAAAAAAACTTACATTCTTACATTCATGCATGTTTTCATGTTAATAAGTGCTGGAAGTATTTTATAGGCTGTCAAAAAAAAAACACTTAATCATAGGAGTTGTCAAGACATGCACAGGTTAAATTTTAAATTGTATCTCAAAAGAGAAACATCTAATCACAATTTAGCATAAGACCTCGCAATTGTATTTTATCTATTTAGCTGCTGTGAAAACCATTTGATTATGGAAATAACTTCTTAATGATAGATAATGCAAGAATAAATTTTAAAATTATTTCATAAAAGAAATAACCTAGTCAATTTCAACCTTTTAATAATTATTGTAGTAATTATTTCCTACTCTTTCATGAAATTCCACTTTTCCTGTCTGTTGAACATAACATATAAGAATATCTCATACCAGGTAAGGTATGAAAGGTCACTATTTTCCACATTATTCATTCCGACATTTATATTTAACACATTGGCTAATTAATTCATATATAGACTGTGGCATAATTAATTGGTTTTTCATTTTCTTCTCTGATGGTCGATGAAGAAAATGAGCTGTAGTTTTCATAATTTATAACGGATTGTGAGAAATTATGTGTCATTGTGACAAAGGAAAGTACTATTCTGGTCAATAGACAGATATATTTTGACAGTTATTTTGGGTCATAGAGCATAAGCCCATAGACAGCTGGATCAGCAACAAACAAACTAACCGAGAGTTATTTATACTTTATTACAAAAATGTAAAATTATTTACACAACAAATATGACAAAAAGATATTTGTAATGTCCATTTATATACAAAATAAGAATTCTCAAGACATGATATCACTTTATCTTAATGATTTTCTGGTAGTATATCACTCGTGACCAAATGAAGCATATTATCATAATCATTGGCAAATTTGTGTGATGCCAGTAACATATGGAACAATAGCTACACCATTTCACATAATATTGTCATAACCTTGAAGAAAATGTGTATTTAAAAATTCCCAACTCGTAAATTTCATTTATACTAAGTCTATAACCTTACTAGAGTACACTTGAGTATAGTGTGTATAATAAATCAATGGTCTTGCATATTTACAGTCTTTCATAGCTCTGGAGTTTGCAAGCTTTACAATCATCACTGATTATATCACTACTTTCAATATTATTGTTATCAAGATCAACTTCCACATTTGTTTTTAATCATTTCTCATTGCTGCAGATATCAGACAACTGTTTTTGTAAAATAATTTAGCATTTTTGGGCTGTAAATTGCATTATTAATAAACTGTGGCTTAATTGATGTGCTGAATTTGAACTTCTCTTTATTTAGAGGAACTGAGAATTTCATGTGTATGTGTTCATGTAACAGCCAAAAATATAATCATTCATAATAATTGTTATGTAACCATTGTCCCCACAGAATTCTGTCAGTTTACATAATAAATATTATCCCATCATCTTTGATATTTTCTGTATTTTTTAGATTGTTTGATATTTTACAATAAACTGTGGACAATCAAATTAATGCTGTTGTCATGTATATGTTACTACTAGGGCAGAGACGCTGATAAATTGATAGAAAAGCCTATAACAAAGTGTGACAGTGCTTCCCAAACGGATACACATATCCTTGAGCCTAACATTGTTAAAACATATGAGTGGAATGAATGGGAGCTACGAAGAAAAGCTATCAAACTGGTAAGGATATTGCATTCTCTGTCTTTCTTATCACTCTCTTCCTGGTAGGATGCCAGATTTTGAGTGTACTACTTCAAATTAAGAATCATTCTGCATTAGAATTCAACTGTCATTATTTTCTAATAATTATTTGTATCTTGTCAATGTGGTGCACTTTGTCTTTGTTCTATGCTATAGAAAAGAAGAGCAGAACTTAGATGTGTACCCACTAGGACAACTACAAGTACTTGCAATATAGTACTAAAAAACTTGGTAGTATATCCTATACAGGATGTAGCCATCAACCCAGCATTTTTTGTCTGTAGTGATTTTTTAGGCAATATAAATATGTTCAGTAATTTGCCAGTGCTTTATTAATGGTCAGGATTTACAACTGCCTGTAGCGGGGTTCGAACTTTGTACCTTGGCTGTCACAAATGGGCCCTGTACCACTCTGCAATAGCTAGATCTATAATTTATCCTGACCCAAGCAACAGTAGGAAAATTGTGTGGTTGCTCCTGAGATTATCACTGAAACAACAGTTTTGATTACTTCAAGCAATTTATCCAGTTACTTGCTGCTCTTTTAAGCGGGGTCATCATCATCATCATCAGGTGCCATGCCGGCTGGCATAGGTGGTCATGGCTCTCCACAGCTCACTGTCCACAGTATTATGTATCAAAGTCGTTGTTGTTTCCCTGCCGAGTAGATTAAGAGGGTTAGAGTAGTTAATTGGGGAAACACAAGAACAATTAAATTAATCCTCTGTATCTTTAAACCTTTTTTAACATATCTATTATTTTTCTTTTCATTTCCTAATTTCAACTTATAGAACAACATTAGATGCATCCTTGTCTATATTTACCTTACACAGGCAAACTTGAGAACAAAAGTGACCCATGCCATGCAAACAAATGGCAGTAATATGCGAAGAGACAATGAAACACAAGTGTATCTGTTAAAGTAAGTTTCTATTCAATACATTGACTAGCCATTCATGCTGAACATATCTTCATAAATTAGAACTTTTGTTACATTTTATATCTTGTATTTTGTATTCACTAAGTTCAGGGACAGATTCTTTTTCCAGGAAAACCATTATACTTACAGACAAGTTGGTTCTATGTCCTTCATAGTTTTTCCTTTATTTTTTCCCCCTTGTATACACTTATTCCAGTACTCCTGTCACTAACTGAAGCACTCCTTGTAAGTACTTTTTGAAATAGCCATAAATTTTATTAATTGTGTTGTCTTGAATTTCCTCAATGTCATCAAATCAGTTGGATTGAATCTCCTCAATGTGATCACATCAGTTGCCTTTAATCTCCACAATGGCATTGCATCAGTTGCCTTTAATCTCCATAATGTCATCACATCAATGACCTTTAATTATTTTCTTAATTTATTAAAACAAACAAGAAAGTCACTTGTAGCAAGATTGCATGAGTAATGGAGGCTGTGGAAGCAATTGAATGTTTTGTTTCATCAAAAATGTGTTGTAAATGTACAGTAAATGGTCAATTTGTTATCACTAAGACTGTGGCTTGGGATCATTTTTTAACTGTTTTAACTGTTGTGATTTTGATGATGATGATGATGAAGGTAAAGGTAGGTCCCATGGCAGCAACCTGCTGTTAGGGATGAAGATAGCTCTTTATGTACTAAGTTGCAGCCTATAAGTTGTCATGTAATACATTTACAGACAGCAAACCAGATGGTTTGACCACATCATGAGAATGCAACCAATTAAATCAGCCCTTCATGCAAACAACAGCAGAAAATCAGCACAAGGAATACCAAGAACTTGATGGGTAGAGACAATCAAAGAAACCTTAAAGAGAAATGGTCCTACCATGGCCAATGCGACCAAAATGACAGACAACTCCTATTCCCCCCCCCCCCCCCACTTCCACGATGCTTTACCGAACACTGGGAAATGACATTAGAAGGATAGATAGAACACAGTAATTAGTACCACTGGTTTCCTAGTCCAGTCATCATGGTTTGATTCACACATTTTTAGACCAAGATTCCAAGTTTACCCAGCCTCGGAAAATTGGTACCATAATAAATCTGGGAAACTTAAAGCAGCCAATAAGCCAATATGTTGACCACCTCATCCTGAGTGTGTTATTAATCACAGAAGTACTTTAGGTCTAATACTGTATTCCCTGCCACAATAGTATGAACAGGAACCTTACTGGACGTATTGAAGTCATGCAGTTGTTCCACAGTCCAATATAAGATTGTGTGGTCAAAAGTGAGAAATATTGATACCACCAAAAGGTTACATTCTTTTATGTGATTCAATTTCTGCATACAAAATAATGGAACATTCTTTCATCCAAACATAGATCACCTATGAGACTTCTTCTCAAAGCTTTGCATACCCTGAGAGTTGGGAGTTTTCTTGGTGTGAAAGACAACTATGGAAACCTCCCCCAACACACTCCATAATTGCAACATCGTATTGCTCGTGCCAGTGCAGCATTCAGGAGCCTTCGTGCCAACATCTGGATCAGGTGTGGTCTCAGTCTGACAACTAAGTTGGATGTATACCATGCAGTGCTGACTAGGTCCAAACTCCGCTGGACTGGCCACATCGTCCGTATGCCAGACAAGCGCCTTCCAAAGAGATTATTCTATGGGGAGCTGTGCGAAGGTAAACGTTTAAGTGGAGGGCAGAAAAAGCTCTCTCAAGCACTGCAGTATCGATCCTAGCTCCTGGGAGACTACAGCACTTGATCGCTCAGCCTGGCACACCCAGATCGCTGCTGGCATCACGAAATTTGAAAAAGAAAGAACACTGCGGGCAATCCACAAGCAAAGAAGCGGAAGGACAAATCCGTAAATTCTCCTACCCCGAACCTTCAGCACTCCTGCATGCACTGCAATATAACTTTCCGTGCACGAATCAGACTCATCGGGCATCTACGAACTCACAAACCAAATTAGTTAATTACCAAGTTTAATTATTATTATTATTTTTTCCATCGCATTTAATGTTTTTCATGCCATGCTCATCTTCGCTTGCGAAGGATGAACATCAATTGCAACATAGGAAACAAGAGCTTTATCACTCATAATTCCCAGGGATAAAAAAAATAACATTTCTTTATATAGGCCTGATAACTATTTACCTTTTTTTCATACCTAATAACATTAATCATAAAATATTTGAAGGAATGTTTAGTGCTTATCAAGCTGAAATTCAATGTTTATATTGTTTTCACAGAGAGAAAGATACACAGACAAAACAAGACAACTACAGTAACATATCCAAACCTCAAACATTTTTGGAGGGTCTCAGAGGTGGTGGCACATCTGGTACTACTGTTATGACAAAGGTTGATCTGACAGTGGATGTCTCCGAGCCACCTATTGTAAGAGAGTTTATTGTGAAACCAAGGACACACAATCTAAATAGTTAAAAGTGATACAGTGGAATCCCTATAGGCCTATAAGAAATTGGTCTGGACTAACAAGATATTTATGTAATAACCAACATTTGCTATATACAGTAAAGAATACACTGATTGGGGATTTTGAAAAGTGTTGTTAAATAGGGAATTTTATTATAAACATATGCACTATAAAGGTATTTCACTGTACTTGTATGTTAGAATATGCATGTTATACAACATTTATTGAGCATTGAAAGCAAGAATAGTAATGTTCTTTTATATCTTCTATACAGATATATTTGTTGTTTATATTTGTACAGAAATAAAGAATTTCTGGAGCAATTATCTCAAATGTATAATTATGTTAGAATTATTTGTACCCATAAAAAAAATAACAACATTTTAATTTGAATGTATTTTCATTAACCTTTCTACAATCCTATATATATATATATATATATATATATATATATATATATATATATATATATATGGGCTGATGAAAATATATATGACCTTAATTTTTTTGTAGGTTAGAAAACAGCATTTTTATGCTAACACTCTGCTATCAATGCCAGACATGGACTCTGACAGCAACCCAGCAGAGAAAACTTACAGCATGTCAGATGAAATGCCTGAGAAAGGCCATAAGAGTGACCAAACTAGAATAAAAGAGAAATGATTAAATCAGAACAATCGGTATAAGACCATGCACAGAATACATCGAGAAACAAAAAACAAAATGTTTTGGACATCTTATGAGAATGAACCATACCCAAATACTAACAAGAACATATAACATAAGAAGATCCTGATACAAGGCCAGAGGAAGACCTAGAACAAGATGGATAGATAACATCAAGATAATATTGAACAAGTACGGATTCAATACAGCCAAGGTGACACATCTGGCCTTGGATAGACAGCTAAAGCTCCCAGTCACCACCCCTACACTTAACAGCAAGTATGGATATTCTTACCATCATCCACCTGCCACCTGGGGATAAACAATAGACAATAGAAAACAGCATATTAGGAACCAGAAAACAAATGTGTGACTGTGGACCCTTGTGTAAGAAATTTGTCATCTTTCCCGAGACTAAGATGGCATGAGAGCTGTTTGTGATTTTGTTAAAAATGTCAGCTCAACTATGAATTGTAATCTCAGCCACAGGAATAAGAAACTAGTGCACTTTTTTAGTGCTCATTTTCAAACTTCTACTGGAACTTGTAATATGGCAATGATCTTACTAGATTTCCAGTTGGATGAAGTCCAGAGAATGGAGATGCATTGTGTCATCATTTTATCTGTACAAATGGCACAAAACATCCAAATTTGGCAGGGCATTGCCAGTGTATTATCTATTTCTCTTATTAATGAATGTAACAAAAGTGAATTTCTTCTTCTACATTACATTGTTCCTGCCATTTGAGTAACTTGAGATTAAGTATATTGTGATGCATGTTTACAGAAGAGCTATTATATTTGCACCTTTTGGACAGCACATCTGTTTTAAGCAATTTTTGGCTTTGATTTTTTTTACAGATTATAACCTACAATACTGCTAACAAAAATATGTGCATAAGCATTGGCTGTCAACATAAAGTATATACAAAGTCTTCCTCTTCTTCTTTCTGTCCTCATGTACCTTTCGGTGTTGAGGGGAGAGTGAGTGTACGGTCTTTTGCCCTTCTATTTGCCTCTTCTGCTGTTATATTTCCAAGTGTCTCTAATACACTACCTATCCACCTTTTATGAGGGCGTCCAATAGGTCGACTGTTTTCGTATCATTTGTTAAGTGTTTTTTGGATAATACTTTGCTCTTTCTGTCTGGTTATGTGGCCGTACCATTTAACTTGTTGTTTCTGGATATATTCTATTGTTGACTTGATCCCTAATTGTTTCCTTAGTGCTTCATTCCTGATTTTGTCTCTCAAGCTAACTCCAATCTACGTCTCACACATTTCATTTCAGTGGTGTTAATCTTATGTATTGTTCTAGAATCCAATATCCAACTTTGACACTGATAACACAATGTTGGTAAGAAAATGGTGTTGAAAAGTGCTTTCTTTGTTTCTAGTGTAATATCTTTGTTTCTTAGTAACGGTATTACAAAGTGACCAATAAAAGTGACAGGAAAATTCAAATGCATCACGTTAGAAGTATGATTCCCAACGAGCCAGCACACTTTATTTTTGTTAATGATCACAATCATTCAGGAAAAGTAGCCCCTGAATATTTTACTGAGTAGCATTTTCTCATACAATGTACTAAATCTAGTTCCATGACCATAGTCATATGGATGTTGTCCTAAAATGACACAATTAGACTTTTCCTGTGATGTTATAAATCATTTTGTGTCAGCTGGCAATTAAAATCATGGTAAAAAGTCAAATTGTGTCACTGTTAATGATAATTTCCTGAGTCCACAAGACTGCAATGGACTTCGTTAAATATTGAACGTAAAATGTAGATGTGAATGCCTTAAGTTGCCGTAGTTCAATGCCTTAGTTCAAAGACATCCAATGAAAAACAAGGTTACCTACTTAAATTAACCCCTCCCCCGACTATATTCAGAACTGTGGGTTGTCCCTGACTCATGATGTATCACTTTCCCTCTCTTACATCATTGCACATTAGAATTCTGAAAAGCTTGACCTTTCAACATACATGTACTGAATAAAGCTTTATCAACACACAGGTAACCAGTAAAAATGTGTGCATACTAAAAGTTTAAAATGCATTAGAGTGCAACATCAGGTAGCACAAGTTAAGTTGTACCTTAAAGTGACAGAATACAACCACCACCCATTACACCATCGTCTAGATGAGTCAAAGGGAAAACAAATCAAGAGTGGCAGATCATGGATGGCAGAGGCTGAAGACATACTGCAAAGAGTATGTGAATTGGAAGAAATAGGAAAGGGCAATGAATGGGTGGAGGTAGACACTGAGAAGAAATAAATGACTAAAGTAATAATACAACTAGATAAAGCTTGTTGAAAATGGACGGAAATCAGAGCTCATGAACGAGACAATGTACATATTTAGAAAATGGTAGCAATAAGAGTGACTAGAGGCAATGGGAGAAAGTCATTCCTCTCTGGAAAGATCAGAAGAACGCGTAATCAGCAACTGACTGGGACACTGATCTTATACACTTTTAGATGGCTGACGGAACAGCAAGCAGAGCATATATGGGAATGCCCTCAGTGCTGTGATGCTTGTTTCTAATCAAGAACATTTAGAGATTCAGCAAAGGAACTAATTGCCAACACTGACAAAAAATGTATATTGATGATTTCCTGTAACTGGCTATAAATTAAATGAAAAATGTCTTTAAAAAATGTCTATGTGCTTGTAATATTATTATTTTAGCACAACAATCCTGCTGTTTACTGTTGCAGTTGTTACATGTGGTATGGTCAGTTGGGTGCATATCTTGATAAAACAATTATAATTAGGAAGCATTGAGGAATTATTAAATAAGAATGTAGCAGGCAAGATTTGAACCAGATACATTCAGCTGACAGCAGTTCACTTCACAACTTGAGTCAAGTTAGATATGCAAAATATAGATGTTGGATGTCTTGATTAAAATCACTTTCATAAAATATGGATGTGGATTGTTCACACTTGGTAAACATGTTGACTTTAGCTGTGAAGCAAACTGGTGTCAGCTGAATGGACTTGTTCAAATCTCATCTGCCATTTTATGATTTTATAAAAACCTATCTCAGAACATGAATTAAACCCATATTTAGCAGAATATTCTCAAATTTGATTTTTTTTTTTTGCATTATCTAAAATATTTGCAACTTTTATCTTATTTGAATCATATCCATTCAAACATATGCTATAAGGACATTTCTTATTGAAATATAAGTATTATTTTCTTATTGAACATGGCTTTGTTTGTTTTTATTATTTGATTTTGTAGAAATATAAAATATGTTTCTATCAGAAGGTGGCAAGAAAGACTTGGGGGGGGGGGGGGGGGGGGGGAGAAGGGTGGAAACTGTCCCCAGTTAGTTTTTAAACTATGATTTTCTGATATCAACACATTTTCATCAGACATACTTGATCAGGGAAAAGTAAAAACAAAACTTATGATTTCATAGTTACTATTTCAGTAATATGTGTGTTCGTCCATCACAAGTGGTGATGACCATTTTTACATTCACTTTTAAAAATTCAGTTAGAATTATGACCATGCATAATAGTTCGTAGATGGCTAGTGAGCCATATTCGAGCTGTAAATGTTCTTGCACAGTTCGGACATGGAATGACGACTGTAGACGAATTTGGGTCTATCCATGACTTTCTAGCTACTCTCCGCTTTTGGGCTGCAACATTTCTCCTCTTTTCACAAGATGATGTGCTTTTTGATTGTAGAGCGCCATGTAGATCTATTTTGTGCGAGTTCTTCCAACGTGTCTTGGTCTATTTCAAACGCTTTCAGCGAGGTCTTTAAAAAGTCCTTGTAGCGCTTCTTTTGGCCAACTTGAGATCATTTACCCTTCTCCAGGTCACCATAGAGAAGTATCTTTGGCAGGCAATAGTCTGACATACGTACCAAATGACCTGCCCAACAAATCTGTGTCTGCATCAGAATAGTGTCAATGCTGGGGCCAGATCTGTCAAGGAGCGTGGAATCTTGTCTTGCCATCTGATGTTCATGACTTTTCTGAGACAAGCTGTGTGAAAGTGATTTGAGTTTCCTCACATGACGTCTATACACAGTCCATGTTTCGCTAGCGTATAACAACACTGGAAGTACCACTGTTCTGTAGACATTCAGCTGTCTGTAGGTTAATGCCATTTCTACGCCACACATTTGTGAACAATCTGCCGAAAGTGCTGCTTGCCTTGGCGATCCTTGTATACACTTCATCATTAAAGTTAGCATTTTGTGATAGCGTACTACCTAGCATGGATGTGAAAATGACTTGCACTGTGGATTTTGATTAAAGTGAGAAGTTGTGCATAGCGTCGACCTCACTCTCTTGTATTTCAGTAATATATGAATAGACAGACAGTTGTACATGGAAGTGGAAAAGACTGGAGCAAATGGGTTCAGACTCCATCCACCACTTCATGAACTTGTGCCATAAATTAAATAAATGTACAGATATTACCCCCTTATCATACAGGACACTAAGACCATGATCCATGCAGAAAAGTACAAGAGCATGCCAGCACACCCAAGAAGACCAGATTCGGTGACTTCATAAGTGGAAGGCTGAAGAGAAGCAGTTTTATTCACCAATCTTAAAAAATTAAATAGAGAATACAAGGATGAGCAAACTAAACAACAAAACATAACAAATAAATAACACCAACACTTTTCCTAGTTCCAAGGGAACAGTATCAAAATCTCACTATCAGAAACACCATAACAGCACCTACACTATGAGAGAACTGAATACTCTTCAAAAGAAAACAATAGTATGCAATATGATTGAAGATATATACACCAGAGAAGTGTGTATACAAGTATATACTGATGGCTCAACAACTAGAGCAGTGAAGAATGAAGGTGCTGGAGTTCACATAAAGTATTCAGAAAAATAAAATGAATCCACATGTTCACCAATTGAAATCTTCTGCTTCAACTACTGTGTGGAAGTAAAGACTTTAAGCATTGTTGCAGAAATAAAAACACAAGCCAATGCTAAGAGGTGGTGTTTCTTACTGATTAAATGTCTGTCCTACAAGCCCTTGGCAGCGATAAACTCCCAGACCCGAATGAAGCCATAAGAGAAGCATCTAAAGAAGGGTAGTACTGCAGTGGATTCCGTCCCACTGTGACATACCAGGAAATGAAAAAGCAGATATGCTAGCAAAAGATAGAACAACACAGGAACAAAAAGACCAAGAAATCCCCTACCAGGAAAAGAGGATGCTTATCGCTGCTATTAGGAAATTTGGCCACCCAAAAGATAACTATCACTGTCTCGACAGAGCAGAGCAAATTATCATCTTCTGCATGAGGACAGGATACAACAGGCTAAACAGTCACTTAAGTAGACTAATACTGGTTCGATCACCCCTGTGTCCATGTAGCGAAGCATAATTGATATAATAACACATCAAAATCATGTCAGGAGTAATGTAGACATATTACACTTTTGATCACAGCCATCATTATGTTGATGTAAATACAGAAAATGATTAATTAAAACAAAAAATGTCTGCAATGTTTTATCTAAGGTCCGTAAAATGTAATAGTATCATAGGATTGTTTAAAAGATGGTAGGGAAAGAGTTATGGTTCACATGACCAGCAATTATCGCTATCTAGGCTAGGAATATGTCACTTCCTTTCCACCCATGCAGTTTCCAAGTAGGTTGTAGATGAGAGCTGCAGTTTTAATTTTTAATCGTCTGTTCGAATCAAGAGGAATTTGTTGAAATGGAAACCATATTTAATGTAATTTTTGTGGATTCTAATGGTGAGGAATTCTTGGGATTTACAAATGCAGATCTTGCTCCATTAGCTGATATGGCAGGTGATGGAGACACTAAATCTTTGTCTGAGGAAGACAATGATGTTATCATATGTAGCAATCGCAGTCCTTCAGGTATGGCAATACCTGGCTTCGCAACTTTTCTGAAGTTGCAGGAATGTTAGACCTAGCTGATAATGTTAATGAGGTTGACAGATGTGTTGCATTTGTTTATGACATGATATGAATACATTAGTTTCATTATGAAATGGCATCTGAAAGGATAGGCGTAATATAAATTGACTTCGTAGACTAGTAACTTCTAGGCCTAGACCAAGAAAAATGGATCAAGAAGGTTAGTGATTTCTACATGTTTTATTTGTTTTCACAGGTGATATTATGAGCATGTTAGTGTGGTTTATAAAAATTATAATTAATATCTAGACCTAGATAATTAGATTTTTGTCAGGAAACATCAAGTATAATTCTATATGTATCCTTTGAGCTCCTTACTATTAAATGGATCTTTATCTTTATTGCTAAATAGTTTGCTTATATTACATATTCAGTGTTCCATTCTTTCATGTTTAAACAAATATCTGATTATCTCTGGTTTGAGAGAACAGTAGTAATATCAGAATTTCACTTTCTTATAGTCATTAATATGGAAACTTGAAAATGAATGGTGAAGTATTCTTAACTCCATTCATCATGTGCCATTTCAGCAGTGAAAGTTGGCTGCAGCAAACCTCCAACTTCCCCTTTCTTTTGCCTGGTGGTACACTCTGCTAGACTGTAACCTGTTCATCCCGTGATGTTTCTCTCCCATAGTATCTCTGCCTACCTCTTGCTCGCCTCCCCTCGAGTAAGGTATTCAACAAAGTTCATGTCTTTTAACCTGTAGCAATTCAAAGTAAACAAATTTCGACAAATGTAATCTAGTGATAAAAACCCACTTTCGATAAATGTCTGTATCGAGGTAGCCATTTGTAGTCATGGACAACAATCATCCATGTTTATTTTCATTATATGCTTATAGTAAGCATGATCATTCCTTAGTTTTCCACAGCAATATAAATATGCAGTCATAGTTTGACCTTTCATGTTTTCTAGCCGAACTGCGTAGACCTAACGTAAGTGCCAATATTTTTCATTAATTTTAAATGGATTATAATTTAGAAAAGGATGAATTTTAAAGCTTTAGTGTTTCAGTTACTGTAGATCGTCACATGGTGTTTGCAAGAGATGTTTATGATATTTAACAGTGATGTAATTGATGTAACTTACAATGAGGAAATTGAGGAGCCGTGTTTTCTTCAGCGCTGAGTTCTTTGTGTGCATTTGTCCAAATGCTAGATTTTGTTTGTACACAACATAACACTGAACCACATAAACAAATAACATCTTCAAATCATATCAGCATCCATTTTATCTCTATTGTCTACAAATTTGAAATCAATAACTCAATAAATAAAAACGTTACACCAAAAAGCAAACACGTGCAGAAAAACTAAGTCATAAAAAATGGTCGGAAGTCAGAGGAAATATGCGCTATTTTTAGCTGGGCTGCCACAGACTAATATGTACAAAATCCTTTTTTTTTGTTTGATCTTTATTTCCTTCAATAATTCTTTCTTCATACAAAGTGTTAGAGCATCTTTTTTATTTGTTTTCTTCTCTTTCTATGTAATTCTCCCTATTTTTCTATATATTCACATCTCAAAGGCATCTGTCTTGTTTTTTCATTGTCCATGTTTCTCAGCCATATGTTAATATAGAATAAATATTGTATAATTCTCATTGTTAGCTTGTTTGTAATTTAGAGGCCAATATTTTCCTCATGTCATTGAAAGTACTTTTAGCCACTCCTATTCTCCTTTTAACTTCTGTTTCACATCTACCATCATTTGTGATATGTCCTAGATATTGGTAGTGTTCTACTTTTAGTATCTTCCATGTATTTTATATTTAGTACCTGTTCTTTGATTTTGCTAATTATCATGGTTTAAAATTTTATTTTAATGTTTATATCTAGCCCGGCTTTGTGGTACAGAGTACGTCTGTGATGGCAAAGGTACGGTGTTCAATCCTCACCACAGGCAACAGTGCATTCAAACCATTCAGAAAGCAATGGCAAACTACTGAACATATTTATATTTCCTAGAAAATCACTACAGTCAAAAAATTCTGGGTTGATGGCTACATCCTGAATAGAATATGCTACCAATATCTAGTCCATATTCTTTACTTGATTTATCAACTTGATCTATTAGTCTTTGTTGTTCATATTCACTTTCTGTTAAAAGGACAGTGTCATCAGCATATAACTGGTTGTTTATTATTTTCCCATTGATCTTGAGTCCTGGCATTCCTTCTATATATTTAAAAATATTAAATTCATTAGCATTTATCAAAATAGTCACTGGAAGCAAATTAAAAGAGAAGGCAAGTTGAAAATAAGTGTTTATTTCAACAAAGTAAAAATGTGATAAACTAGAAAACGTACACATTTTATGACAAAAATCTATTTTTTTAAAATCCAACTACCCCCCCCCCCCAACCAATATAATTAAAATATATCTACAATAAATGTGAAGTTTAACATGACTATCTGACAATATTAACATGAATTATGACATAAGATCATTTCACCAACATATTGTTAAGTTTGTGACTAACTCAGAAATAATACAAAATTTACATGCTTGATTTCAGAGACTGAATTTCTTTTTCTTCTGGTTCAGGTTTGATGTTATGTTAGATTGTCAGTCAAGATTGTTGCCAAGGGCAAAGCCCAGTTGTTTTTTTCAGGTTCTCATAAGACAAACTCATACTTTTTCTTCATTCAAGATTTCTATACCGTTATGTCTTGCTAGATATTAAGGCCAGAATAAAACTACCGGTCTTCTAAGTGGCAGCAGTAAAGTTTTGACCTCAGCTCATGTCCACAATGGTCAGGTCTTGCCTTACAGTTAATCAAGACTGGGCAGTCTTGAAGTATGTGGATAGATCTATAGCTTCTAACTCTGCTCTACACTCACTGGCTATATTATGTTATTGTGGTTGACTAAGCTGTGTAGTCCTCTGAAGAGGTCTGAATTCGGAATCCATTTCAATGATTCTGTTCCCTGTTTTAGCCAATAAGAACACTGTAAAATTAGATTCCATTGTCAAATAACTATTTTTGTAGGTGTACAAATGTCTTAATGTATTCAGTACATTATTAGTTTATCCAAACCACAAAGTATAGGCAGACCTCATTGTCTAATTTGAAATGTAGGTACAATCCTGGCAAAAGGGGCTACTTTTGTTTGTGAAAAAAAGATTGAAATAAATGTCAAGGGGTAGACAGACAATTTTTTTGCTATTATATACATTGGCTATAATTACCTATCAGTGTTTGGAGGTCGAGATAGTTAATTTAGGAAGGTTGTATTTATTGGGTTCTCATGTAGTGTGGTGTGGACATCTTTGCATCCGGCAGCAGTCCTCGCACCTGTAACAGACTTACGACACCTCTAGCAAACGTATGGTTATGTTAGTAATTTTGTATCTAGGACTCAGCTGGCAGTCAGTGAAATCAAAAAATTACAAAAACTTTTGAATTGGTATGAAATTTTTATAAAAAGTTAGATTGTAGTCCCATCTATTGAGATTGTATCAAAATTTAAACCAAGTGCCAGTATTTTCTGACTTCAAAATATAATATGGACTTCTGTTCACATTCTAATTAGCTTCAAAGATAACAAATAGTCTTGATAGATACTTCTGCATGTAAAAGATTCAACTTTAGAAATGATCTGGAACAAAATATTTACCATTAGGTAATATATTGTCTGAACTACTGCAGAACAGTGATTTATAGTTCAGTGCTCTACAGTTTGATCCCCAAAAGAGGGGGATTATTTTTCCAGACAAGTTACTCCAGACTCAATTCAACCTCAGAAAATAGTAAAATCATCACGCAGCAAACAGGATTTGAACTAAATCCTCACAGATGACCTACTCATCTCACAACTCGAGTCAACACGTTTTCCATCTTTTCTAAACATAACTTAAGTTGCAAGGTGAGTAGGTGCTATCCAAGCGGGCCTGGTTTAAATCTTGTTTGCTGCATTGAGATTTTTCTTTAATAATAAATCCTCTTACTTCTATATTACATTCTTAAGAAAATAGTGCTAGCAGCAGAACAAATCTAAGAAATAATAGGTGTGCAGTATGACCCCTATCATTCTGATGGTCAAAAATACAAATTTAATATTGTATTTCCTAAATGAAACAACAGTGTGAAATGACACTCTTAATAGATAGACCTGTTTTTTATATTTCAAATTTATGTGAACAATTCTGTTAAATACAGTATAATAAATTTAGTTCTTAATCTTATACCAGCACAAAGCATACAATTCTTACTGATATTTCCATTTCTAACCAATAAATGAGTCAAAATCATTGCATGCTGGGCAGATCCATGGTGCTAATTTACCATTGCACATTTACCATTGTACTTTGGGCAGACCCATAGATGCTCATTTACCATTGTACTCTGGACAGACCCATATGTGCTCAATTACCTTGCACTTTAGACAAGACCGATCAGTGTTAATTTACCATTAACCTAATTAGTATACGAAAGGGAGATAACATTTAAATGTTCTTTTAGCAGACATGAGGATAAGTAACTATTGTATATTACAGTTTATAAGCCATCCATGTATAAGAGAGCATGGTACTCTTCTATAAAAAATGTGTCTTTAGTCCATATATATAAGTGTAATTGAAATTCTGTAAAATATTGCCAACAACAATTCAATAAAAATTACAGGACTCTGAAAATGCACACACGCCTAATTATGTGTTTATGCAGTCTTTAGTGGTAAAAAGTGTACTTTGCATGGATAAAGTAGGAAAATGATGCAGTTAGATGAAGTTGTCTGTTGGCTTGAATTGGCATGAACAGGGCTGACCTCATCACGAGCACGTGAAAAACTCAACTGGACCATTTTATCAGAAAAAGTGCTTGACCAGTAATGAGATAGACAGACTGTGTAATCTGTGATGAACTTGCTGATGACAATGTTGTAAATGAAGTGAAGAATAACGACGACATGCAACTCATAGATTCTTGTGGATATTTCATAAACGATATTGGAATTTAGACATTAATTCCAGTTCTGAAGGATTTGTTTTATTTTTGTGTCTAATTATTATATTATGAGTTATAATACAGAAACTGCCAAAATCTACAGGTAAGTCTATTTCAGTCATGTTTCCATATTCTTGCGGATACTATACAAGAATCAGAGGATACATATTTACCGGAACAAACTTCCATTCAGATACTCCGTTTCAGCGGAACTGATCAGTGCAGTTAGGGGCAACTAACATTAGCATTAACACTGACATTTATTATGTTCCTTTGTTAGTGTAAATCTCACTTATACTGCTGGGAGGGGAGACTGCATATTTTATTGTTTTGGGAGGGGGGAGGAGATTTATGGTTAGGGGTTTAGAATTTGGGAGGGGAAAGCTTTCAGTATAGCCGATGGGTAGGGTCGGGTATTGGTGGGGACATATTATGAAGAGGGGCAGTTGTTGGTAGATTGATGGGGATGGGTGCTAGTATCTGCTCATTTCCTCCAATATGGCATAGAAAGGATTAACATTGTTCTCGAGTCTAGGTCGCCACATGAATTCTGCTAGGTAGATATTTAAGTGATGCTGTGCTGTTCTATGGTGTTTCTTATTTTGTCACTTTGCATTTCCCCACATTCGCTCCACTGTTTGGGTATGGGCCCGGTTACCTGATCCACAAAGTGTGGTTCAATGTTAGATGGTCGAAGCCTGCTCTCGTAATCTCTGTAGTTGTATATATTTTCCAACAGTCGAAATATATCATTGATCTAGCTCAATATTGTAATCATCTTCATTAAGGTAGCAGAACTTCTATCTTCCATTTGCAGCAAGAATAATCCTTCGTTGCACGACATAGGCCACCAAATACCTATTGTTGAGACACACTGCCAGAGTTTTCCTTCCTTTTAGTAAATAGGCTTTTGTCTACCTCAATGATCATTCCTTTTCCTCCAATATGTCTTCGTGGCAGCTGTGTCATGTGTAGACACAAACTTCTGTTATCTTGCTAATCTGTAGTTCATGAACACACAAGAAGGCAGATGTCATCTCGAAAGTCTATCCATAAATGAAACGGCATATATTTACAAATGACATGTTTGTGCATTGCAAGCACGTGTCGACCTTTGTATTTATGCTCTGGCGGTTGCATCTTACATTGCAATACCATTGAAGCCATCCACCATTATTGTACAATAAGATCATTGGATGACCCTGACCGCACATCTTGTCCTGCTGTAGCACTCCTCGAGTTTCTAACAAGCATACATCATCTTTCTCAGTAGCTGGCACGCTCAGTAAACAGACATCGATTCATTCACAATTTTGTTTTGTTGACGAGTCGACACGAAAGATGAGCACATGGTGTCTTGCACATAACACACATCAAGTTGGAGATGCGCAAATAGTATCTGCGCATAACATTTAAAGTTGTGACCGTGTCCACTAATTCTTGTATAGTTTCTTCTTGAGTGCAATAGTTTTCTTCAAAATTATGTATTGCCTTTATAGAAGTTGACGACCTACTTCAGTAGTGGAAATAGTTGTTAACATCTTCATAACACTGCAATTTTGTTATATTTATATAGTAACCTTCTATTGCAAGTAATGACGGCATCACTTAGTACTTCTAGCACTAAAACTTCTGTGTTTATTCTCAAACTTCTAAAGATTAGCAGAATGTAGCCCAGAGAATGGAATGTTCTGTGACATGGTTTACAGCTTAACTTTAGTTTTCACCTTTTAGCCTGACAAGTCCGACTTCAGTATGGCTTATGGGTCACTTATGGAGTGGGACAGCCAACTCCAACTCTCTAACCTCCTTAGTTGCCTCTTAGAACATTTCTGACACATAAAAGTGTCACTATTCTATGTTATGTAGAACACTCACATCTGAGTTTGAAGAAAGGATGGTGAATCCTCTATCCTATTGGGCCACATATTTTTTTTTATATCAGAAAGTAGGGATGGTGTTCTTTCCTAATTGCTGCATCCTAATTGCATTCTACAATTTCATTCTTTGAAGTAGCAGTGTGAAGTCAAATATTTGGTTTACTGATAATCATAAATATGTAGAGCAGTTCCAACATAAGAAGATAATTAATATTCACCATCTCAACACATCTGACTCATCATCAAGTGCCGTCTCCGCAACGAAGGTTGGCTGCAACGGATTTCCAACATCGCCTGTCTCTTGTCTTGGTGGTGCACTCTGCTAGACTGTAACCTGTCCATCATGTGATGTTATTCTCCCACTTGTATCTCTGCCTACTTCTTGCTCGCTTCCCTTTAACTTTTCCCTCAAGTAAGATCTTCGAAAAGGTGTCATGTCTTTTAATGTGTCCAAAATATTTTATTTGCCTGATCTTTATTTCTCTTAGTAGTTCTTTCTTCATATTAAGTGTCTTTAGCACCTCTTTATTTGTTTTATTCTCTTTCCATGATGTTCTCCCTATTCTTATATATACTCGCATCTCAAAGGCATCAATTCTGTCTTCTAATTGTTTATTTAGTGTCCATCTGACTCACCCATTACTACCGGTATATATGTAGAAAGCATGAGAATATAGACTAACATTAATTGATTTCATTAAGAGTTGTTGCTTCATACATCAGGTGCCATGCCGGGTGGCGTAGGCGGTCATGGCTCTCCACAGCTCTCTGTCCACAGTATTATGTATCAAAGTCGTTGTTGTTTCTTTGCCGTGCCAGGTTGTCAAACTGTCTAATATTTTCTCACGTTGTCGCCCTGTCTCTGGTGCCTTCAATCTTGCCTGTTGTGATTATGTTCTCTAAACCTGCCTGTCTCATGAAGTGGCCAAAAAAAGAAGATTGCCTTTTTCTTATATTCTTGATTAAGGTCCGTTTCGCATTTAACTCTTTTAACACCTCTAAATTAGTTTTACATTGCTTCATACAGATATACTTATATCAACATGTGTATAACTTATTTGTCCTAGCAAGTTCATCACATTTTAGTGTGCTCATCTCCAACTACACATTTTAGTGTGCTCATCTCCAACTACACATTTTAGTGTGCTCATCTCCAACTACACATTTTAGTGTGCTCATCTCCAACTACACATTTTAGTGTGCTCATCTCCAACTACACATTTTAGTGTGCTCATCTCCAACTACACATTTTGTAGACATCCTTATAACAAAATAAGCTCATACAAAAAGCTAGCTCTTCTTCTTCTTCTTCTTCAGCGTTCATTCTCAAACTCCCACTGGATATCTCTTGTATCAGGACCATGGTCCTATTAGATTTCCAGAAGGATGTAGTCCAGAGAATGGAAATGCGTTGTGTCACCGTTTTATTTGCGCCAATGGCCCAACACATCCGTCTTCGGCGAAAAAGCTAGCTCTCAGTACAAGTTATTCTTGGAAATTCATTGTCATAAGTGACCTACATCATAGACGGCATTGATACTGGGCAGTAACAGCACATTCTAATGTTGTAGGCATACTGCTCTAAACAATGTTCTGAATGTAACATATGTATGATGATGATTGTTCTGAATGTAACATATGTATGATGATGATTGTTCTGAATTAAACATTTGTATGATGATGATTGTTCTGAATTAAACATTTGTATGATGATGATTGTTCTGAATGTAACAGATGTTGATTGTGCTCCTCCTTTGCAAGCAATGATGAGCATGGCATAGTAAAATAGATAAAGTCCATTAGGTTTTGCGCTCAAGGCTCAGGAAAAACATATATTATACATCGTCAGCAGGAATGAAAGTCTTCAGATGAGGAAAAGCTTTTGACTTTATATTTGCTTTTGTCATTTTTGAATTGCTTGCAATGTTCTACTTGTTTCAAAGCTTTTTAATACGTTCACTCATCTGACCATGCCGAACCGGACGGTCATGAGCTTTGATTTTCAAAGAGTCTGGGTCTATGCTTCAATGCTTAAGAGATGTTTTCAAGTAATCTTTAAATTGCTTTTCTGGCCACTTGAACTGCTACCTACACACAATTAATCATAGAAATCTCTTTGGAAGCTGCTTGTTGGCGTGCTGATAACATAACCAGTCCAGCGAAGTTGAGACCTGATCAACAAGGCAGGGATATTTTTACGGATTCTTTTCAAGGATCTCAGGCAGTGATGGTGAAATGAATTAAACCGTCTTTCATGCCTAGTAACGACAGTCTATAATTCTGCTGCTTATATAGCAAGGAAGGTCAAATGGCTGCACAGTAAATTTCCAGTTTGGTTTCCAATCTGTACTAGATCCTGACATTTGCACAAAAATTCCCAAAGGTTGCACTGGCACAAGCAATACTCCAGGTACCATCTCTGTCAATTGTTGTGGTCTATGATAGAGTGCTGTCGAGGTATACAAATTAGTTTGCATTGCTAAATTGTTTGTCTTTGAACTGATTTGGAGGGTTTAGTGTAGGGGATTCCTGGAGCTGATTTCTGCATTACTAGTGTTCTTGATGTCCTAATGGTAAGACCAAAGTCATTAAATTCTGAAATCAAGAGGTCCATATTTTCCTGCTAGTCATAATTCACTGGGAGAGTTTGAGAACAGTCGTCCACAAACAAGGGACCACAAACAATGCTTCGTCTTGTTTTCCATCCTTAAGTAAGAATCGTTTCCTTCACTGATACTCCAAAAAGTGCCATTTAATACAGCAGAAAGCACCATGCTGACGAACGTCGGAAACAGGATGCATCAATGTTTAACACCATTTATCACTGGTAATGAGTTCAAATGTTTGCCATCATCTTGCACACTAAAACAATGAATATTTCGGGGCATCCAAATTAGGACTATAATATTCCACATGACCTCATGGTTGATGGTATCAAATGCATAACAGATATATCATGATAGAAAATAGCTTTACAGTATTCAGTATAGTCGGAAACACAATTCTTATATGGTACAGCAAAACAAAATGTATTATTTCATTTACACACACATAAAACAGCAAATCATTGCAATCTGTGTCTCTGCACTCAAGGTATCAGTATAGTTCATCAACCTCATTTTACCTATCTGTGTCTCTGAACTATAGTTTCTCAACCACCTCTTAGTTATTTGTGTGTCTGCACTCAAGGCATCAGTATAGTTCATCAACCTCCTTTTAATTTTCTGAATATCTACACTATAGGCATTACTATAGTTTCTGTCTTCTTTTAGCTAGCTGTGTCTCAACGCTCAAGACAACACTGTAGTTCCTCAACCCCCTTGCAGCTGTTTGTATGTGCAACCATTGAAGCACTTACACAGTTACTTTAGAGAAGTCTACATTTTTTTCTACTCAAAAAGTAGGCTCACTATTTTTAGCTGAACATCTACCATTGAATGATTTAAACACTGATGACTGAATCCAATACACTACCTACAGTTACCAGCTATACAAAACTGTTCCTTAAATACATTGTGCAATGACTGAAACACATTTTCTTCAAAATTTAAAGAATGAGAATGATTACAATAGAGCAAACATAAAAGTGAAACAACATTATCTGTAACAAGCTAAATGTTAGCTATTTAAGTAGGACCAAAATCTGGCATGCCTGGTCATTGGTGCAAATAAAACAGTGACAACACACCTCAACTATCTTAACTTCATCCTGCTGGAAATTAGGAGGACCATTATCCTACTACAAGAGATCCAACAGGAGTTTGAAAACAAATGCTAAAAAAGCGAGTTAAGTAGCAGACCATGCTCGTATCAATGAGTATTGAGTTTCTAAATATTCTAGTCACAGATAAATATATATACAAATAACGTACAGAAATAGGAACAGTTCGTCAGAATACAGGCTGAACATATAAATGATCACATAACTTTTTGATTCAATCAATTTTTTTTACTCAAAGTTATTTTTAATTATTCAAATCAAGATAGCTGTGGAGGTTTCACTGCAAAAAAAAAAAAGTACAAACCTACAAATGTAATATTATGATGCAGTGAACACTTAAAATATTATTAAATTGGCATGAGATCACATTGTATCAATCAAGTAATATGCAGAGTGGCACAGGCGATCATGTTTCTCCATAACTCTGTCTCTAGTGTTGCTAACAAGTTCAGTTGGTGACATTCTCTCATGCCACATTGACAACCCATCCAGCAACTTCTCTCTTTGTCTTCCTGTCTCCTCTCCCCTTGAATCTTTCTGAAGGCTGAAGGTTACTAAATGTCAAAGTATTTGACTATCAATATGTTAACCAAATTACATATTGTTTTTTTTTAATGTAAATACTTTGGTGGCATCAAGTGTTTCTAAATATCCATTTGTTATAGAATAAGGTTATTTTCCTCAAATATAATCTGACAACAGAACAAGTTTTGTACAGTATCAATCAAGTGGAATAGATGATCTTGTCTCTTGTCTTGATAATTTCCATATACAACTTTCCAATTCTATGATCACAATATGCTCAGAACAGCTCCTGCACATATTTCTGCTGATCACTTAACTTTAAGCTCTTCTTATCACATGCCCTATGAAACTCAAATATCTGAATCTAATTGTTGTGATAATTTCTTTCCTTACTTTCCAGTATCAAAACTTAGACTGTTCAATGCATACATACTTCTTGTATTGACATATGGATACGAAAACTGGAAATTCAAACAAACAATAATCACTAAATTAATCACCTTTGAAAAAAGTGCTAAAAATAAAGAATATTAAACATAAATGGATAGATTTTAAAACAAGTGATTCACTGACAAGAAACAAGCTAAGAATTTGTGTCAAATTTTAGATGTGTTTAAAAGATGTGCAGGGCAGAAGGCAAATGAAAAGTAGGTCGCCCAAAAGAAACTAAACACAGAACAATTAACAGAGAAAGTTCAATGTTGGGCATAAATAATACACAAGAACTACAGCAACTTGTAACGAGGTCCTCAACATGGAAATAAATTACCATTGCCCTATGTGGCTCAAAAAGAACTCCAGAATCTCTGAAGTTCTATACTGATCTACTGTTTATTACCCTAAAGATTACATTGAGCAGAATATTTTTAATGAAAAATAAAAGGTTAGAAAAAAACAACAAATGCTTTCAAAAGCAGTGGATACTCGGATAGTTGCAACTCTCAGTCTGCACTGTTAATGCATATATGAATTTAACCTTATCACGCCCCTGGCGAGCCAACCAGGAATTTCCCTGGTTCATTCGCTGGTTGCTATATAATTCAGCGAAGTGAAAACCATACAATCGTTAATGTCATGTGACTGGAATCGGCGAATCACAGTTAGCAGTAGTATTCCACTTCCGATGATGGTAATGGTGCATGAAATATAAAGATTGTCTGCAAAATAATGTAAATATATAGTCATCCAGTTCGGAATCCATCAGACGGTTACAATAGCAATCAATATGCATATCTGACATAAAATCATTATGGATTGTGATTCTGATAGTAAGAAATCCTTGGAATTTAAAATAGATATGGTAACACATTCGTTTCATTACGACATAACACTCAATAAGTATAGACTTAATGAATTGATGTCAATAGACAACACTAACTCAACTCCAGAGTTCAATTTTTTTCGACAAGGTAAGTTAATTTTACATGTTTTATTGATTTCCCCATCAACATTATGTTAGCTTGGTCATAAAAAATCATATTTACGATAGACTTAGGTGTGTAAAACTGTTATCAGGATTGCTATATTGGAAATAAGGTAATCTTTTAACAATTATTTTCTGATTTCTAAATATTTGTTTATCTCGTTTCCCATCTTTACAGCTTTCTCACACTTCTTGTATCACATATACACAAACAAAACTTACATATGCAGTATTCAATTCTTTAGTTACACATCTAAAAAGTATTTTAAAATAAAAAAATTAAAAAAATATGATCGCGCTTTCCAAACAGTAACACTCATGTTTGTTTTTTGTAACAAAAATATCCCCACTTTCTCACAACATTCATATCACACATACAAAAACTTAATTACACACACATTTGCAATATTCAATTTTTTATATGCATGTGCAAAAAGTATATTAATATCTCTAAGATTAAAACAGTTATTGCATTTTCCAAACACCCACACACACAAAAATACTCAAAATTGTCAAAAAAGAAACCGGTGGCAGGAGGTAAAATAAGTAATTTTAATCTGGCTTGCTAAAGGTTAAGCACTCTAGTTTTACCTCAAAATAATACTTTTCTATTTGTGACAACGTTGTCTGTCTACAGAATAGTTCAAAGTGAAATGGAGGCTAATGGAATAGTGTTTCTGAGAATTGTGCCATTATAACATGAACAATTACATCTAATGTAAAGGTCCTCAGACATACTGGAGTAAAGGGACAATTATAGAAAAATGAGCGACAGAACATAACCAAGACAGACTTGGCTTTCATGAACCAAGAGAAAGCTTTTGACAGAGTGGATAGAGCACAATTATGGATAACACTACAGACATATGGAGTTCCCCAACATCTGATAAGCCTATGTCTAAGCATATACGCCAGTGGTCAATGCGCAGTAAGGATGAGCACAAGTCCACCCGATAATTTCCAAATTCACTTGGGAGTGAGACAGAGATGTGTACTATCACCCCTATTGTTCATAACATACATAGATCATATCTGCAAAGTAGCAAAGACAACAGAAGAAAACAATCCGAAGGATAACTTCAACAAATTGCTATTTGCAGACGGCCAAGCACTAGTAGCATTATCAGAAGAGCAACTACAAAAACAAATAGACAGATTACATCAAACATGCCAAACCTCTAACATGACGATAAATATGGAAAAGAAAGCTGTAATGCAGATAGGAAGAACAATTATTATGCCAACGTTGTGCTACCAATGCCAAACATGGACAACAACATCACAAGACAAACGTAAACTTCGCTCAACTGAGATGGCATGCTTAAGAAGAATCCTAGGAATATCACTAAAAGACAGAGTGAGGAATGAGGACATTAGACAAAAAACTGGCACCACCACAATCTTGGAGTATATTAAGATACAACAGATAAAATGGTTTGCAGACTACCATCAGACAGCATACCACAGCAAGCTATGCTACACAGATACAGTGAAGGCAGACCAAGAGACCAGACGAAAACGATGGACCACCGAAATAAAAGGTGACAAATTCCACAATATACTCAGTACACACGAGGGCCAGCTTCAGAAAACTCTTCAACCCCTGGCTCTGAAAGGCAACAAAGGGTTTAGCGGATAGTTAGACAAAAAAGAGGCAAAAATCAAGATTTACAGGACTATATAATGAGAAGTTTTAACACTTAGTAACCAGTGGAAAGAAAAGGACATGAAGAGACATCGAAAGATAATGAGAATCTGCTAATCATATCATGGGGAGGCCATGGATTGAACCTATTATTCTATCTATCTATAGCTGGGGGTGTTTGCCTTGTGGCGTCACGGGTAGAAGAGTTCTCTGGTGATTGCCTTCTTGTGTGCTGCTTGCAAGCGTGTTCCTGTGGCTTCTTTGATTTCTGCAGTCCATGTTTTACATGGTCTGCTTCTGGCTTTATAACCATGATGTCTATGTGTCATGGCCATCTGTGGCATGCTGTTTGTTGGTAGCAAGGAAGTGTGTGAAAACCACTTTATCTGTAGTCTTTTGATGTTTTTCAATACTGGTATTGTTTTGGTTATCTGTCTGATGTTATCGTTTCTAATTCGATCTCTTAATGACACTCCAAGTATTCTTCATAGACATATCATTTCTGCTTTAACATGTTATCGTTTGTTTTGTGCTGTCATTGCCCAGGTTCGGCACTGGTAGCACAGTGATGGGATAACAATAGTCTTGTATAATGCAATTTTAGTGTTTATGTTTACATTTTTGTTCTTAAAAATACATTGTCATCTGTCCTAGGATCTGATATGTTTTGTTAGGACATGTGACACATATTTTTAAGAACCTATTATTAACAGCACAAAAAAGGAAGGGGGAGGATGAGGAGGAGAGAGAAGTTGACAAACAGTAAGCCTATGCCTCTAAAAATGAAAGTTGATGTTTATGGCATCATATATGGACATCTCAATTATCATAAGTAGTTAAAACCTATAAACAACACATCAACTAAATATATACAATTAATGTTATCCATAATATTTGCATACAGGTCACCATTGATTAGTTAATAAAAAATTCAAGTGGCCTTGTTTGAGACAATATTAAGCTCATAGCAAAATTCACAGTGAGTTTCATCTTATGCAGAGAACCCTTACATAGATTTATCTTATAAACCAGTCTTAATATGGGTTCACTGTATGTTTTTATAATTTCAAATGTTATTGTTGCCATTTCTCGCTCATGCTAGCTAACTTATATGGTCATGATGGAATAAATATCAGTCAAACACAACATGACTGACATTACACAGTGAGCTGTTTTTATGATGGATTCATGTTGATATCTGCATTTTACAAGCCAATAATTCTAACAATGATTGTAAATATAGAAGAATGAAAAAATAAAGCAATTAAGTACATCAATGAGTACAAACAATTTCTCTCCATGAGAATTATGAGTTGTAAGAAAATATGTCATCTACTGATAGATGAGTTATGAATTTGCTTTTATGTCCTGGGTATTGAATAAACAACTTAAAAGTCAGTTCACAGATGGTGTAGTTGTCATTCAATATGCTGACAATACATCAGTGAAGCAAACTAGGTTGGGGATTTGATAGGGAGTTGGGGTTTACAAGTGCAATTTTCATATTTACATGGGGATTATTGGATGACATACAGAGTGACATACTCAGATACTCTGGACAAGCAGTAAAGTACATATGAGGAAACATGAGTTACATACTCTGGAAAAGCAGTGAAGTACATATGGGGGAAACATGAGTTACATACTCTGATACTCTGGAAAAGCAGTGAAGTACATATGGGGGAAACATGAGTTACATAGTCTGATACTCTGGAAAAGCAGTGAAGTACATATGGGGGAAACATGAGTTACATACTCTGGAAAAGCAGTGAATTACATATGAGGGAAACATGAGTTACATACTCTGGAAAAGCAGTGAATTACATATGAGGGAAACATGAGTTACATAGTCTGATACTCTGGAAAAGCAGTGAAGTACATATGGGGGAAACATGAGTTACATACTCTGGAAAAGCAGTGAAGTACATATGGGGGAAACATGAGTTACATACTCTGGAAAAGCAGTGAAGTACATATGGGGGAAACATGAGTTACATACTCTGGAAAAGCAGTGAAGTACATATGGGGGAAACATGAGTTACATACTCTGGAAAAGCAGTGAATTACATATGAGGGAAACATGAGTTACATAGTCTGATACTCTGGAAAAGCAGTGAAGTACATATGGGGGAAACATGAGTTACATACTCTGGAAAAGCAGTGAAGTACATATGGGGGAAACATGAGTTACATACTCTGGAAAAGCAGTGAAGTACATATGGGGGAAACATGAGTTACATACTCTGGAAAAGCAGTGAAGTACATATGGGGGAAACATGAGTTACATACTCTGGAAAAGCAGTGAAGTACATATGGGGGAAACATGAGTTACATACTCTGGAAAAGCAGTGAAGTACATATGAGGAAACATGAGTTACATAGTCTGATACTCTGGACAATCAGTGAAGTACATAAGGGGGAAACATGAGTACAATGTAGACAATCCTCTGTGACTATTTAAACTATAAAGCAGTGTACAATCTGCTACATATTTCTATGTTATTCATGTGTGCTACCAATAAACACTCTTGTTTTAATAAATATTAATCAAACATCTTATAATTAAACCATTATTAATATATAATTACAACAGAATAGACACTAAGTGAAGTGACAAGTTTGGATAAAATATGACGGAAAAGTTCACTAACTGGAGAAAAGCACTTGAGATAACATGATTTAGTTTTTCAAACAAAGTTCTACATGAACTGGTGCATTTGATAATCATAAAACAAAAACACAAGGAAAATATATAATCTTTATAAGCTTGCACATTATAATAGTATATAGGGCAGGGTTTAAAAACTTGAGTATGACAGTTGCACAAAGTACAGATACATTTATGTCACTGGTTCTAGTGGTAATCAAAGCTGAAAATAGTTATAAATTAACCTTTCTTTATTTTAGCAGCCTTATTAATGTAACACATTATTCTCAACTGATTGTTTTATGTACTGATTACTTTTATATACATCAACTTCCTGTCTATTTTCTATCTCTCACTTGAATTTCTTTGTATTTTCCAATTTTACTGTTATATTTTATTTCTTTTTATTGTTTGCTTACATTCCCTACAGAAGAGAAAAACTGTAAACAGAAGAGTAACATTTTAAACTAAGTCTGCCAGATATGAGTCTAGAAACCACTCTCTAAGCTGGAGAACAATTTCTGTGGAAAAAAACCCACTAAAAAGAACCAGTTTTGCCAATGAGACACAAATACGTAGCATTTTCCACACTATCAACACAAATATAAACTCACTTCTAGTTGTACTCCCCTGAATGCTGTGGTAGCAGAATTGCAATTGCCACTAAGCAATTTTGCAACTACAATAAAAAGGTTAAATTTTGCTTTTTCTTCTGGAAAAAAATAGTGCTAACACTGCGAGCAAATTTAGCTTCCTTTTCCACAACCTCATGTAAAAAAAAAAGACCTGACAATGATGAAAATTTGAAAATTGAACAATCAACAAGAATCGAGTTGATATGAAGTTATTTTTAGTGAAAATCTTGTGGATTGTTTCTCTAATAATTAGGAATTGTTGGGAATTACATACATTTTCTAAAAAGATATTATAGAACATGTTAGTTTCATTATAAAATGATAACACAACATTAAGTACGGACATCATTAAATTTACATCACATTGTTTGTGAAGTGAGTCGAGAAATATTCTTAGATCTATTCAATATTGATTCAAAGGTTAGTGATATCTAAGTGCTTTATTTTCGTTATGTTAGTTTGGTTATGAAATAACCATATAAATTTAATTAGAAATAGGATAGGTATAGGAAATTATTAAAGAATAAATTGGCCAGACAAGAACACAGTCAGTCATTTAAAAAGTATTTCCGAAGCATTTTTTCATCATTACACAATTTTAAAAAACAATCTCACGTACAGGTGCAAGTTACATAATTTGTATTGAGCGTAGTGAACTTTAACCTTTAGAGCCCTGGCTTAAAATTACAAAACTTCCCCCAGGGCCTGACTTATTTTTTGGAAAATTTGCGTTATTGATGGTGGGTGTTTTGAAAACGTCATAACGTTTTTGTTTTAAAAGATATCAAAATAATTTTTGCACATCTAAATAAAGGAGTGAATAGTGAATATTATCGTGTTTTTTTGTTGTTGTATGTGTGATATGACAGTTGTGAGCACGTTTTGAAGTTGAAAATTCTGGCGAAAAACGCAAAACGTCATTTTCAAAATCGCAAATATATCTTCGTGACGACCCTAATACATGAGCAATGTGTGGCAATATTGATAAAATCCTCATAAATACCTATACTTATTGTATATGTATTGTTTTATATCCAAACTAATATAATATGAACTAAAAAGACTAATAAAACGTGAAGAAATTGCATATAACGTCCGTCCGGTCAACACTAGGTCTATGCCGACACGCAGCGTAATTATTGTCCATGCACACACGTGTCACCCCTGATACATATTATTTTTGTGTTTTTGAATGAATACACAAACATTCTTATCAAATAACAACATATTAAACACAAAAAACAACAATTAGAACATGTAGTCAGGATCACTTACCCATGCCACGCGGTACTCAATTTGATAGTAAAATACGGCCGAAAATGGCTAAAGTCGCTCTAGAAATGCGTTGACAAATTCAACCGGCTTTCTCTCTCTTACAATCGTAATGAGTAAAGGAATTTGACCTTTAAACTGTGACGTATTCCTAGCTTCGTGTTGCGGGAATTCTACGTCATATAAGCTTTAACTTCGTGAAGTTACGTACTCGGGAATTGAGTGATATCGTATGTTGCGTGATTGCGACCACAGGCACTACGGGATGCACACGCAAGGCGCAATGTTGCGACCGTAGGGGCCTAAAGGTTAAAGAAAATCACAGCTAACAGATGTCCACCTTCAAAGATAACCTATTCAGTACATGTTCCCTCTTAGGCCCTAAAACCACTATCATGAATATAAGACTATACAGAACATAAATCTGACCTAATCTGTGCCCAAAAACAATTTGTATTGAAAATGCTTCATAATGATTACTTGCAATTCTCCTGGACCAGAGTATGTACATATGGCTCAGTAGAGGAATAAGTGAAAAATGGTGGTATGTATATAGAATGGTCCAATGGAAGCAAACTTATGAAAGCAATAGCCACTGGTGTTCAGCAACACTTTTTGCTGCCAGGGTCAGCAATATAAGAGAAAGCCAGGATAGTTATCCTTACAGATGCCCCATGCCTTACAAGTCATATGGAACACAATAACATTACATTTGAAGTCCTTAAGACCACTCCTATCTCAACAAAACAATCAAGCAAAAGAAGAATTTCACCAATGGATTCCAGGCCATTGACAAATTAGGGAAAGTGAGATAGCTGATCTTCCAGCCAAAACAGGAAGTTACTATCCAGCAACAACAAGTACAAGATCCAGTATAATTTCCAGAAAAGAAGTCGATCAAAAGCTCCATAAACATGAAATTGAACTCGGTAGACTAAAAGAAAATGTAATCCATCAACTTGGAAGAAATTAACAATAATTTTTAGATTATATGCCATAACAGACTCAACACATGTACAAGGAGGTTTTGGATACAGATGTGTGTCCTTGCAGACAATCTAAAGAAAAAGCATAGAACATATTCTACAGAATTGTCAATGTACACAACACAAGAAAAAAACTTTGGGCATCTGAAACAGCTTGGTTGGACAAACTTTATACAGTCCAGCCTCATGGTTGATGACTACAGTACTGTTCATTGAGGAAATCCATATCAACAGGAGAACACAATTTCTTGTTTTATAGATTTTCTTGATTTCTTTATTTTACAGACTCTTTTGTAATAAAATTATGGAGCTTTTACTGTGATCTATTTTGTCTATTTTATTAAATATTGAAATGTATGATTTCTTCTCATGTCCTCTACTTCATAAAATGATTTTGATTAACACAATGGCTTTGCGTCAGTACTTTGTACAGGTGCCAGAATTTGTGCCACATTATAATAGCAGATTAAATAGAGTGCACATTTTAAACACTGGACGTGTGACATGTGCTAAAGGTTATGGCAGGATGAGTTTAAACAGATAAATGTTACATATTTTCAAGGAATGTCAATACATGAATCAAATGTTTCAATGAAGGCACCAATGAGTTATGAGATATTCACAACTTAGAGTGGCTGTTTACATGTTTCAATAAAACAGAAAATAATAAAAGAATCAAAAGTACTGATGATACAAATGATATACTTGAATCTCCAATGAAATGT